>JAJEOV010000109.1:0-44270 GCA_023512825.1 Liposcelis brunnea
TTTTCTCAAATATCTTTTTGAAAACGAAAAATTGAGTGTTCTACTTAGTCTCATTCGATTCCTCAGAATGAAATACATCTCCCAGTATATATTTTGTTCATATTTAAGCCCGTTTTTAGCCGGAAAAATTGTTTTTTTAAAATTGAATATCGATTGAAAACATCGAAAAAAAGGTCTATTTTTTTCGTTAGAGCGAAACTTAAACATGCAAATATCTTGAGAACGCGGCCGAATTTTTTAATTCTGTAATTTCCAGTAGATTCCTTGGATCAAAAATACATCTGATAGGATGTAGTTTGAAGCTCTAGAGCGTAGGAAAAATAATTTTTCAGTAAAATCAGATTTTCGATCTACTTGGTTTCTAAAAATCGGTTTTTCTCAAATATCTTTTTGGAAAACGAAAAATTGAGTGTTCTACTTAGTCTCATTCGATTCCTCAGATTGAAATACATCTCCCAGTATATATTTTGTTCATATTTAAGCCCGTTTTTAGCCGGAAAATTTTTTTTTTTAAAATTGAATATCGATTTGAAAACATCGAAAAAAGGCTATTTTTTTCGTTAGAGCGAAACTTAAAAATGCAAATATCTTGAGAACGCGGCCGAATTTTTTAATTCTGTAAATTCCAGTAGATTCCTTGGATCAAAATACATCTGATAGGATGTAGTTTGAAGCTCTAGAGCGTAGGAAAAATAATTTTTCAGTAAAATCAGATTTTCGATCTACTTGGTTTCTAAAAATCGGTTTTTCTCAAATATCTTTTTGAAAACGAAAATTGAGTGTTCTACTTAGTCTCATTCGATTCCTCAGATTGAAATACATCTCCCAGTATATATTTTGTTCATATTTAAGCCCGTTTTTAGCCGGAAAAATTGTTTTTTTAAATTGAATATCGATTTGAAAACATCGAAAAAAGGCCTATTTTTTTCGTTAGAGCGAAACTTAAAATGCAAATATCTTGAGGAACGCGGCCGAATTTTTTTAATTCTGTAAATTCCAGTAGATTCCTTGGATCAAAATACATCTGATAGGATGTAGTTTGAAGCTCTAGAGCGTAGGAAAAAATAATTTTTCAGTAAAATCAGATTTTCGATCTACTTGGTTTCTAAAAATCGGTTTTTTCTCATATCTTTTTGAAAACGAAAAATTGAGTGTTCTACTTAGTCTCAATCGATTCCTCAGATTGAAATACATCTCCCAGTATATATTTTGTTCATATTTAAGCCCGTTTTTAGCCGGAAAAATTGTTTTTTTAAAAATTGAATATCGATTTGAAAACATCGAAAAAAGGCCTATTTTTTTCGTTAGAGCGAAACTTAAAAATGCAAATATCTTGAGAACGCGGCCGAATTTTTTAATTCTGTAAATTCCAGTAGATTCCTTGGATCAAAATACATCTGATAGGATGTAGTTTGAAGCTCTAGAGCGTAGGAAAAATAATTTTTCAGTAAAATCAGATTTTCGATCTACTTGGTTTCTAAAAATCGGTTTTTCTCTCATATCTTTTTGAAAACGAAAAATTGAGTGTTCTACTTAGTCTCAATCGATTCCTCAGATTGAAATACATCTCCCAGTATATATTTTGTTCATATTTAAGCCCGTTTTTAGCCGGAAAAAATTGTTTTTTAAAATTGAATATCGATTTGAAAACATCGAAAAAAGGCCTATTTTTTTCGTTAGAGCGAAACTTAAAAATGCAAATATCTTGAGAACGCGGCCGAATTTTTTAATTCTGTAAATTCCAGTAGATTCCTTGGATCAAAATACATCTGATAGGATGTAGTTTGAAGCTCTAGAGCGTAGGAAAAATAATTTTTCAGTAAAATCAGATTTTCGATCTACTTGGTTTCTAAAAATCGGTTTTTCTCAAATATCTTTTTGAAAACGAAAAATTGAGTGTTCTACTTAGTCTCAATCGATTCCTCAGATTGAAATACATCTCCCAGTATATATTTTGTTCATATTTAAGCCCGTTTTTAGCCGGAAAAATTGTTTTTTTTAAAATTGAATATCGATTTGAAAACATCGAAAAAAGGCCTATTTTTTTCGTTAGAGCGAAACTTAAAAATGCAAATATCTTGAGAACGCGGCCGAATTTTTTAATTCTGTAAATTCCAGTAGATTCCTTGGATCAAAATACATCTGATAGGATGTAGTTTGAAGCTCTAGAGCGTAGGAAAAATAATTTTTCAGTAAAATCAGATTTTCGATCTACTTGGTTTCTAAAAATCGGTTTTTTTCGGTCATATCTTTTTGAAAACGAAAAATTGAGTGTTCTACTTAGTCTCAATCGATTCCTCAGATTGAAATACATCTCCCAGTATATATTTTGTTCATATTTAAGCCCGTTTTTAGCCGGAAAAATTGTTTTTTTAAAATTGAATATCGATTTGAAAACATCGAAAAAAGGCCTATTTTTTTCGTTAGAGCGAAACTTAAAAATGCAAATATCTTGAGAACGCGGCCGAATTTTTTAATTCTGTAAATTCCAGTAGATTCCTTGGATCAAAATACATCTGATAGGATGTAGTTTGAAGCTCTAGAGCGTAGGAAAAATAATTTTTCAGTAAAATCAGATTTTCGATCTACTTGGTTTCTAAAAATCGGTTTTTCTCAAATATCTTTTTGAAAACGAAAAATTGAGTGTTCTACTTAGTCTCATTCGATTCCTCAGATTGAAATACATCTCCCAGTATATTTTTGTTCATATTTAAGCCCGTTTTTAGCCGGAAAAATTGTTTTTTTTAAAATTGAATATCGATTTGAAAACATCGAAAAAAGGCCTATTTTTTTCGTTAGAGCGAAACTTAAAAATGCAAATATCTTGAGAACGCGGCCGAATTTTTAATTCTGTAAATTCCAGTAGATTCCTTGGATCAAAATACATCTGATAGGATGTAGTTTGAAGCTCTAGAGCGTAGGAAAAATAATTTTTCAGTAAAATCAGATTTTCGATCTACTTGGTTTCTAAAAATCGGTTTTTCTCAAATATCTTTTTGAAAACGAAAAATTGAGTGTTCTACTTAGTCTCATTCGATTCCTCAGATTGAAATACATCTCCCAGTATATATTTTGTTCATATTTAAGCCCGTTTTTAGCCGGAAAAATTGTTTTTTTAAAATTGAATATCGATTTGAAAACATCGAAAAAAGGCCTATTTTTTTCGTTAGAGCGAAACTTAAAAATGCAAATATCTTGAGAACGCGGCCGAATTTTTTAATTCTGTAAATTCCAGTAGATTCCTTGGATCAAAATACATCTGATAGGATGTAGTTTGAAGCTCTAGAGCGTAGGAAAAATAATTTTTCAGTAAAATCAGATTTTCGATCTACTTGGTTTCTAAAAATCGGTTTTTCTCATATCTTTTTGAAAACGAAAAATTGAGTGTTCTACTTAGTCTCAATCGATTCCTCAGATTGAAATACATCTCCCAGTATATATTTTGTTCATATTTAGGCCCGTTTTTAGCCGGAAAAAATTGTTTTTTTTTAAAATTGAATATCGATTTGAAAACATCGAAAAAAGGCTCTATTTTTTTCGTTAGAGCGAAACTTAAAAATGCAAATATCTTGAGAACGCGGCCGAATTTTTTAATTCTGTAAATTCCAGTAGATTCCTTGGATCAAAATACATCTGATAGGATGTAGTTTGAAGCTCTAGAGCGTAGGAAAAATAATTTTTCAGTAAAATCAGATTTTCGATCTACTTGGTTTCTAAAAATCGGTTTTTTCAAATAACTTTTTGAAAACGAAAAATTGAGTGTTCTACTTAGTCTCAATCGATTCCTCAGATTGAAATACATCTCCCAGTATATATTTTGTTCATATTTAAGCCCGTTTTTAGCCGGAAAAATTGTTTTTTTAAAATTGAATATCGATTTGAAAACATCGAAAAAAGGCCTATTTTTTTCGTTAGAGCGAAACTTAAAAATGCAAATATCTTGAGAACGCGGCCGATTTTTTTAATTCTGTAAATTCCAGTAGATTCCTTGGATCAAAATACATCTGATAGGATGTAGTATTGAAGCTCTAGATTGCAGGAAAAATAATTTTTTCAGTAAAATCAGATTTTCGATCTACTTGGTTTCTAAAAATCGGTTTTTCTCAAATATCTTTTTGAAAACGAAAAATTGAGTGTTCTACTTAGTCTCATTCGATTCCTCAGATTGAAATACATCTCCCAGTATATATTTTGTTCATTTAGCCCGTTTTTAGCCGGAAAAATTGTTTTTTTTAAAATTGAATATCGATTTGAAAACATCGAAAAAAGGCCTATTTTTTTCGTTAGAGCGAAACTTAAAAATGCAAATATCTTGAGAACGCGGCCGAATTTTTTAATTCTGTAAATTCCAGTAGATTCCTTGGATCAAAATACATCTGATAGGATGTAGTTTGAAGCTCTAGAGCGTAGGAAAAATAATTTTTCAGTAAAATCAGATTTTCGATCTACTTGGTTTCTAAAAATCGGTTTTTCTCAAATATCTTTTTGAAAACGAAAAAATTGAGTGTTCTACTTAGTCTCATTCGATTCCTCAGATTGAAATACATCTCCCAGTATATATTTTGTTCATATTTAAGCCCGTTTTTAGCCGGAAAAATTGTTTTTTTAAAATTGAATATCGATTTGAAAACATCGAAAAAAGGCCTATTTTTTTCGTTAGAGCGAAACTTAAAAATGCAAATATCTTGAGAACGCGGCCGAATTTTTTAATTCTGTAAATTCCAGTAGATTCCTTGGATCAAAATACATCTGATAGGATGTAGTTTGAAGCTCTAGAGCGTAGGAAAAATAATTTTTCAGTAAAATCAGATTTTCGATCTACTTGGTTTCTAAAAAATCGGTTTTTCGGTCATAACTTTTTGAAAACGAAAAATTGAGTGTTCTACTTAGTCTCAATCGATTCCTCAGATTGAAATACATCTCCCAGTATATTATTTTGTTCATATTTAAGGCCCGTTTTTAGCCGGAAAAATTGTTTTTTTAAAATTGAATATCGATTTGAAAACATCGAAAAAAGGCCTATTTTTTTCGTTAGAGCGAAACTTAAAAATGCAAATATCTTGAGAACGCGGGCCGAATTTTTTAATTCTGTAAATTCCAGTAGATTCCTTGGATCAAAATACATCTGATAGGATGTAGTTTGAAGCTCTAGAGCGTAGGAAAAATAATTTTTCAGTAAAATCAGATTTTCGATCTACTTGGTTTCTAAAAATCGGTTTTTTCTCAAATATCTTTTTGAAAACGAAAAATTGAGTGTTCTACTTAGTCTCATTCGATTCCTCAGATTGAAATACATCTCCCAGTATATATTTTGTTCATATTTAAGCCCGTTTTTAGCCGGAAAAATTGTTTTTTTAAAATTGAATATCGATTTGAAAACATCGAAAAAAGGCCTATTTTTTTCGTTAGAGCGAAACTTAAAAATGCAAATATCTTGAGAACGCGGCCGAAATTTTTAATTCTGTAAATTCCAGTAGATTCCTTGGATCAAAATACATCTGATAGGATGTAGTTTGAAGCTCTAGAGCGTAGGAAAAATAATTTTTCAGTAAAATCAGATTTTCGATCTACTTGGTTTCTAAAAATCGGTTTTTTTCGGTCATAACTTTTTGAAAACGAAAAATTGAGTGTTCTACTTAGTCTCAATCGATTCCTCAGATTGAAATACATCTCCCAGTATATATTTTGTTCATATTTAAGCCCGTTTTTAGCCGGAAAAATTGTTTTTTTAAAATTGAATATCGATTTGAAAACATCGAAAAAAGGCCTATTTTTTTTCGTTAGAGCGAAACTTAAAAATGCAAATATCTTGAGAACGCGGCCGAATTTTTTAATTCTGTAAATTCCAGTAGATTCCTTGGATCAAAATACATCTGATAGGATGTAGTTTGAAGCTCTAGATTGCAGGAAAAATAATTTTTCAGTAAAATCAGATTTTCGATCTACTTGGTTTCTAAAAATCGGTTTTTTTCAAATATCTTTTTGAAAACGAAAAATTGAGTGTTCTACTTAGTCTCAATCGATTCCTCAGATTGAAATACATCTCCCAGTATATATTTTGTTCATATTTAAGCCCGTTTTTAGCCGGAAAAATTGTTTTTTTTAAAATTGAATATCGATTTGAAAACATCGAAAAAAGGCCTATTTTTTTCGTTAGAGCGAAACTTAAAAATGCAAATATCTTGAGAACGCGGCCGAATTTTTTAATTCTGTAAATTCCAGTAGATTCCTTGGATCAAAATACATCTGATAGGATGTAGTTTGAAGCTCTAGAGCGTAGGAAAAATAATTTTTCAGTAAAATCAGATTTTCGATCTACTTGGTTTCTAAAAATCGGTTTTTCTCATATCTTTTTGAAAACGAAAAATTGAGTGTTCTACTTAGTCTCAATCGATTCCTCAGATTGAAATACATCTCCCAGTATATATTTTGTTCATATTTAAGCCCGTTTTTAGCCGGAAAAATTGTTTTTTTAAAATTGAATATCGATTTGAAAACATCGAAAAAAGGCCTATTTTTTTCGTTAGAGCGAAACTTAAAAATGCAAATATCTTGAGAACGCGGCCGAATTTTTTAATTCTGTAAATTCCAGTAGATTCCTTGGATCAAAATACATCTGATAGGATGTAGTTTGAAGCTCTAGAGCGTAGGAAAAATAATTTTTCAGTAAAATCAGATTTTCGATCTACTTGGTTTCTAAAAATCGGTTTTTCTCAAATAACTTTTTGAAAACGAAAAATTGAGTGTTCTACTTAGTCTCAATCGATTCCTCAGATTGAAATACATCTCCCAGTATATATTTTGTTCATATTTAAGCCCGTTTTTAGCCGGAAAAAATTGTTTTTTTAAAATTGAATATCGATTTGAAAACATCGAAAAAAGGCCTATTTTTTTCGTTAGAGCGAAACTTAAAAATGCAAATATCTTGAGAACGCGGCCGAATTTTTTAATTCTGTAAATTCCAGTAGATTCCTTGGATCAAAATACATCTGATAGGATGTAGTTTGAAGCTCTAGAGCGTAGGAAAAATAATTTTTCAGTAAAATCAGATTTTCGATCTACTTGGTTTCTAAAAATCGGTTTTTCTCAAATATCTTTTTGAAAACGAAAAATTGAGTGTTCTACTTAGTCTCATTCGATTCCTCAGATTGAAATACATCTCCCAGTATATATTTTGTTCATATTTAAGCCCGTTTTTAGCCGGAAAAATTGTTTTTTTTAAAATTGAATATCGATTTGAAAACATCGAAAAAAGGCCTATTTTTTTCGTTAGAGCGAAACTTAAAAATGCAAATATCTTGAGAACGCGGCCGAATTTTTTAATTCTGTAAATTCCAGTAGATTCCTTGGATCAAAATACATCTGATAGGATGTAGTTTGAAGCTCTAGAGCGTAGGAAAAATAATTTTTCAGTAAAATCAGATTTTCGATCTACTTGGTTTCTAAAAATCGGTTTTTCTCATAATATCTTTTTGAAAACGAAAAATTGAGTGTTCTACTTAGTCTCATTCGATTCCTCAGATTGAAATACATCTCCCAGTATATATTTTGTTCATATTTAAGCCCGTTTTTAGCCGGAAAAATTGTTTTTTTTAAAATTGAATATCGATTTGAAAACATCGAAAAAAGGCCTATTTTTTTCGTTAGAGCGAAACTTAAAAATGCAAATATCTTGAGAACGCGGCCGAATTTTTTAATTCTGTAAATTCCAGTAGATTCCTTGGATCAAAATACATCTGATAGGATGTAGTTTGAAGCTCTAGATTGCAGGAAAAATAATTTTTCAGTAAAATCAGATTTTCGATCTACTTGGTTTCTAAAAATCGGTTTTTCTCAAATATCTTTTTGAAAACGAAAAATTGAGTGTTCTACTTAGTCTCATTCGATTCCTCAGATTGAAATACATCTCCCAGTATATATTTTGTTCATATTTAGCCCGTTTTTAGCCGGAAAAATTGTTTTTTTAAAATTGAATATCGATTTGAAAACATCGAAAAAAGGCCTATTTTTTTCGTTAGAGCGAAACTTAAAAATGCAAATATCTTGAGAACGCGGCCGAATTTTTTAATTCTGTAAATTCCAGTAGATTCCTTGGATCAAAATACATCTGATAGGATGTAGTTTGAAGCTCTAGAGCGTAGGAAAAATAATTTTTCAGTAAAATCAGATTTTCGATCTACTTGGTTTCTAAAAATCGGTTTTTTCGGTCATAACTTTTTGAAAACGAAAAATTGAGTGTTCTACTTAGTCTCAATCGATTCCTCAGATTGAAATACATCTCCCAGTATATATTTTGTTCATATTTAAGCCCGTTTTTAGCCGGAAAAATTGTTTTTTTAAAATTGAATATCGATTTGAAAACATCGAAAAAAGGCCTATTTTTTTCGTTAGAGCGAAACTTAAAAATGCAAATATCTTGAGAACGCGGCCGAATTTTTTAATTCTGTAAATTCCAGTAGATTCCTTGGATCAAAATACATCTGATAGGATGTAGTTTGAAGCTCTAGAGCGTAGGAAAAATAATTTTTCAGTAAAATCAGATTTTCGATCTACTTGGTTTCTAAAAATCGGTTTTTCTCATATCTTTTTGAAAACGAAAAATTGAGTGTTCTACTTAGTCTCAATCGATTCCTCAGATTGAAATACATCTCCCAGTATATATTTTGTTCATATTTAAGCCCGTTTTTAGCCGGAAAAATTGTTTTTTTAAAATTGAATATCGATTTGAAAACATCGAAAAAAGGCCTATTTTTTTCGTTAGAGCGAAACTTAAAAATGCAAATATCTTGAGAACGCGGCCGAATTTTTTAATTCTGTAAATTCCAGTAGATTCCTTGGATCAAAATACATCTGATAGGATGTAGTTTGAAGCTCTAGAGCGTAGGAAAAATAATTTTTCAGTAAAATCAGATTTTCGATCTACTTGGTTTCTAAAAATCGGTTTTTCGGTCATAACTTTTTGAAAACGAAAAATTGAGTGTTCTACTTAGTCTCAATCGATTCCTCAGATTGAAATACATCTCCCAGTATATATTTTGTTCATATTTAGGCCCGTTTTTAGCCGGAAAAATTGTTTTTTTAAAATTGAATATCGATTTGAAAACATCGAAAAAAGGCCTATTTTTTTCGTTAGAGCGAAACTTAAAATGCAAATATCTTGAGAACGCGGCCGAATTTTTTAATTCTGTAAATTCCAGTAGATTCCTTGGATCAAAATACATCTGATAGGATGTAGTTTGAAGCTCTAGAGCGTAGGAAAAATAATTTTTCAGTAAAATCAGATTTTCGATCTACTTGGTTTCTAAAAATCGGTTTTTCGGTCAAAACTTTTTGAAAACGAAAAATTGAGTGTTCTACTTAGTCTCAATCGATTCCTCAGATTGAAATACATCTCCCAGTATATATTTTGTTCATATTTAAGCCCGTTTTTAGCCGGAAAAATTGTTTTTTTAAAATTGAATATCGATTTGAAAACATCGAAAAAAGGCCTATTTTTTTCGTTAGAGCGAAACTTAAAAATGCAAATATCTTGAGAACGCGGCCGAATTTTTTAATTCTGTAAATTCCAGTAGATTCCTTGGATCAAAATACATCTGATAGGATGTAGTTTGAAGCTCTAGAGCGTAGGAAAAATAATTTTTCAGTAAAATCAGATTTTCGATCTACTTGGTTTCTAAAAATCGGTTTTTCTCATAACTTTTTGAAAACGAAAAATTGAGTGTTCTACTTAGTCTCAATCGATTCCTCAGATTGAAATACATCTCCCAGTATATATTTTGTTCATATTTAAGCCCGTTTTTAGCCGGAAAAATTGTTTTTTTAAAATTGAATATCGATTTGAAAACATCGAAAAAAGGCCTATTTTTTTCGTTAGAGCGAAACTTAAAAATGCAAATATCTTGAGAACGCGGCCGAATTTTTTAATTCTGTAAATTCCAGTAGATTCCTTGGATCAAAATACATCTGATAGGATGTAGTTTGAAGCTCTAGAGCGTAGGAAAAATAATTTTTCAGTAAAATCAGATTTTCGATCTACTTGGTTTCTAAAAATCGGTTTTTCGGTCAAACTTTTTGAAAACGAAAAATTGAGTGTTCTACTTAGTCTCAATCGATTCCTCAGATTGAAATACATCTCCCAGTATATATTTTGTTCATATTTAGGCCCGTTTTTAGCCGGAAAAATTGTTTTTTTTAAAATTGAATATCGATTTGAAAACATCGAAAAAAGGCCTATTTTTTTCGTTAGAGCGAAACTTAAAAATGCAAATATCTTGAGAACGCGGCCGAATTTTTTAATTCTGTAAATTCCAGTAGATTCCTTGGATCAAAATACATCTGATAGGATGTAGTTTGAAGCTCTAGAGCGTAGGAAAAATAATTTTTCAGTAAAATCAGATTTTCGATCTACTTGGTTTCTAAAAATCGGTTTTTCTCAAATATCTTTTTGAAAACGAAAAATTGAGTGTTCTACTTAGTCTCATTCGATTCCTCAGATTGAAATACATCTCCCAGTATATATTTTGTTCATATTTAAGCCCGTTTTTAGCCGGAAAAATTGTTTTTTTAAAATTGAATATCGATTTGAAAACATCGAAAAAAGGCCTATTTTTTTCGTTAGAGCGAAACTTAAAAATGCAAATATCTTGAGAACGCGGCCGAATTTTTTAATTCTGTAAATTCCAGTAGATTCCTTGGATCAAAATACATCTGATAGGATGTAGTTTGAAGCTCTAGAGCGTAGGAAAAATAATTTTTCAGTAAAATCAGATTTTCGATCTACTTGGTTTCTAAAAATCGGTTTTTCTCAAATATCTTTTTGAAAACGAAAAATTGAGTGTTCTACTTAGTCTCATTCGATTCCTCAGATTGAAATACATCTCCCAGTATATATTTTGTTCATATTTAGGCCCGTTTTTAGCCGGAAAAATTGTTTTTTTAAAATTGAATATCGATTTGAAAACATCGAAAAAAGGCCTATTTTTTTCGTTAGAGCGAAACTTAAAAATGCAAATATCTTGAGAACGCGGCCGAATTTTTTAATTCTGTAAATTCCAGTAGATTCCTTGGATCAAAATACATCTGATAGGATGTAGTTTGAAGCTCTAGATTGCAGGAAAAATAATTTTTCAGTAAAATCAGATTTTCGATCTACTTGGTTTCTAAAAATCGGTTTTTTCAAATATCTTTTTGAAAACGAAAAATTGAGTGTTCTACTTAGTCTCATTCGATTCCTCAGATTGAAATACATCTCCCAGTATATATTTTGTTCATATTTAGCCCGTTTTTAGCCGGAAAAAATTGTTTTTTTAAAATTGAATATCGATTTGAAAACCATCGAAAAAAAGGCCTATTTTTTTCGTTAGAGCGAAACTTAAAAATGCAAATATCTTGAGAACGCGGCCGAATTTTTTAATTCTGTAAATTCCAGTAGATTCCTTGGATCAAAATACATCTGATAGGATGTAGTTTGAAGCTCTAGAGCGTAGGAAAAATAATTTTTCAGGTAAAATCAGATTTTCGATCTACTTGGTTTCTAAAAATCGGTTTTTCGGTCATAACTTTTTGAAAACGAAAAATTGAGTGTTCTACTTAGTCTCAATCGATTCCTCAGATTGAAATACATCTCCCAGTATATATTTTGTTCATATTTAGGCCCGTTTTTAGCCGGAAAAATTGTTTTTTTAAAATTGAATATCGATTTGAAAACATCGAAAAAAGGCCTATTTTTTTCGTTAGAGCGAAACTTAAAAATGCAAATATCTTGAGAACGCGGCCGAATTTTTTAATTCTGTAAATTCCAGTAGATTCCTTGGATCAAAATACATCTGATAGGATGTAGTTTGAAGCTCTAGAGCGTAGGAAAAATAATTTTTCAGTAAAATCAGATTTTCGATCTACTTGGTTTCTAAAAATCGGTTTTTCTCAAATATCTTTTTGAAAACGAAAAATTGAGTGTTCTACTTAGTCTCATTCGATTCCTCAGATTGAAATACATCTCCCAGTATATATTTTGTTCATATTTAAGCCCGTTTTTAGCCGGAAAAATTGTTTTTTTAAAATTGAATATCGATTTGAAAACATCGAAAAAAGGCCTATTTTTTTCGTTAGAGCGAAACTTAAAAATGCAAATATCTTGAGAACGCGGCCGAATTTTTTAATTCTGTAAATTCCAGTAGATTCCTTGGATCAAAATACATCTGATAGGATGTAGTTTGAAGCTCTAGAGCGTAGGAAAAATAATTTTTCAGTAAAATCAGATTTTCGATCTACTTGGTTTCTAAAAATCGGTTTTTCTCAAATAACTTTTTGAAAACGAAAAATTGAGTGTTCTACTTAGTCTCAATCGATTCCTCAGATTGAAATACATCTCCCAGTATATATTTTTGTTCATATTTAAGCCCGTTTTTAGCCGGAAAAATTGTTTTTTTAAAAATTGAATATCGATTTGAAAACATCGAAAAAAGGCCTATTTTTTTCGTTAGAGCGAAACTTAAAAATGCAAATATCTTGAGAACGCGGCCGAATTTTTTAATTCTGTAAATTCCAGTAGATTCCTTGGATCAAAATACATCTGATAGGATGTAGTTTGAAGCTCTAGAGCGTAGGAAAAATAATTTTTCAGTAAAATCAGATTTTCGATCTACTTGGTTTCTAAAAATCGGTTTTTCTCAAATATCTTTTTGAAAACGAAAAATTGAGTGTTCTACTTAGTCTCATTCGATTCCTCAGATTGAAATACATCTCCCAGTATATATTTTGTTCATATTTAAGCCCGTTTTTAGCCGGAAAAATTGTTTTTTTAAAATTGAATATCGATTTGAAAACATCGAAAAAAGGCCTATTTTTTTCGTTAGAGCGAAACTTAAAAATGCAAATATCTTGAGAACGCGGCCGAATTTTTTAATTCTGTAAATTCCAGTAGATTCCTTGGATCAAAATACATCTGATAGGATGTAGTTTGAAGCTCTAGAGCGTAGGAAAAATAATTTTTCAGTAAAATCAGATTTTCGATCTACTTGGTTTCTAAAAATCGGTTTTTCGGTCATAACTTTTTGAAAACGAAAAATTGAGTGTTCTACTTAGTCTCAATCGATTCCTCAGATTGAAATACATCTCCCAGTATATATTTTGTTCATATTTAGGCCGTTTTTAGCCGGAAAAATTGTTTTTTTAAAATTGAATATCGATTTGAAAACATCGAAAAAAGGCCTATTTTTTTCGTTAGAGCGAAACTTAAAAATGCAAATATCTTGAGAACGCGGCCGAATTTTTTAATTCTGTAAATTCCAGTAGATTCCTTGGATCAAAATACATCTGATAGGATGTAGTTTGAAGCTCTAGAGCGTAGGAAAAATAATTTTTCAGTAAAATCAGATTTTCGATCTACTTGGTTTCTAAAAATCGGTTTTTCTCAAATATCTTTTTGAAAACGAAAAATTGAGTGTTCTACTTAGTCTCATTCGATTCCTCAGATTGAAATACATCTCCCAGTATATATTTTGTTCATATTTAAGCCCGTTTTTAGCCGGAAAAATTGTTTTTTTAAAATTGAATATCGATTTGAAAACATCGAAAAAAGGCCTATTTTTTTCGTTAGAGCGAAACTTAAAAATGCAAATATCTTGAGAACGCGGCCGAATTTTTTAATTCTGTAAATTCCAGTAGATTCCTTGGATCAAAATACATCTGATAGGATGTAGTTTGAAGCTCTAGAGCGTAGGAAAAATAATTTTTCAGTAAAATCAGATTTTCGATCTACTTGGTTTCTAAAAATCGGTTTTTTCTCAAATATCTTTTGAAAACGAAAAATTGAGTGTTCTACTTAGTCTCATTCGATTCCTCAGATTGAAATACATCTCCCAGTATATATTTTGTTCATATTTAAGCCCGTTTTTAGCCGGAAAAATGTTTTTTTTTAAAATTGAATATCGATTTGAAAACATCGAAAAAAGGCCTATTTTTTTCGTTAGAGCGAAACTTAAAAATGCAAATATCTTGAGAACGCGGCCGAATTTTTTAATTCTGTAAATTCCAGTAGATTCCTTGGATCAAAATACATCTGATAGGATGTAGTTTGAAGCTCTAGAGCGTAGGAAAAATAAATTTTCAGTAAAATCAGATTTTCGATACTTGGTTTCTAAAAATCGGTTTTTCGGTCAAAACCTTTTTGAAAACGAAAAATTGAGTGTTCTACTTAGTCTCAATCGATTCCTCAGATTGAAATACATCTCCACAGTATATATTTTGTTCATATTTAGGCCCGTTTTTAGCCGGAAAAATTGTTTTTTTAAAATTGAATATCGATTTGAAAACATCGAAAAAAGGTCCTATTTTTTTCGTTAGAGCGAACTTAAAAATGCAAATATCTTGAGAACGCGGCCGAATTTTTTAATTCTGTAAATTCCAGTAGATTCCTTGGATCAAAATACATCTGATAGGATGTAGTTTGAAGCTCTAGAGCGTAGGAAAAATAATTTTTCAGTAAAAATCAGATTTTCGATCTACTTGGTTTCTAAAAATCGGTTTTTTCGGTCATAACTTTTTGAAAACGAAAAATTGAGTGTTCTACTCTAGTCTCAATCGATTCCTCAGATTGAAATACATCTCCCCAGTATATATTTTGTTCATATATAGGCCCGTTTTTAGCCGGAAAAATTGTTTTTTTAAAATTGAATATCGATTTGAAAACTACGAAAAAAGGCCTATTTTTTTTCGTTAGAGCGAAAACTTAAAATGCAAATATCTTGAGAACGCGGCCGAATTTTTTAATTCTGTAAATTCACAGTAGATTCCTTGGATCAAAAATACATCTGATAGGATGTAGTTTGAAGCTCTAGAGCGTAGGAAAAATTATTTTTCAGTAAAATCAGATTTTCGATCTACTTGGTTTCTAAAATCGGTTTACTCAATATCTTTTTGAAAACGAAAAATTGAGTGTTCTACTTAGTCTCAATCGATTCCTCAGATTGGAAATACATCTCCCCAGTATATATTTTGTTCATATTTAGGCCCGTTTTTAGCCGGAAAAAATTGTTTTTTTAAAATTGAATATCGATTTGAAAACATCGAAAAAAGGTCTATTTTTTTCGTTAGAGCGAAACTTAAAATGCAAATATCTTGAGAACGCGGCCGAATTTTTTAATTCTGTAAATTCCAGTAGATTCCTTGGATCAAAATACATCTGATAGGAGGTAGTTTGAAGCTCTAGATGCTAGGAAAAATAATTTTTCAGTAAAATCAGATTTTCGATCTACTTGGTTTCTAAAAATCGGTTTTTCGGTCATAACTTTTTGAAAACGAAAAATTGAGTGTTCTACTTAGTCTCAATCGATTCCTCAGATTGAAATACATCTCCCAGTATATATTTTGTTCATATTTAGGCCCGTTTTTAGCCGGAAAAATTGTTTTTTTAAAATTGAATATCGATTTGAAAACATCGAAAAAAGGTCTATTTTTTTCGTTAGAGCGAAACTTAAAAAGCAAATATCTTGAGAACGCGGCCGAATTTTTTTAATTCTGTAAGTTCCAGTAGATTCCTTGGATCAAAATACATCTCGATAGGATGTAGTTTGAAGCTCTAGAGCGTAGGAAAATAATTTTTCAGTAAAATCAGATTTTCGATCTACTTGGTTTCTAAAAATCGGTTTTTTTCGGTCATAACTTTTTGAAACCGAAAAATTGAGTGTTCTACTTAGTCTCAATCGATTCCTCAGATTGAAATACATCTCCCAGTATATATTTTGTTCATATTTAAGCCCGATTTTAGCCGGAAAAATGTTTTTTTTAAAATTGAATATCGATTTGAAAACATCGAAAAAAGGCCTATTTTTTTCGTTAGAGCGAAACTTAAAAATGCCAAATATCTTGAGAACGCGGCCGAATTTTTTTAATTCTGTAAATTCCAGTAGAATCCTTGGATCAAAATACATCTGATAGGAATGTAGTTTGAAGCTCTAGATTGCAGGAAAAATAATTTTTCAGTTAAAATCAGATTTTCGATCTACTTGGTTTCTAAAAATCGGTTTTTCTCAAATATCTTTTTGAAAACGAAAAATTGAGTGTTCTACTTAGTCTCAATCGATTCCTCAGATTGAAATACATCTCCCAGTATATATTATGTTCATATTTAGGCCCCGTTTTTAGCCGGAAAAATTGTTTTTTTTAAAATTGAATATCGATTTGAAAACATCGAAAAAAGGCCTATTTTTTTCGTTAGAGCGAAACACTTAAAAATGCAAATATCTTGAGAACGCGGCCGAATTTTTTTAATTCTGTAAATTCCAGTAGATCCTAGGATCAAAATACATCTGATAGGATGTAGTTTGAAGCTCTAGAGCGTAGGAAAAATAATTTTTCAGTAAAAATCAGATTTTTCGATCTACTTGGTTTCTAAAAATCGGTTTTTTCTCAAAATCTCTTTTGAAAACGAAAATTTGAGTGTTCTACTTAGTCTCATTCGATTCCTCAGATTGAAATACATCTCCCAGTATATATTTTGTTCATATTTAGGCCCGTTTTTTAGCCGGAAAAATTGTTTTTTTAAAATTGAATATCGATTTGAAAACATCGAAAAAAGGTCTATTTTTTTCGTTAGAGCGAAACTTAAAAATGCAAATATCTTGAGAACGCGGCCGAATTTTTTAATTCTGTAAATTCCAGTAGATTCCTTGGATCAAAATACATCTGATAGGATGTAGTTTGAAGCTCTAGAGCGTAGGAAAAATAATTTTTCAGTAAAATCAGATTTTCGATCTACTTGGTTTCTAAAAATCGGTTTTTCGGTCATATCTTTTTGAAAACGAAAAATTGAGTGTTCTACTTAGTCTCAATCGATTCCTCAGATTGAAATACATCTCCCGAGTATATATTTTGTTCATATTTAAGCCCGATTTTAGCCGGAAAAATTGTTTTTTTAAAAATTGAATATCGATTTGAAAACATCGAAAAAGGCCTATTTTTTTCGTTAGAGCGAAACTTAAAAATGCAAATATCTTGAGAACGCGGCCGAATTTTTTAATTCTGTAAATTCCAGTAGATTCCTTGGATCAAAATACATCTGATAGGATGTAGTTTGAAGCTCTAGATTGCAGGAAAAATAATTTTTCAGTAAAATCAGATTTTCGATCTACTTGGTTTCTAAAAATCGGTTTTCTCGAATATCTTTTGAAAACGAAAAAATTGAGTGTTCTACTTAGTCTCAATCGATTCCTCAGATTGAAATACATCTCCCAGTATATATTTTGTTCATATTTAAGCCCGTTTTTAGCCGGAAAAATTGTTTTTTTTAAAATTGAATATCGATTTGAAAACATCGAAAAAAGGCCTATTTTTTTCGTTAGAGCGAAACTTAAAAATGCAAATATCTTGAGAACGCGGCCGAATTTTTTAATTCTGTAAATTCCAGTAGATTCCTTGGATCAAAATACATCTGATAGGATGTAGTTTGAAGCTCTAGATGCGTAGGAAAAATAATTTTTCAGTAAAATCAGATTTTCGATCTTACTTGGTTTCTAAAAATCGGTTTTTCGTCAATAACTTCTTGAAAACGAAAAATTGAGTGTTCTACTTAGTCTCATTCGATTCCTCAGATTGAAATAACATCTCCCAGTATATATTTTGTTCATATTTAGGCCCGTTTTTTTGCCGGAAAAATTGTTTTTTTAAAATTGAATATCGATTTGAAAACATCGAAAAAGGCCTATTTTTTTCGTTAGAGCGAAACTTAAAAATGCAAATATCTTGAGAACGCGGCCGAATTTTTTAATTCTGTAAATTCCAGTAGATTCCTTGGATCAAAATACATCTGATAGGATGTAGTTTGAAGCTCTAGAGCGTAGGAAAAATAATTTTTCAGTAAAATCAGATTTTCGATCTACTTGGTTTCTAAAAATCGGTTTTTCGGTCATAACTTTTTGAAAACGAAAAATTGAGTGTTCTACTTAGTCTCAATCGATTCCTCAGATTGAAATACATCTCCCTAGTATATATTTTGTTCATATTTAAGCCCGATTTTAGCCGGAAAAATTGTTTTTTTAAAATTGAATATCGATTTGAAAACATCGAAAAAAGGCCTATTTTTTTCGTTAGAGCGAAACTTAAAAATGCAAATATCTTGAGAACGCGGCCGAATTTTTTAATTCTGTAAATTCCAGTAGATTCCTTGGATCAAAATACATCTGATAGGATGTAGTTTGAAGCCTCTAGATTGCAGGAAAAATAATTTTTCAGTAAAATCAGATTTTCGATCTACTTGGTTTCTAAAAATCGGTTTTTCTCAAATATCTTTTTGAAAACGAAAAATTGAGTGTTCTACTTAGTCTCATTCGATTCCTCAGATTGAAATACATCTCCCAGTATATATTTTGTTCATATTTAGGCCCGTTTTTAGCCGGAAAAATTGTTTTTTTAAAATTGAATATCGATTTGAAAACATCGAAAAAAGGCCTATTTTTTTCGTTAGAGCGAAACTTAAAAATGCAAATATCTTGAGAACGCGGCCGAATTTTTTAATTCTGTAAATTCCAGTAGATTCCTTGGATCAAAATACATCTGATAGGATGTAGTTTGAAGCTCTAGAGCGTAGGAAAAATAATTTTTCAGTAAAATCAGATTTTCGATCTACTTGGTTTCTAAAAATCGGTTTTTCGGTCATAACTTTTTGAAAACGAAAAATTGAGTGTTCTACTTAGTCTCAATCGATTCCTCAGATTGAAATACATCTCCCAGTATATATTTTGTTCATATTTAGGCCCGTTTTTAGCCGGAAAAATTGTTTTTTTAAAATTGAATATCGATTTGAAAACATCGAAAAAAGGCCTATTTTTTTCGTTAGAGCGAAACTTAAAAATGCAAATATCTTGAGAACGCGGCCGAATTTTTTAATTCTGTAAAGTTCCAGTAGATTCCCTTGGATCAAAATACATCTGATAGGATGTAGTTTGAAGCTCTAGAGCGTAGGAAAAATAATTTTTCAGTAAAATCAGATTTTCGATCTACTTGGTTTCTAAAAATAGGTTTTTCGTCATATATCTTTTTGAAAACGAAAAATTGAGTGTTCTACTTAGTCTCAATCGATTCCTCAGATTGAAATACATCTCCCAGTATATATTTTGTTCATATTTTAAGCCCGATTTTAGCCGGAAAAATTGTTTTTTTAAAATTGAATATCGATTTGAAAACATCGAAAAAAGGCCTATTTTTTCGTTAGAGCGAAACTTAAAAATGCAAATATCTTGAGAACGCGGCCGAATTTTTTAATTCTGTAAATTCCAGTAGATTCCTTTGGATCAAAAATACATCTGATAGGATGTAGTTTGAAGCTCTAGATTGCAGGAAAAATAATTTTTCAGTAAAATCAGATTTTCGATCTACTTGGTTTCTAAAAATCGGTTTTTCTATAATATCTTTTTGAAAACGAAAAATTGAGTGTTCTACTTAGTCTCATTCGATTCCTCAGATTGAAATACATCTCCCAGTAATATTTTGTTCATATTTAAGCCCGTTTTTAGCGGAAAAATTGTTTTTTTTTAAAAATTGAATATCGATTTTGAAAACATCGAAAAAAGGCCTATTTTTTTCGTTAGAGCGAAACTTAAAAATGCAAATATCTTGAGAACGCGGCCGAATTTTTTAATTCTGTAAATTCCAGTAGATTCCTTGGATCAAAATACATCTGATAGGATGTAGTTTGATGCTCTAGAGCGTAGGAAAAATAATTTTCAGTAAAATCAGATTTTTCGATCTACTTGGTGTTCTAAAAATCGGTTTTTCTCAAATATCTTTTTGAAAACGAAAAATTTGAGTGTTCTACTTAGTCTCATTCGATTCCTCAGATTGAAATACATCTCCCAGTATATATTTTGTTCATATATAGGCCCGTTTTTAGCCGGAAAAATTGTTTTTTTAAAATTGAATATCGATTTGAAAACATCGAAAAACGTCTATTTTTTTCGTTAGAGCGAAACTTAAAAATGCAAATATCTGAGAACGCGCCCGAATTTTTAATTCTGTAAATTCCAGTAGATTCCTTGGATCAAAACACATCTGATAAGGATGTAGTTTGAAGCTCTAGATTGCAGGAAAAATAATTTTTCAGTAAAATCAGATTTTCGATCTACTTGGTTTCTAAAAATCGGTTTTTCGGCTCATAAAACTTTTTGAAAACGAACAAAATTGAGTGTTCTACTTAGTCTCAATCGATTCCTCAGATTGAAATACATCTCCCAGTATATATTTTGTTCATATTTAGGCCCGTTTTTAGCCGGAAAAAATTGTTTTTTTAAAAATTAATATCGATTTGAAAACATCGAAAAAAGGCCTATTTTTTTCGTTAGAGCGAAACTTAAAAATGCAAATATCTTGAGAACGCGGCCGAATTTTTAATTCTGTAAATTCCAGTAGATTCCCTTGGATCAAAATACATCTGATAGGATGTAGTTTGAAGCTCTAGAGCGTAGGAAAAATAATTTTTCCAGTAAAATCAGATTTTCGATCTACTTGGTTTCTAAAAATCGGTTTTTCGGTCATAACTTTTTGAAACGAAAAATTGAGTGTTCTACTTAGTCTCAATCGATTCCTCAGATTGAAATACATCTCCCAGTATATATTTTGTTCATATTTAGGCCCGTTTTTAGCCGGAAAATTGTTTTTTTAAAATTAAATATCGATTTGAAAACATCGAAAAAAGGCCCTATTTTTTTCATTAGAGCGAAACTTAAAAATGCAAATATCTTGAGAACGCGGCCGAATTTTTTAATTCAGTAAGTTCCAGTAGATTCCTTGGATCAAAATACATCTGATAGGATGTAGTTTGAAGCTCTAGATGCGAGGAAAAATAATTTTTCAGTAAAATCAGATTTTCGATCTACTTGGTTTCTAAAATCCGTTTTTCGGTCAATAACTTTTTGAAAACGAAAAATTGAGTGTTCTACCTTAGTCTCAATCGATTCCTCAGATTGAAATACATCCTCCCAGTAATATATTTTGTTCATATATAGGCCCGATTTTAGCCGGAAAAATTGTTTTTTTAAAATTGAATATCGATTTGAAAACATCGAAAAAAGGCCTATTTTTTTCGTTAGAGCGAAACTTAAAATGCAAATATCTTGAGAACGCGGCCGAATTTTTTAATTCTGTAAATTCCAGTAGATTCCTTGGATCAAAATACATCTGATAGGATGTAGTTTGAAGCTCTAGATTGCAGGAAAAATAATTTTTCAGTAAAATCAGATTTTCGATCTACTTGGTTTCTAAAAATCGGTTTTTCTCAAATATCTTCTTGAAAACGAAAAATTGAGTGTTCTACTTAGTCTCATTCGATTCCTCAGATTGAAATACATCTCCCTGTATATATTTTGTTCATATTTAAGCCCGTTTTTTGCCGGAAAAATTGTTTTTTTAAAATTGAATATCGATTTGAAAACATCGAAAAAAGGCCTATTTTTTTCGTTAGAGCGAAACTTAAAAATGCAAATATCTTGAGAACGCGGCCGAATTTTTTAATTCTGTAAATTCCAGTAGATTCCTTGGATCAAAATACATCTGATAGGATGTAGTTTGAAGCTCTAGAGCGTAGGAAAAATAATTTTTCAGTAAAATCAGATTTTCGATCTACTTGGTTTCTAAAAATCGGTTTTTCGGTCATAACTTTTTGAAACCCGAAAAATTGAGTGTTCTACTTAGTCTCAATCGATTCCTCAGATTGAAATACATCTCCCAGTATATATTTTGTTCTATTTAAGCCCGATTTTAGCCGGAAAAATTGTTTTTTTAAAATGAATATCGATTTGAAAACATCGAAAAAAGGCCTATTTTTTTCGTTAGAGCGAAACTTAAAAATGCAAATATCTTGAGAACGCGGCCGAATTTTTTAATTCTGTAAATTCCAGTAGATTCCTTGGATCAAAATACATCTGATAGGATGTAGTTTGAAGCTCTAGATTGCAGGAAAAATATTTTTCAGTAAATTCAGATTTTCGATCTACTTGGTTTCTAAAAATCGGTTTTTCTCAAATATCTTTTTGAAAACGAAAAATTGAGTGTTCTACTTAGTCTCATTCGATTCCTCAGATGAAATACATCTCCCAGTATATATTTTGTTCATATTTAAGGCCGTTTTTAGCGGAAAAATTGTTTTTTTAAAATTGAATATCGATTTGAAAAACATCGAAAAAAGGTCTATTTTTTCGTTAGAGCGAAACTTAAAATGCAAATATCTTGAGAACGCGGTCCGAATTTTTTAATCTGTAAATTCCAGTAGATTCCTTGGATCAAAATACATCTGATAGGATGTAGTTTGAAGCTCTAGAGCGTAGGAAAAATAATTTTTCAGTAAAATCAGATTTCGATCTACTTGGTTTCTAAAAATCGGTTTTTCTCAAATATTCTTTTTTGAAAACGAAAAATTGAGTGTTCTACTTAGTCTCATTCGATTCCTCAGATTGAAATACATCTCCCAGATATATTTTTGTTCATATTTAGGCCCGTTTTTAGCCGGAAAAATTGTTTTTTTAAAATTGAATATCGATTTGAAAACATCGAAAAAAGGCCTATTTTTTTCGTTAGAGCGAAACTTAAAAATGCAAATATCTTGAGAACGCGGCCGAATTTTTTAATTCTGTAAATTCCAGTAGATTCCTTGGATCAAAATACATCTGATAGGATGTAGTTTGAAGCTCTAGAGCGTAGGAAAAATAATTTTTCAGTAAAATCAGATTTTCGATCTACTTGGTTTCTAAAAATCGGTTTTTCGGTCATAACTTTTTGAAAACGAAAAATTGAGTGTTCTACTTAGTCTCAATCGATTCCTCAGATTGAAATACATCTCCCAGTATATATTTTGTTCATATTTAGGCCCGTTTTTAGCCGGAAAAATTGTTTTTTTAAAATTGAATATCGATTTGAAAACATCGAAAAAAGGCCTATTTTTTTCGTTAGAGCGAAACTTAAAAATGCAAATATCTTGAGAACGCGGCCGAATTTTTTAATTCTGTAAATTCCAGTAGATTCCTTGGATCAAAATACATCTGATAGGATGTAGTTTGAAGCTCTAGAGCGTAGGAAAAATAATTTTTCAGTAAAATCAGATTTTCGATCTACTTGGTTTCTAAAAATCGGTTTTTCGGTCATAACTTTTTGAAAACGAAAAATTGAGTGTTCTACTTAGTCTCAATCGATTCCTCAGATTGAAATACATCTCCCAGTATATATTTTGTTCATATTTAGCCCGTTTTTAGCCGGAAAAATTGTTTTTTTAAAATTGAATATCGATTTGAAAACATCGAAAAAAGGCCTATTTTTTTCGTTAGAGCGAAACTTAAAAATGCAAATATCTTGAGAACGCGGCCGAATTTTTTAATTCTGTAAATTCCAGTAGATTCCTTGGATCAAAATACATCTGATAGGATGTAGTTTGAAGCTCTAGAGCGTAGGAAAAATAATTTTTCAGTAAAATCAGATTTTCGATCTACTTGGTTTCTAAAAATCGGTTTTTCGGTCATAACTTTTTGAAAACGAAAAATTGAGTGTTCTACTTAGTCTCAATCGATTCCTCAGATTGAAATACATCTCCCAGTATATATTTTGTTCATATTTAAGCCCGATTTTAGCCGGAAAAATTGTTTTTTTAAAATTGAATATCGATTTGAAAACATCGAAAAAAGGCCTATTTTTTTCGTTAGAGCGAAACTTAAAAATGCAAATATCTTGAGAACGCGGCCGAATTTTTTAATTCTGTAAATTCCAGTAGATTCCTTGGATCAAAATACATCTGATAGGATGTAGTTTGAAGCTCTAGATTGCAGGAAAAATAATTTTTCAGTAAAATCAGATTTTCGATCTACTTGGTTTCTAAAAATCGGTTTTTCTCAAATATCTTTTTGAAAACGAAAAATTGAGTGTTCTACTTAGTCTCATTCGATTCCTCAGATTGAAATACATCTCCCAGTATATATTTTGTTCATATTTAAGCCCGTTTTTAGCCGGAAAAATTGTTTTTTTAAAATTGAATATCGATTTGAAAACATCGAAAAAAGGCCTATTTTTTTCGTTAGAGCGAAACTTAAAAATGCAAATATCTTGAGAACGCGGCCGAATTTTTTAATTCTGTAAATTCCAGTAGATTCCTTGGATCAAAATACATCTGATAGGATGTAGTTTGAAGCTCTAGAGCGTAGGAAAAATAATTTTTCAGTAAAATCAGATTTTCGATCTACTTGGTTTCTAAAAATCGGTTTTTCTCAAATATCTTTTTGAAAACGAAAAATTGAGTGTTCTACTTAGTCTCATTCGATTCCTCAGATTGAAATACATCTCCCAGTATATATTTTGTTCATATTTAGGCCCGTTTTTAGCCGGAAAAATTGTTTTTTTAAAATTGAATATCGATTTGAAAACATCGAAAAAAGGCCTATTTTTTTCGTTAGAGCGAAACTTAAAAATGCAAATATCTTGAGAACGCGGCCGAATTTTTTAATTCTGTAAATTCCAGTAGATTCCTTGGATCAAAATACATCTGATAGGATGTAGTTTGAAGCTCTAGAGCGTAGGAAAAATAATTTTTCAGTAAAATCAGATTTTCGATCTACTTGGTTTCTAAAAATCGGTTTTTCTCAAATATCTTTTTGAAAACGAAAAATTGAGTGTTCTACTTAGTCTCATTCGATTCCTCAGATTGAAATACATCTCCCAGTATATATTTTGTTCATATTTAGGCCCGTTTTTAGCCGGAAAAATTGTTTTTTTAAAATTGAATATCGATTTGAAAACATCGAAAAAAGGCCTATTTTTTTCGTTAGAGCGAAACTTAAAAATGCAAATATCTTGAGAACGCGGCCGAATTTTTTAATTCTGTAAATTCCAGTAGATTCCTTGGATCAAAATACATCTGATAGGATGTAGTTTGAAGCTCTAGAGCGTAGGAAAAATAATTTTTCAGTAAAATCAGATTTTCGATCTACTTGGTTTCTAAAAATCGGTTTTTCGGTCATAACTTTTTGAAAACGAAAAATTGAGTGTTCTACTTAGTCTCAATCGATTCCTCAGATTGAAATACATCTCCCAGTATATATTTTGTTCATATTTAAGCCCGTTTTTAGCCGGAAAAATTGTTTTTTTAAAATTGAATATCGATTTGAAAACATCGAAAAAAGGCCTATTTTTTTCGTTAGAGCGAAACTTAAAAATGCAAATATCTTGAGAACGCGGCCGAATTTTTTAATTCTGTAAATTCCAGTAGATTCCTTGGATCAAAATACATCTGATAGGATGTAGTTTGAAGCTCTAGATTGCAGGAAAAATAATTTTTCAGTAAAATCAGATTTTCGATCTACTTGGTTTCTAAAAATCGGTTTTTCTCAAATATCTTTTTGAAAACGAAAAATTGAGTGTTCTACTTAGTCTCATTCGATTCCTCAGATTGAAATACATCTCCCAGTATATATTTTGTTCATATTTAGGCCCGTTTTTAGCCGGAAAAATTGTTTTTTTAAAATTGAATATCGATTTGAAAACATCGAAAAAAGGCCTATTTTTTTCGTTAGAGCGAAACTTAAAAATGCAAATATCTTGAGAACGCGGCCGAATTTTTTAATTCTGTAAATTCCAGTAGATTCCTTGGATCAAAATACATCTGATAGGATGTAGTTTGAAGCTCTAGAGCGTAGGAAAAATAATTTTTCAGTAAAATCAGATTTTCGATCTACTTGGTTTCTAAAAATCGGTTTTTCGGTCATAACTTTTTGAAAACGAAAAATTGAGTGTTCTACTTAGTCTCAATCGATTCCTCAGATTGAAATACATCTCCCAGTATATATTTTGTTCATATTTAAGCCCGTTTTTAGCCGGAAAAATTGTTTTTTTAAAATTGAATATCGATTTGAAAACATCGAAAAAAGGCCTATTTTTTTCGTTAGAGCGAAACTTAAAAATGCAAATATCTTGAGAACGCGGCCGAATTTTTTAATTCTGTAAATTCCAGTAGATTCCTTGGATCAAAATACATCTGATAGGATGTAGTTTGAAGCTCTAGATTGCAGGAAAAATAATTTTTCAGTAAAATCAGATTTTCGATCTACTTGGTTTCTAAAAATCGGTTTTTCTCAAATATCTTTTTGAAAACGAAAAATTGAGTGTTCTACTTAGTCTCATTCGATTCCTCAGATTGAAATACATCTCCCAGTATATATTTTGTTCATATTTAAGCCCGTTTTTAGCCGGAAAAATTGTTTTTTTAAAATTGAATATCGATTTGAAAACATCGAAAAAAGGCCTATTTTTTTCGTTAG
The DNA here is from genome assembly GCA_023512825.1 of Liposcelis brunnea. Lineage (NCBI taxonomy): Eukaryota > Metazoa > Arthropoda > Insecta > Psocodea > Liposcelididae > Liposcelis > Liposcelis brunnea. The sequence goes on from JAJEOV010000109.1 coordinate 26,283, forward strand.
AGCGAAACTTAAAAATGCAAATATCTTGAGAACGCGGCCGAATTTTTTAATTCTGTAAATTCCAGTAGATTCCTTGGATCAAAATACATCTGATAGGATGTAGTTTGAAGCTCTAGAGCGTAGGAAAAATAATTTTTCAGTAAAATCAGATTTTCGATCTACTTGGTTTCTAAAAATCGGTTTTTCTCAAATATCTTTTTGAAAACGAAAAATTGAGTGTTCTACTTAGTCTCATTCGATTCCTCAGATTGAAATACATCTCCCAGTATATATTTTGTTCATATTTAGGCCCGTTTTTAGCCGGAAAAATTGTTTTTTTAAAATTGAATATCGATTTGAAAACATCGAAAAAAGGCCTATTTTTTTCGTTAGAGCGAAACTTAAAAATGCAAATATCTTGAGAACGCGGCCGAATTTTTTAATTCTGTAAATTCCAGTAGATTCCTTGGATCAAAATACATCTGATAGGATGTAGTTTGAAGCTCTAGAGCGTAGGAAAAATAATTTTTCAGTAAAATCAGATTTTCGATCTACTTGGTTTCTAAAAATCGGTTTTTCGGTCATAACTTTTTGAAAACGAAAAATTGAGTGTTCTACTTAGTCTCAATCGATTCCTCAGATTGAAATACATCTCCCAGTATATATTTTGTTCATATTTAAGCCCGTTTTTAGCCGGAAAAATTGTTTTTTTAAAATTGAATATCGATTTGAAAACATCGAAAAAAGGCCTATTTTTTTCGTTAGAGCGAAACTTAAAAATGCAAATATCTTGAGAACGCGGCCGAATTTTTTAATTCTGTAAATTCCAGTAGATTCCTTGGATCAAAATACATCTGATAGGATGTAGTTTGAAGCTCTAGATTGCAGGAAAAATAATTTTTCAGTAAAATCAGATTTTCGATCTACTTGGTTTCTAAAAATCGGTTTTTCTCAAATATCTTTTTGAAAACGAAAAATTGAGTGTTCTACTTAGTCTCATTCGATTCCTCAGATTGAAATACATCTCCCAGTATATATTTTGTTCATATTTAGGCCCGTTTTTAGCCGGAAAAATTGTTTTTTTAAAATTGAATATCGATTTGAAAACATCGAAAAAAGGCCTATTTTTTTCGTTAGAGCGAAACTTAAAAATGCAAATATCTTGAGAACGCGGCCGAATTTTTTAATTCTGTAAATTCCAGTAGATTCCTTGGATCAAAATACATCTGATAGGATGTAGTTTGAAGCTCTAGAGCGTAGGAAAAATAATTTTTCAGTAAAATCAGATTTTCGATCTACTTGGTTTCTAAAAATCGGTTTTTCGGTCATAACTTTTTGAAAACGAAAAATTGAGTGTTCTACTTAGTCTCAATCGATTCCTCAGATTGAAATACATCTCCCAGTATATATTTTGTTCATATTTAAGCCCGTTTTTAGCCGGAAAAATTGTTTTTTTAAAATTGAATATCGATTTGAAAACATCGAAAAAAGGCCTATTTTTTTCGTTAGAGCGAAACTTAAAAATGCAAATATCTTGAGAACGCGGCCGAATTTTTTAATTCTGTAAATTCCAGTAGATTCCTTGGATCAAAATACATCTGATAGGATGTAGTTTGAAGCTCTAGATTGCAGGAAAAATAATTTTTCAGTAAAATCAGATTTTCGATCTACTTGGTTTCTAAAAATCGGTTTTTCTCAAATATCTTTTTGAAAACGAAAAATTGAGTGTTCTACTTAGTCTCATTCGATTCCTCAGATTGAAATACATCTCCCAGTATATATTTTGTTCATATTTAAGCCCGTTTTTAGCCGGAAAAATTGTTTTTTTAAAATTGAATATCGATTTGAAAACATCGAAAAAAGGCCTATTTTTTTCGTTAGAGCGAAACTTAAAAATGCAAATATCTTGAGAACGCGGCCGAATTTTTTAATTCTGTAAATTCCAGTAGATTCCTTGGATCAAAATACATCTGATAGGATGTAGTTTGAAGCTCTAGAGCGTAGGAAAAATAATTTTTCAGTAAAATCAGATTTTCGATCTACTTGGTTTCTAAAAATCGGTTTTTCGGTCATAACTTTTTGAAAACGAAAAATTGAGTGTTCTACTTAGTCTCAATCGATTCCTCAGATTGAAATACATCTCCCAGTATATATTTTGTTCATATTTAGGCCCGTTTTTAGCCGGAAAAATTGTTTTTTTAAAATTGAATATCGATTTGAAAACATCGAAAAAAGGCCTATTTTTTTCGTTAGAGCGAAACTTAAAAATGCAAATATCTTGAGAACGCGGCCGAATTTTTTAATTCTGTAAATTCCAGTAGATTCCTTGGATCAAAATACATCTGATAGGATGTAGTTTGAAGCTCTAGAGCGTAGGAAAAATAATTTTTCAGTAAAATCAGATTTTCGATCTACTTGGTTTCTAAAAATCGGTTTTTCGGTCATAACTTTTTGAAAACGAAAAATTGAGTGTTCTACTTAGTCTCAATCGATTCCTCAGATTGAAATACATCTCCCAGTATATATTTTGTTCATATTTAAGCCCGTTTTTAGCCGGAAAAATTGTTTTTTTAAAATTGAATATCGATTTGAAAACATCGAAAAAAGGCCTATTTTTTTCGTTAGAGCGAAACTTAAAAATGCAAATATCTTGAGAACGCGGCCGAATTTTTTAATTCTGTAAATTCCAGTAGATTCCTTGGATCAAAATACATCTGATAGGATGTAGTTTGAAGCTCTAGATTGCAGGAAAAATAATTTTTCAGTAAAATCAGATTTTCGATCTACTTGGTTTCTAAAAATCGGTTTTTCTCAAATATCTTTTTGAAAACGAAAAATTGAGTGTTCTACTTAGTCTCATTCGATTCCTCAGATTGAAATACATCTCCCAGTATATATTTTGTTCATATTTAAGCCCGTTTTTAGCCGGAAAAATTGTTTTTTTAAAATTGAATATCGATTTGAAAACATCGAAAAAAGGCCTATTTTTTTCGTTAGAGCGAAACTTAAAAATGCAAATATCTTGAGAACGCGGCCGAATTTTTTAATTCTGTAAATTCCAGTAGATTCCTTGGATCAAAATACATCTGATAGGATGTAGTTTGAAGCTCTAGAGCGTAGGAAAAATAATTTTTCAGTAAAATCAGATTTTCGATCTACTTGGTTTCTAAAAATCGGTTTTTCTCAAATATCTTTTTGAAAACGAAAAATTGAGTGTTCTACTTAGTCTCATTCGATTCCTCAGATTGAAATACATCTCCCAGTATATATTTTGTTCATATTTAGGCCCGTTTTTAGCCGGAAAAATTGTTTTTTTAAAATTGAATATCGATTTGAAAACATCGAAAAAAGGCCTATTTTTTTCGTTAGAGCGAAACTTAAAAATGCAAATATCTTGAGAACGCGGCCGAATTTTTTAATTCTGTAAATTCCAGTAGATTCCTTGGATCAAAATACATCTGATAGGATGTAGTTTGAAGCTCTAGATTGCAGGAAAAATAATTTTTCAGTAAAATCAGATTTTCGATCTACTTGGTTTCTAAAAATCGGTTTTTCGGTCATAACTTTTTGAAAACGAAAAATTGAGTGTTCTACTTAGTCTCAATCGATTCCTCAGATTGAAATACATCTCCCAGTATATATTTTGTTCATATTTAGGCCCGTTTTTAGCCGGAAAAATTGTTTTTTTAAAATTGAATATCGATTTGAAAACATCGAAAAAAGGCCTATTTTTTTCGTTAGAGCGAAACTTAAAAATGCAAATATCTTGAGAACGCGGCCGAATTTTTTAATTCTGTAAATTCCAGTAGATTCCTTGGATCAAAATACATCTGATAGGATGTAGTTTGAAGCTCTAGAGCGTAGGAAAAATAATTTTTCAGTAAAATCAGATTTTCGATCTACTTGGTTTCTAAAAATCGGTTTTTCGGTCATAACTTTTTGAAAACGAAAAATTGAGTGTTCTACTTAGTCTCAATCGATTCCTCAGATTGAAATACATCTCCCAGTATATATTTTGTTCATATTTAGGCCCGTTTTTAGCCGGAAAAATTGTTTTTTTAAAATTGAATATCGATTTGAAAACATCGAAAAAAGGCCTATTTTTTTCGTTAGAGCGAAACTTAAAAATGCAAATATCTTGAGAACGCGGCCGAATTTTTTAATTCTGTAAATTCCAGTAGATTCCTTGGATCAAAATACATCTGATAGGATGTAGTTTGAAGCTCTAGATTGCAGGAAAAATAATTTTTCAGTAAAATCAGATTTTCGATCTACTTGGTTTCTAAAAATCGGTTTTTCTCAAATATCTTTTTGAAAACGAAAAATTGAGTGTTCTACTTAGTCTCATTCGATTCCTCAGATTGAAATACATCTCCCAGTATATATTTTGTTCATATTTAGGCCCGTTTTTAGCCGGAAAAATTGTTTTTTTAAAATTGAATATCGATTTGAAAACATCGAAAAAAGGCCTATTTTTTTCGTTAGAGCGAAACTTAAAAATGCAAATATCTTGAGAACGCGGCCGAATTTTTTAATTCTGTAAATTCCAGTAGATTCCTTGGATCAAAATACATCTGATAGGATGTAGTTTGAAGCTCTAGATTGCAGGAAAAATAATTTTTCAGTAAAATCAGATTTTCGATCTACTTGGTTTCTAAAAATCGGTTTTTCTCAAATATCTTTTTGAAAACGAAAAATTGAGTGTTCTACTTAGTCTCATTCGATTCCTCAGATTGAAATACATCTCCCAGTATATATTTTGTTCATATTTAGGCCCGTTTTTAGCCGGAAAAATTGTTTTTTTAAAATTGAATATCGATTTGAAAACATCGAAAAAAGGCCTATTTTTTTCGTTAGAGCGAAACTTAAAAATGCAAATATCTTGAGAACGCGGCCGAATTTTTTAATTCTGTAAATTCCAGTAGATTCCTTGGATCAAAATACATCTGATAGGATGTAGTTTGAAGCTCTAGAGCGTAGGAAAAATAATTTTTCAGTAAAATCAGATTTTCGATCTACTTGGTTTCTAAAAATCGGTTTTTCGGTCATAACTTTTTGAAAACGAAAAATTGAGTGTTCTACTTAGTCTCAATCGATTCCTCAGATTGAAATACATCTCCCAGTATATATTTTGTTCATATTTAAGCCCGTTTTTAGCCGGAAAAATTGTTTTTTTAAAATTGAATATCGATTTGAAAACATCGAAAAAAGGCCTATTTTTTTCGTTAGAGCGAAACTTAAAAATGCAAATATCTTGAGAACGCGGCCGAATTTTTTAATTCTGTAAATTCCAGTAGATTCCTTGGATCAAAATACATCTGATAGGATGTAGTTTGAAGCTCTAGATTGCAGGAAAAATAATTTTTCAGTAAAATCAGATTTTCGATCTACTTGGTTTCTAAAAATCGGTTTTTCTCAAATATCTTTTTGAAAACGAAAAATTGAGTGTTCTACTTAGTCTCATTCGATTCCTCAGATTGAAATACATCTCCCAGTATATATTTTGTTCATATTTAAGCCCGTTTTTAGCCGGAAAAATTGTTTTTTTAAAATTGAATATCGATTTGAAAACATCGAAAAAAGGCCTATTTTTTTCGTTAGAGCGAAACTTAAAAATGCAAATATCTTGAGAACGCGGCCGAATTTTTTAATTCTGTAAATTCCAGTAGATTCCTTGGATCAAAATACATCTGATAGGATGTAGTTTGAAGCTCTAGAGCGTAGGAAAAATAATTTTTCAGTAAAATCAGATTTTCGATCTACTTGGTTTCTAAAAATCGGTTTTTCTCAAATATCTTTTTGAAAACGAAAAATTGAGTGTTCTACTTAGTCTCATTCGATTCCTCAGATTGAAATACATCTCCCAGTATATATTTTGTTCATATATAGGCCCGTTTTTAGCCGGAAAAATTGTTTTTTTAAAATTGAATATCGATTTGAAAACATCGAAAAAAGGTCTATTTTTTTCGTTAGAGCGAAACTTAAAAATGCAAATATCTTGAGAACGCGGCCGAATTTTTTAATTCTGTAAATTCCAGTAGATTCCCTGGATCAAAATACATCTGATAGGATGTAGTTTGAAGCTCTAGAGCGTAGGAAAAATAATTTTTCAGTAAAATCAGATTTTCGATCTACTTGGTTTCTAAAAATCGGTTTTTCGGTCATAACTTTTTGAAAACGAAAAATTGAGTGTTCTACTTAGTCTCAATCGATTCCTCAGATTGAAATACATCTCCCAGTATATATTTTGTTCATATTTAAGCCCGATTTTAGCCGGAAAAATTGTTTTTTTAAAATTGAATATCGATTTGAAAACATCGAAAAAAGGCCTATTTTTTTCGTTAGAGCGAAACTTAAAAATGCAAATATCTTGAGAACGCGGCCGAATTTTTTAATTCTGTAAATTCCAGTAGATTCCTTGGATCAAAATACATCTGATAGGATGTAGTTTGAAGCTCTAGATTGCAGGAAAAATAATTTTTCAGTAAAATCAGATTTTCGATCTACTTGGTTTCTAAAAATCGGTTTTTCTCAAATATCTTCTTGAAAACGAAAAATTGAGTGTTCTACTTAGTCTCATTCGATTCCTCAGATTGAAATACATCTCCCAGTATATATTTTGTTCATATTTAGGCCCGTTTTTTGCCGGAAAAATTGTTTTTTTAAAATTGAATATCGATTTGAAAACATCGAAAAAAGGCCTATTTTTTTCGTTAGAGCGAAACTTAAAAATGCAAATATCTTGAGAACGCGGCCGAATTTTTTAATTCTGTAAATTCCAGTAGATTCCTTGGATCAAAATACATCTGATAGGATGTAGTTTGAAGCTCTAGATTGCAGGAAAAATAATTTTTCAGTAAAATCAGATTTTCGATCTACTTGGTTTCTAAAAATAAGTTTTTCGGTCATAACTTTTTGAAAACGAAAAATTGAGTGTTCTACTTAGTCTCAATCGATTCCTCAGATTGAAATACATCTCCCAGTATATATTTTGTTCATATTTAAGCCCGATTTTAGCCGGAAAAATTGTTTTTTTAAAATTGAATATCGATTTGAAAACATCGAAAAAAGGCCTATTTTTTTCGTTAGAGCGAAACTTAAAAATGCAAATATCTTGAGAACGCGGCCGAATTTTTTAATTCTGTAAATTCCAGTAGATTCCTTGGATCAAAATACATCTGATAGGATGTAGTTTGAAGCTCTAGATTGCAGGAAAAATAATTTTTCAGTAAAATCAGATTTTCGATCTACTTGGTTTCTAAAAATCGGTTTTTCTCAAATATCTTTTTGAAAACGAAAAATTGAGTGTTCTACTTAGTCTCATTCGATTCCTCAGATTGAAATACATCTCCCAGTATATATTTTGTTCATATTTAAGCCCGTTTTTAGCCGGAAAAATTGTTTTTTTAAAATTGAATATCGATTTGAAAACATCGAAAAAAGGCCTATTTTTTTCGTTAGAGCGAAACTTAAAAATGCAAATATCTTGAGAACGCGGCCGAATTTTTTAATTCTGTAAATTCCAGTAGATTCCTTGGATCAAAATACATCTGATAGGATGTAGTTTGAAGCTCTAGAGCGTAGGAAAAATAATTTTTCAGTAAAATCAGATTTTCGATCTACTTGGTTTCTAAAAATCGGTTTTTCTCAAATATCTTTTTGAAAACGAAAAATTGAGTGTTCTACTTAGTCTCATTCGATTCCTCAGAGTGAAATACATCTCCCAGTATATATTTTGTTCATATATAGGCCCGTTTTTAGCCGGAAAAATTGTTTTTTTAAAATTGAATATCGATTTGAAAACATCGAAAAAAGGTCTATTTTTTTCGTTAGAGCGAAACTTAAAAATGCAAATATCTTGAGAACGCGGCCGAATTTTTTAATTCTGTAAATTCCAGTAGATTCCTTGGATCAAAACACATCTGATAGGATGTAGTTTGAAGCTCTAGATTGCAGGAAAAATAATTTTTCAGTAAAATCAGATTTTCGATCTACTTGGTTTCTAAAAATCGGTTTTTCGGTCATAACTTTTTGAAAACGAAAAATTGAGTGTTCTACTTAGTCTCAATCGATTCCTCAGATTGAAATACATCTCCCAGTATATATTTTGTTCATATTTAGGCCCGTTTTTAGCCGGAAAAATTGTTTTTTTAAAAATTAATATCGATTTGAAAACATCGAAAAAAGGCCTATTTTTTTCGTTAGAGCGAAACTTAAAAATGCAAATATCTTGAGAACGCGGCCGAATTTTTTAATTCTGTAAATTCCAGTAGATTCCTTGGATCAAAATACATCTGATAGGATGTAGTTTGAAGCTCTAGAGCGTAGGAAAAATAATTTTTCAGTAAAATCAGATTTTCGATCTACTTGGTTTCTAAAAATCGGTTTTTCGGTCATAACTTTTTGAAAACGAAAAATTGAGTGTTCTACTTAGTCTCAATCGATTCCTCAGATTGAAATACATCTCCCAGTATATATTTTGTTCATATTTAGGCCCGTTTTTAGCCGGAAAAATTGTTTTTTTAAAATTGAATATCGATTTGAAAACATCGAAAAAAGGCCTATTTTTTTCGTTAGAGCGAAACTTAAAAATGCAAATATCTTGAGAACGCGGCCGAATTTTTTAATTCTGTAAGTTCCAGTAGATTCCTTGGATCAAAATACATCTGATAGGATGTAGTTTGAAGCTCTAGATTGCAGGAAAAATAATTTTTCAGTAAAATCAGATTTTCGATCTACTTGGTTTCTAAAAATCGGTTTTTCTCAAATATCTTTTTGAAAACGAAAAATTGAGTGTTCTACTTAGTCTCATTCGATTCCTCAGATTGAAATACATCTCCCAGTATATATTTTGTTCATATATAGGCCCGTTTTTAGCCGGAAAAATTGTTTTTTTAAAATTGAATATCGATTTGAAAACATCGAAAAAAGGCCTATTTTTTTCGTTAGAGCGAAACTTAAAAATGCAAATATCTTGAGAACGCGGCCGAATTTTTTAATTCTGTAAATTCCAGTAGATTCCTTGGATCAAAATACATCTGATAGGATGTAGTTTGAAGCTCTAGATTGCAGGAAAAATAATTTTTCAGTAAAATCAGATTTTCGATCTACTTGGTTTCTAAAAATCGGTTTTTCTCAAATATCTTTTTGAAAACGAAAAATTGAGTGTTCTACTTAGTCTCATTCGATTCCTCAGATTGAAATACATCTCCCAGTATATATTTTGTTCATATTTAAGCCCGTTTTTAGCCGGAAAAATTGTTTTTTTAAAATTGAATATCGATTTGAAAACATCGAAAAAACGCCTATTTTTTTCGTTAGAGCGAAACTTAAAAATGCAAATATCTTGAGAACGCGGCCGAATTTTTTAATTCTGTAAATTCCAGTAGATTCCTTGGATCAAAATACATCTGATAGGATGTAGTTTGAAGCTCTAGATTGCAGGAAAAATAATTTTTCAGTAAAATCAGATTTTCGATCTACTTGGTTTCTAAAAATCGGTTTTTCTCAAATATCTTTTTGAAAACGAAAAATTGAGTGTTCTACTTAGTCTCATTCGATTCCTCAGATTGAAATACATCTCCCAGTATATATTTTGTTCATATTTAAGCCCGTTTTTAGCCGGAAAAATTGTTTTTTTAAAATTGAATATCGATTTGAAAACATCGAAAAAAGGCCTATTTTTTTCGTTAGAGCGAAACTTAAAAATGCAAATATCTTGAGAACGCGGCCGAATTTTTTAATTCTGTAAATTCCAGTAGATTCCTTGGATCAAAATACATCTGATAGGATGTAGTTTGAAGCTCTAGAGCGTAGGAAAAATAATTTTTCAGTAAAATCAGATTTTCGATCTACTTGGTTTCTAAAAATCGGTTTTTCGGTCATAACTTTTTGAAAACGAAAAATTGAGTGTTCTACTTAGTCTCAATCGATTCCTCAGATTGAAATACATCTCCCAGTATATATTTTGTTCATATTTAGGCCCGTTTTTAGCCGGAAAAATTGTTTTTTTAAAATTGAATATCGATTTGAAAACATCGAAAAAAGGCCTATTTTTTTCGTTAGAGCGAAACTTAAAAATGCAAATATCTTGAGAACGCGGCCGAATTTTTTAATTCTGTAAGTTCCAGTAGATTCCTTGGATCAAAATACATCTGATAGGATGTAGTTTGAAGCTCTAGATTGCAGGAAAAATAATTTTTCAGTAAAATCAGATTTTCGATCTACTTGGTTTCTAAAAATCGGTTTTTCTCAAATATCTTTTTGAAAACGAAAAATTGAGTGTTCTACTTAGTCTCATTCGATTCCTCAGATTGAAATACATCTCCCAGTATATATTTTGTTCATATATAGGCCCGTTTTTAGCCGGAAAAATTGTTTTTTTAAAATTGAATATCGATTTGAAAACATCGAAAAAAGGCCTATTTTTTTCGTTAGAGCGAAACTTAAAAATGCAAATATCTTGAGAACGCGGCCGAATTTTTTAATTCTGTAAATTCCAGTAGATTCCTTGGATCAAAATACATCTGATAGGATGTAGTTTGAAGCTCTAGATTGCAGGAAAAATAATTTTTCAGTAAAATCAGATTTTCGATCTACTTGGTTTCTAAAAATCGGTTTTTCTCAAATATCTTTTTGAAAACGAAAAATTGAGTGTTCTACTTAGTCTCATTCGATTCCTCAGATTGAAATACATCTCCCAGTATATATTTTGTTCATATATAGGCCCGTTTTTAGCCGGAAAAATTGTTTTTTTAAAATTGAATATCGATTTGAAAACATCGAAAAAAGGCCTATTTTTTTCGTTAGAGCGAAACTTAAAAATGCAAATATCTTGAGAACGCGGCCGAATTTTTTAATTCTGTAAATTCCAGTAGATTCCTTGGATCAAAATACATCTGATAGGATGTAGTTTGAAGCTCTAGATTGCAGGAAAAATAATTTTTCAGTAAAATCAGATTTTCGATCTACTTGGTTTCTAAAAATAAGTTTTTCGGTCATAACTTTTTGAAAACGAAAAATTGAGTGTTCTACTTAGTCTCAATCGATTCCTCAGATTGAAATACATCTCCCAGTATATATTTTGTTCATATTTAAGCCCGATTTTAGCCGGAAAAATTGTTTTTTTAAAATTGAATATCGATTTGAAAACATCGAAAAAAGGCCTATTTTTTTCGTTAGAGCGAAACTTAAAAATGCAAATATCTTGAGAACGCGGCCGAATTTTTTAATTCTGTAAATTCCAGTAGATTCCTTGGATCAAAATACATCTGATAGGATGTAGTTTGAAGCTCTAGATTGCAGGAAAAATAATTTTTCAGTAAAATCAGATTTTCGATCTACTTGGTTTCTAAAAATCGGTTTTTCTCAAATATCTTTTTGAAAACGAAAAATTGAGTGTTCTACTTAGTCTCATTCGATTCCTCAGATTGAAATACATCTCCCAGTATATATTTTGTTCATATTTAAGCCCGTTTTTAGCCGGAAAAATTGTTTTTTTAAAATTGAATATCGATTTGAAAACATCGAAAAAAGGCCTATTTTTTTCGTTAGAGCGAAACTTAAAAATGCAAATATCTTGAGAACGCGGCCGAATTTTTTAATTCTGTAAATTCCAGTAGATTCCTTGGATCAAAATACATCTGATAGGATGTAGTTTGAAGCTCTAGAGCGTAGGAAAAATAATTTTTCAGTAAAATCAGATTTTCGATCTACTTGGTTTCTAAAAATCGGTTTTTCTCAAATATCTTTTTGAAAACGAAAAATTGAGTGTTCTACTTAGTCTCATTCGATTCCTCAGAGTGAAATACATCTCCCAGTATATATTTTGTTCATATATAGGCCCGTTTTTAGCCGGAAAAATTGTTTTTTTAAAATTGAATATCGATTTGAAAACATCGAAAAAAGGTCTATTTTTTTCGTTAGAGCGAAACTTAAAAATGCAAATATCTTGAGAACGCGGCCGAATTTTTTAATTCTGTAAATTCCAGTAGATTCCTTGGATCAAAACACATCTGATAGGATGTAGTTTGAAGCTCTAGATTGCAGGAAAAATAATTTTTCAGTAAAATCAGATTTTCGATCTACTTGGTTTCTAAAAATCGGTTTTTCGGTCATAACTTTTTGAAAACGAAAAATTGAGTGTTCTACTTAGTCTCAATCGATTCCTCAGATTGAAATACATCTCCCAGTATATATTTTGTTCATATTTAGGCCCGTTTTTAGCCGGAAAAATTGTTTTTTTAAAAATTAATATCGATTTGAAAACATCGAAAAAAGGCCTATTTTTTTCGTTAGAGCGAAACTTAAAAATGCAAATATCTTGAGAACGCGGCCGAATTTTTTAATTCTGTAAATTCCAGTAGATTCCTTGGATCAAAATACATCTGATAGGATGTAGTTTGAAGCTCTAGAGCGTAGGAAAAATAATTTTTCAGTAAAATCAGATTTTCGATCTACTTGGTTTCTAAAAATCGGTTTTTCGGTCATAACTTTTTGAAAACGAAAAATTGAGTGTTCTACTTAGTCTCAATCGATTCCTCAGATTGAAATACATCTCCCAGTATATATTTTGTTCATATTTAGGCCCGTTTTTAGCCGGAAAAATTGTTTTTTTAAAATTGAATATCGATTTGAAAACATCGAAAAAAGGCCTATTTTTTTCGTTAGAGCGAAACTTAAAAATGCAAATATCTTGAGAACGCGGCCGAATTTTTTAATTCTGTAAGTTCCAGTAGATTCCTTGGATCAAAATACATCTGATAGGATGTAGTTTGAAGCTCTAGATTGCAGGAAAAATAATTTTTCAGTAAAATCAGATTTTCGATCTACTTGGTTTCTAAAAATCGGTTTTTCTCAAATATCTTTTTGAAAACGAAAAATTGAGTGTTCTACTTAGTCTCATTCGATTCCTCAGATTGAAATACATCTCCCAGTATATATTTTGTTCATATATAGGCCCGTTTTTAGCCGGAAAAATTGTTTTTTTAAAATTGAATATCGATTTGAAAACATCGAAAAAAGGCCTATTTTTTTCGTTAGAGCGAAACTTAAAAATGCAAATATCTTGAGAACGCGGCCGAATTTTTTAATTCTGTAAATTCCAGTAGATTCCTTGGATCAAAATACATCTGATAGGATGTAGTTTGAAGCTCTAGATTGCAGGAAAAATAATTTTTCAGTAAAATCAGATTTTCGATCTACTTGGTTTCTAAAAATCGGTTTTTCTCAAATATCTTTTTGAAAACGAAAAATTGAGTGTTCTACTTAGTCTCATTCGATTCCTCAGATTGAAATACATCTCCCAGTATATATTTTGTTCATATTTAAGCCCGTTTTTAGCCGGAAAAATTGTTTTTTTAAAATTGAATATCGATTTGAAAACATCGAAAAAAGGTCTATTTTTTTCGTTAGAGCGAAACTTAAAAATGCAAATATCTTGAGAACGCGGCCGAATTTTTTAATTCTGTAAATTCCAGTAGATTCCTTGGATCAAAATACATCTGATAGGATGTAGTTTGAAGCTCTAGAGCGTAGGAAAAATAATTTTTCAGTAAAATCAGATTTTCGATCTACTTGGTTTCTAAAAATCGGTTTTTCGGTCATAACTTTTTGAAAACGAAAAATTGAGTGTTCTACTTAGTCTCAATCGATTCCTCAGATTGAAATACATCTCCCAGTATATATTTTGTTCATATTTAGGCCCGTTTTTAGCCGGAAAAATTGTTTTTTTAAAATTGAATATCGATTTGAAAACATCGAAAAAAGGCCTATTTTTTTCGTTAGAGCGAAACTTAAAAATGCAAATATCTTGAGAACGCGGCCGAATTTTTTAATTCTGTAAGTTCCAGTAGATTCCTTGGATCAAAATACATCTGATAGGATGTAGTTTGAAGCTCTAGATTGCAGGAAAAATAATTTTTCAGTAAAATCAGATTTTCGATCTACTTGGTTTCTAAAAATCGGTTTTTCTCAAATATCTTTTTGAAAACGAAAAATTGAGTGTTCTACTTAGTCTCATTCGATTCCTCAGATTGAAATACATCTCCCAGTATATATTTTGTTCATATATAGGCCCGTTTTTAGCCGGAAAAATTGTTTTTTTAAAATTGAATATCGATTTGAAAACATCGAAAAAAGGCCTATTTTTTTCGTTAGAGCGAAACTTAAAAATGCAAATATCTTGAGAACGCGGCCGAATTTTTTAATTCTGTAAATTCCAGTAGATTCCTTGGATCAAAATACATCTGATAGGATGTAGTTTGAAGCTCTAGATTGCAGGAAAAATAATTTTTCAGTAAAATCAGATTTTCGATCTACTTGGTTTCTAAAAATAAGTTTTTCGGTCATAACTTTTTGAAAACGAAAAATTGAGTGTTCTACTTAGTCTCAATCGATTCCTCAGATTGAAATACATCTCCCAGTATATATTTTGTTCATATTTAAGCCCGATTTTAGCCGGAAAAATTGTTTTTTTAAAATTGAATATCGATTTGAAAACATCGAAAAAAGGCCTATTTTTTTCGTTAGAGCGAAACTTAAAAATGCAAATATCTTGAGAACGCGGCCGAATTTTTTAATTCTGTAAATTCCAGTAGATTCCTTGGATCAAAATACATCTGATAGGATGTAGTTTGAAGCTCTAGATTGCAGGAAAAATAATTTTTCAGTAAAATCAGATTTTCGATCTACTTGGTTTCTAAAAATCGGTTTTTCTCAAATATCTTTTTGAAAACGAAAAATTGAGTGTTCTACTTAGTCTCATTCGATTCCTCAGATTGAAATACATCTCCCAGTATATATTTTGTTCATATTTAAGCCCGTTTTTAGCCGGAAAAATTGTTTTTTTAAAATTGAATATCGATTTGAAAACATCGAAAAAAGGCCTATTTTTTTCGTTAGAGCGAAACTTAAAAATGCAAATATCTTGAGAACGCGGCCGAATTTTTTAATTCTGTAAATTCCAGTAGATTCCTTGGATCAAAATACATCTGATAGGATGTAGTTTGAAGCTCTAGAGCGTAGGAAAAATAATTTTTCAGTAAAATCAGATTTTCGATCTACTTGGTTTCTAAAAATCGGTTTTTCTCAAATATCTTTTTGAAAACGAAAAATTGAGTGTTCTACTTAGTCTCATTCGATTCCTCAGATTGAAATACATCTCCCAGTATATATTTTGTTCATATATAGGCCCGTTTTTAGCCGGAAAAATTGTTTTTTTAAAATTGAATATCGATTTGAAAACATCGAAAAAAGGTCTATTTTTTTCGTTAGAGCGAAACTTAAAAATGCAAATATCTTGAGAACGCGGCCGAATTTTTTAATTCTGTAAATTCCAGTAGATTCCTTGGATCAAAATACATCTGATAGGATGTAGTTTGAAGCTCTAGAGCGTAGGAAAAATAATTTTTCAGTAAAATCAGATTTTCGATCTACTTGGTTTCTAAAAATCGGTTTTTCTCAAATATCTTTTTGAAAACGAAAAATTGAGTGTTCTACTTAGTCTCATTCGATTCCTCAGATTGAAATACATCTCCCAGTATATATTTTGTTCATATATAGGCCCGTTTTTAGCCGGAAAAATTGTTTTTTTAAAATTGAATATCGATTTGAAAACATCGAAAAAAGGTCTATTTTTTTCGTTAGAGCGAAACTTAAAAATGCAAATATCTTGAGAACGCGGCCGAATTTTTTAATTCTGTAAATTCCAGTAGATTCCTTGGATCAAAATACATCTGATAGGATGTAGTTTGAAGCTCTAGAGCGTAGGAAAAATAATTTTTCAGTAAAATCAGATTTTCGATCTACTTGGTTTCTAAAAATCGGTTTTTCGGTCATAACTTTTTGAAAACGAAAAATTGAGTGTTCTACTTAGTCTCAATCGATTCCTCAGATTGAAATACATCTCCCAGTATATATTTTGTTCATATTTAAGCCCGTTTTTAGCCGGAAAAATTGTTTTTTTAAAATTGAATATCGATTTGAAAACATCGAAAAAAGGCCTATTTTTTTCGTTAGAGCGAAACTTAAAAATGCAAATATCTTGAGAACGCGGCCGAATTTTTTAATTCTGTAAATTCCAGTAGATTCCTTGGATCAAAATACATCTGATAGGATGTAGTTTGAAGCTCTAGATTGCAGGAAAAATAATTTTTCAGTAAAATCAGATTTTCGATCTACTTGGTTTCTAAAAATCGGTTTTTCTCAAATATCTTTTTGAAAACGAAAAATTGAGTGTTCTACTTAGTCTCATTCGATTCCTCAGATTGAAATACATCTCCCAGTATATATTTTGTTCATATTTAAGCCCGTTTTTAGCCGGAAAAATTGTTTTTTTAAAATTGAATATCGATTTGAAAACATCGAAAAAAGGCCTATTTTTTTCGTTAGAGCGAAACTTAAAAATGCAAATATCTTGAGAACGCGGCCGAATTTTTTAATTCTGTAAATTCCAGTAGATTCCTTGGATCAAAATACATCTGATAGGATGTAGTTTGAAGCTCTAGAGCGTAGGAAAAATAATTTTTCAGTAAAATCAGATTTTCGATCTACTTGGTTTCTAAAAATCGGTTTTTCTCAAATATCTTTTTGAAAACGAAAAATTGAGTGTTCTACTTAGTCTCATTCGATTCCTCAGAGTGAAATACATCTCCCAGTATATATTTTGTTCATATATAGGCCCGTTTTTAGCCGGAAAAATTGTTTTTTTAAAATTGAATATCGATTTGAAAACATCGAAAAAAGGTCTATTTTTTTCGTTAGAGCGAAACTTAAAAATGCAAATATCTTGAGAACGCGGCCGAATTTTTTAATTCTGTAAATTCCAGTAGATTCCTTGGATCAAAACACATCTGATAGGATGTAGTTTGAAGCTCTAGATTGCAGGAAAAATAATTTTTCAGTAAAATCAGATTTTCGATCTACTTGGTTTCTAAAAATCGGTTTTTCGGTCATAACTTTTTGAAAACGAAAAATTGAGTGTTCTACTTAGTCTCAATCGATTCCTCAGATTGAAATACATCTCCCAGTATATATTTTGTTCATATTTAGGCCCGTTTTTAGCCGGAAAAATTGTTTTTTTAAAATTGAATATCGATTTGAAAACATCGAAAAAAGGCCTATTTTTTTCGTTAGAGCGAAACTTAAAAATGCAAATATCTTGAGAACGCGGCCGAATTTTTTAATTCTGTAAGTTCCAGTAGATTCCTTGGATCAAAATACATCTGATAGGATGTAGTTTGAAGCTCTAGATTGCAGGAAAAATAATTTTTCAGTAAAATCAGATTTTCGATCTACTTGGTTTCTAAAAATCGGTTTTTCTCAAATATCTTTTTGAAAACGAAAAATTGAGTGTTCTACTTAGTCTCATTCGATTCCTCAGATTGAAATACATCTCCCAGTATATATTTTGTTCATATATAGGCCCGTTTTTAGCCGGAAAAATTGTTTTTTTAAAATTGAATATCGATTTGAAAACATCGAAAAAAGGCCTATTTTTTTCGTTAGAGCGAAACTTAAAAATGCAAATATCTTGAGAACGCGGCCGAATTTTTTAATTCTGTAAATTCCAGTAGATTCCTTGGATCAAAATACATCTGATAGGATGTAGTTTGAAGCTCTAGATTGCAGGAAAAATAATTTTTCAGTAAAATCAGATTTTCGATCTACTTGGTTTCTAAAAATCGGTTTTTCTCAAATATCTTTTTGAAAACGAAAAATTGAGTGTTCTACTTAGTCTCATTCGATTCCTCAGATTGAAATACATCTCCCAGTATATATTTTGTTCATGTTTAAGCCCGTTTTTAGCCGGAAAAATTGTTTTTTTAAAATTGAATATCGATTTGAAAACATCGAAAAAAGGTCTATTTTTTTCGTTAGAGCGAAACTTAAAAATGCAAATATCTTGAGAACGCGGCCGAATTTTTTAATTCTGTAAATTCCAGTAGATTCCTTGGATCAAAATACATCTGATAGGATGTAGTTTGAAGCTCTAGAGCGTAGGAAAAATAA
>JAJEOV010000111.1:0-15982 GCA_023512825.1 Liposcelis brunnea
GCACTGTGTTTTATTTCTTCCAGCTCCTTGTCTATTTTCTCCATTCTTTTTCCTAGTTTTGTTTCACTTTCATTAATTTGGCCACAAATTTGATTCCCCAATGTTTTATTCATTTCCATGAACATTCCACACATTTTATCCATATTAGCTGACTTCTTTTGCAATTCTCCCTCTGAGTGACACCTTTCCTCTGGCGTTAACTGCCATTCCTCCGGTGCATTTTCTTCACTATCTCCATACAAAATATTTTCCAATGTTCTTATGTCTTTTCCTGTGAACCCACCTTCTACTACCAACTCTTCTACCTGGCCTCCTTCCTTGTCTCCGCCAGCTCCCGTATCCTCAACTACTGCTTCTACCTCAATCTGTTCACTTTCCATGTCCACATCCGTATCTTTATTTTTTTCTGTTTCCGGTATTTTCTTCGGCCTTCCTCTACCTCTTTTTTCGGTTTTTTCCGTAGTACTTTCCATATTTTTTTTTTTTTAAAAAAATTCCAAAATTTATATTTTAACTACCACCTTTAATTTTAATTTTGAGTTAAATTTATTTTTTAGCTACCACCTTTAATTTTAATTTCGAGTCAAATTTATATTTTAGCTTTTTAGCTACCACCTTTAATTTTAATTTCGAGTTCCTTCGTTCGGGCGCCACTTGTAGCGTTTCGTCCCTTTTCGCGGACGTCACTTATATCGTTCCTCTTCTGTTCCTGAGCCGCTTGTGCGTACTCCTTTATAACATTAGTCTTTTGTTTTACGCTACTAAGAAATTATAAATAATAATGCTTTTAAACAATGAAGATCATTCGGATATATTTATTCCAATAATTAATACATTTTAATATTCAATTAATGCCTTTACATCGACCTGCCTCCTTGGTCCTCCAAATGATAATGAATAACCGCTGAAAACCAACTTGTATTTATACCCCCCTATTGATGCTCAATTGTTCACCTTTCATGAACGTTCGATTGTTTTTCTACGAATAATAACATTCAAATCTCTATCTTTTGTTTTTAACTCAATTCCAAAATGGAATTGCAAAGTAATAAGGCGCGTTTATATTTTGAATTTCCTAGAACGTTCTGGACTACTACACTAGTCTTAATCGATTCCTCAGATTAAAATACATCTCCCAGTATATAATTCATCGATATTTTGGCCCGTTTCAAGCTAAAAAATTCATATATCGAAATTGAAATATCGATTTGAAAACATCGAAAAAACGCCCATTTTTTTCGTTAGAGCGAAACCTAAAAATTCAAATATCTCGAGAACGCGACCGAATTTTTTCATTCTGTAAATTCCACGAGATTCCTTGCATCGAAATACGTCTGGTAGTATACTGTAGAGTTTGAAGCTGTGGAGCGTGGGGAAAAAAACATTTGAGCAAAAATCGATTTCGATATCGATTCGATATTAAAAATCCGTTTTTCCTAAATATCTTTTCGAAAACGAAAAACTGAGTGTTCTACCTAGTCTTAATCGATTCCTCAGATTAAAATACATCTCCCAGTATATAATTCATCGATATTTTGGCCCGTTTCAAGCTAAAAAATTCATATATCGAAATTGAAATATCGATTTTCAAACATCGAAAAAACGCCCATTTTTTTCGTTAGAGCGAAACCTAAAAATTCAAATATCTCGAGAACGCGACCGAATTTTTTAATTCTGTAAATTCCACGAGATTCCTTGCATCGAAATACGTCTGGTAGTATACTGTAGAGTTTGAAGCTGTGGAGCGTGGGGAAAAAAACATTTGAGCAAAAATCGATTTCGATATCGATTCGATATTAAAAATCCGTTTTTCCTAAATATCTTATTGACGTATTTCGATGCAAGGAATCTCGTGGAATTTACAGAATTAAAAAATTCGGTCGCGTTCTCGAGATATTTGAATTTTTAGGTTTCGCTCTAACGAAAAAAATGGGCGTTTTTTCGATGTTTTCAAATCGATATTTCAATTTCGATATATGAATTTTTTAGCTTGAAACGGGCCAAAATATCGATGAATTATATACTGGGAGATGTATTTTAATCTGAGGAATCGATTAAGACTAGGTAGAACACTCAGTTTTTCGTTTTCGAAAAGATATTTAGGAAAAAAACGGATTTTTAATATCGAATCGATATCGAAATCGATTTTTGCTCAAATGTTTTTTTCCCCACGCTCCACAGCTTCAAACTCTACCAGACGTATTTCGATGCAAGGAATCTCGTGGAATTTACAGAATTAAAAAATTCGGTCGCGTTCTCGAGATATTTGAATTTTTAGGTTTCGCTCTAACGAAAAAAATGGGCGTTTTTTCGATGTTTTCAAATCGATATTTCAATTTCGATATATGAATTTTTTAGCTTGAAACGGGCCAAAATATCGATGAATTATATACTGGGAGATGTGTTTTAATCTGAGGAATCGATTAAGACTAGGTAGAACACTCAGTTTTTCGTTTTCGAAAAGATATTTAGGAAAAAAACGGATTTTTAATATCGAATCGATATCGAAATCGATTTTTGCTCAAATGTTTTTTTCCCCACGCTCCACAGCTTCAAACTCTACCAGACGTATTTCGATGCAAGGAATCTCGTGGAATTTACAGAATTAAAAAATTCGGTCGCGTTCTCGAGATATTTGAATTTTTAGGTTTCGCTCTAACGAAAAAAATGGGCGTTTTTTCGATGTTTTCAAATCGATATTTCAATTTCGATATATGAATTTTTTAGCTTGAAACGGGCCAAAATATCGATGAATTATATACTGGGAGATGTATTTTAATCTGAGGAATCGATTAAGACTAGGTAGAACACTCAGTTTTTCGTTTTCGAAAAGATATTTAGGAAAAAAAACGGATTTTTAATATCGAATCGATATCGAAATCGATTTTTGCTCAAATGTTTTTTTCCCCACGCTCCACAGCTTCAAACTCTACAGTATACTACCAGACGTATTTCGATGCAAGGAATCTCGTGGAATTTACAGAATTAAAAAATTCGGTCGCGTTCTCGAGATATTTGAATTTTTAGGTTTCGCTCTAACGAAAAAAATGGGCGTTTTTTCGATGTTTTCAAATCGATATTTCAATTTCGATATATGAATTTTTTAGCTTGAAACGGGCCAAAATATCGATGAATTATATACTGGGAGATGTATTTTAATCTGAGGAATCGATTAAGACTAGGTAGAACACTCAGTTTTTCGTTTTCGAAAAGATATTTAGGAAAAAAACGGATTTTTAATATCGAATCGATATCGAAATCGATTTTTGCTCAAATGTTTTTTTCCCCACGCTCCACAGCTTCAAACTCTACCAGACGTATTTCGATGCAAGGAATCTCGTGGAATTTACAGAATTAAAAAATTCGGTCGCGTTCTCGAGATATTTGAATTTTTAGGTTTCGCTCTAACGAAAAAAATGGGCGTTTTTTCGATGTTTTCAAATCGATATTTCAATTTCGATATATGAATTTTTTAGCTTGAAACGGGCCAAAATATCGATGAATTATATACTGGGAGATGTATTTTAATCTGAGGAATCGATTAAGACTAGGTAGAACACTCAGTTTTTCGTTTTCGAAAAGATATTTAGGAAAAAAACGGATTTTTAATATCGAATCGATATCGAAATCGATTTTTGCTCAAATGTTTTTTTCCCCACGCTCCACAGCTTCAAACTCTACCAGACGTATTTCGATGCAAGGAATCTCGTGGAATTTACAGAATTAAAAAATTCGGTCGCGTTCTCGAGATATTTGAATTTTTAGGTTTCGCTCTAACGAAAAAAATGGGCGTTTTTTCGATGTTTTCAAATCGATATTTCAATTTCGATATATGAATTTTTTAGCTTGAAACGGGCCAAAATATCGATGAATTATATACTGGGAGATGTATTTTAATCTGAGGAATCGATTAAGACTAGGTAGAACACTCAGTTTTTCGTTTTCGAAAAGATATTTAGGAAAAAAACGGATTTTTAATATCGAATCGATATCGAAATCGATTTTTGCTCAAATGTTTTTTTCCCCACGCTCCACAGCTTCAAACTCTACCAGACGTATTTCGATGCAAGGAATCTCGTGGAATTTACAGAATTAAAAAATTCGGTCGCGTTCTCGAGATATTTGAATTTTTAGGTTTCGCTCTAACGAAAAAAATGGGCGTTTTTTCGATGTTTTCAAATCGATATTTCAATTTCGATATATGAATTTTTTAGCTTGAAACGGGCCAAAATATCGATGAATTATATACTGGGAGATGTATTTTAATCTGAGGAATCGATTAAGACTAGGTAGAACACTCAGTTTTTCGTTTTCGAAAAGATATTTAGGAAAAAAACGGATTTTTAATATCGAATCGATATCGAAATCGATTTTTGCTCAAATGTTTTTTTCCCCACGCTCCACAGCTTCAAACTCTACAGTATACTACCAGACGTATTTCGATGCAAGGAATCTCGTGGAATTTACAGAATTAAAAAATTCGGTCGCGTTCTCGAGATATTTGAATTTTTAGGTTTCGCTCTAACGAAAAAAATGGGCGTTTTTTCGATGTTTTCAAATCGATATTTCAATTTCGATATATGAATTTTTTAGCTTGAAACGGGCCAAAATATCGATGAATTATATACTGGGAGATGTATTTTATTCTGAGGAATCGATTAAGACTAGGTAGAACACTCAGTTTTTCGTTTTCGAAAAGATATTTAGGAAAAAAACGGATTTTTAATATCGAATCGATATCGAAATCGATTTTTGCTCAAATGTTTTTTTCCCCACGCTCCACAGCTTCAAACTCTACCAGACGTATTTCGATGCAAGGAATCTCGTGGAATTTACAGAATTAAAAAATTCGGTCGCGTTCTCGAGATATTTGAATTTTTAGGTTTCGCTCTAACGAAAAAAATGGGCGTTTTTTCGATGTTTTCAAATCGATATTTCAATTTCGATATATGAATTTTTTAGCTTGAAACGGGCCAAAATATCGATGAATTATATACTGGGAGATGTATTTTAATCTGAGGAATCGATTAAGACTAGGTAGAACACTCAGTTTTTCGTTTTCGAAAAGATATTTAGGAAAAAAACGGATTTTTAATATCGAATCGATATCGAAATCGATTTTTGCTCAAATGTTTTTTTCCCCACGCTCCACAGCTTCAAACTCTACAGTATACTACCAGACGTATTTCGATGCAAGGAATCTCGTGGAATTTACAGAATTAAAAAATTCGGTCGCGTTCTCGAGATATTTGAATTTTTAGGTTTCGCTCTAACGAAAAAAATGGGCGTTTTTTCGATGTTTTCAAATCGATATTTCAATTTCGATATATGAATTTTTTAGCTTGAAACGGGGCAAAATATCGATGAATTATATACTGGGAGATGTATTTTAATCTGAGGAATCGATTAAGACTAGGTAGAACACTCAGTTTTTCGTTTTCGAAAAGATATTTAGGAAAAAAACGGATTTTTAATATCGAATCGATATCGAAATCGATTTTTGCTCAAATGTTTTTTTCCCCACGCTCCACAGCTTCAAACTCTACCAGACGTATTTCGATGCAAGGAATCTCGTGGAATTTACAGAATTAAAAAATTCGGTCGCGTTCTCGAGATATTTGAATTTTTAGGTTTCGCTCTAACGAAAAAAATGGGCGTTTTTTCGATGTTTTCAAATCGATATTTCAATTTCGATATATGAATTTTTTAGCTTGAAACGGGCCAAAATATCGATGAATTATATACTGGGAGATGTGTTTTAATCTGAGGAATCGATTAAGACTAGGTAGAACACTCAGTTTTTCGTTTTCGAAAAGATATTTAGGAAAAAAACGGATTTTTAATATCGAATCGATATCGAAATCGATTTTTGCTCAAATGTTTTTTTCCCCACGCTCCACAGCTTCAAACTCTACCAGACGTATTTCGATGCAAGGAATCTCGTGGAATTTACAGAATTAAAAAATTCGGTCGCGTTCTCGAGATATTTGAATTTTTAGGTTTCGCTCTAACGAAAAAAATGGGCGTTTTTTCGATGTTTTCAAATCGATATTTCAATTTCGATATATGAATTTTTTAGCTTGAAACGGGCCAAAATATCGATGAATTATATACTGGGAGATGTATTTTAATCTGAGGAATCGATTAAGACTAGGTAGAACACTCAGTTTTTCGTTTTCGAAAAGATATTTAGGAAAAAAACGGATTTTTAATATCGAATCGATATCGAAATCGATTTTTGCTCAAATGTTTTTTTCCCCACGCTCCACAGCTTCAAACTCTACAGTATACTACCAGACGTATTTCGATGCAAGGAATCTCGTGGAATTTACAGAATTAAAAAATTCGGTCGCGTTCTCGAGATATTTGAATTTTTAGGTTTCGCTCTAACGAAAAAAATGGGCGTTTTTTCGATGTTTTCAAATCGATATTTCAATTTCGATATATGAATTTTTTAGCTTGAAACGGGCCAAAATATCGATGAATTATATACTGGGAGATGTATTTTAATCTGAGGAATCGATTAAGACTAGGTAGAACACTCAGTTTTTCGTTTTCGAAAAGATATTTAGGAAAAAAACGGATTTTTAATATCGAATCGATATCGAAATCGATTTTTGCTCAAATGTTTTTTTCCCCACGCTCCACAGCTTCAAACTCTACCAGACGTATTTCGATGCAAGGAATCTCGTGGAATTTACAGAATTAAAAAATTCGGTCGCGTTCTCGAGATATTTGAATTTTTAGGTTTCGCTCTAACGAAAAAAATGGGCGTTTTTTCGATGTTTTCAAATCGATATTTCAATTTCGATATATGAATTTTTTAGCTTGAAACGGGCCAAAATATCGATGAATTATATACTGGGAGATGTATTTTAATCTGAGGAATCGATTAAGACTAGGTAGAACACTCAGTTTTTCGTTTTCGAAAAGATATTTAGGAAAAAAACGGATTTTTAATATCGAATCGATATCGAAATCGATTTTTGCTCAAATGTTTTTTTCCCCACGCTCCACAGCTTCAAACTCTACCAGACGTATTTCGATGCAAGGAATCTCGTGGAATTTACAGAATTAAAAAATTCGGTCGCGTTCTCGAGATATTTGAATTTTTAGGTTTCGCTCTAACGAAAAAAATGGGCGTTTTTTCGATGTTTTCAAATCGATATTTCAATTTCGATATATGAATTTTTTAGCTTGAAACGGGCCAAAATATCGATGAATTATATACTGGGAGATGTATTTTAATCTGAGGAATCGATTAAGACTAGGTAGAACACTCAGTTTTTCGTTTTCGAAAAGATATTTAGGAAAAAAACGGATTTTTAATATCGAATCGATATCGAAATCGATTTTTGCTCAAATGTTTTTTTCCCCACGCTCCACAGCTTCAAACTCTACCAGACGTATTTCGATGCAAGGAATCTCGTGGAATTTACAGAATTAAAAAATTCGGTCGCGTTCTCGAGATATTTGAATTTTTAGGTTTCGCTCTAACGAAAAAAATGGGCGTTTTTTCGATGTTTTCAAATCGATATTTCAATTTCGATATATGAATTTTTTAGCTTGAAACGGGCCAAAATATCGATGAATTATATACTGGGAGATGTATTTTAATCTGAGGAATCGATTAAGACTAGGTAGAACACTCAGTTTTTCGTTTTCGAAAAGATATTTAGGAAAAAAACGGATTTTTAATATCGAATCGATATCGAAATCGATTTTTGCTCAAATGTTTTTTTCCCCACGCTCCACAGCTTCAAACTCTACAGTATACTACCAGACGTATTTCGATGCAAGGAATCTCGTGGAATTTACAGAATTAAAAAATTCGGTCGCGTTCTCGAGATATTTGAATTTTTAGGTTTCGCTCTAACGAAAAAAATGGGCGTTTTTTCGATGTTTTCAAATCGATATTTCAATTTCGATATATGAATTTTTTAGCTTGAAACGGGCCAAAATATCGATGAATTATATACTGGGAGATGTATTTTAATCTGAGGAATCGATTAAGACTAGGTAGAACACTCAGTTTTTCGTTTTCGAAAAGATATTTAGGAAAAAAACGGATTTTTAATATCGAATCGATATCGAAATCGATTTTTGCTCAAATGTTTTTTTCCCCACGCTCCACAGCTTCAAACTCTACCAGACGTATTTCGATGCAAGGAATCTCGTGGAATTTACAGAATTAAAAAATTCGGTCGCGTTCTCGAGATATTTGAATTTTTAGGTTTCGCTCTAACGAAAAAAATGGGCGTTTTTTCGATGTTTTCAAATCGATATTTCAATTTCGATATATGAATTTTTTAGCTTGAAACGGGCCAAAATATCGATGAATTATATACTGGGAGATGTATTTTAATCTGAGGAATCGATTAAGACTAGGTAGAACACTCAGTTTTTCGTTTTCGAAAAGATATTTAGGAAAAAAACGGATTTTTAATATCGAATCGATATCGAAATCGATTTTTGCTCAAATGTTTTTTTCCCCACGCTCCACAGCTTCAAACTCTACAGTATACTACCAGACGTATTTCGATGCAAGGAATCTCGTGGAATTTACAGAATTAAAAAATTCGGTCGCGTTCTCGAGATATTTGAATTTTTAGGTTTCGCTCTAACGAAAAAAATGGGCGTTTTTTCGATGTTTTCAAATCGATATTTCAATTTCGATATATGAATTTTTTAGCTTGAAACGGGCCAAAATATCGATGAATTATATACTGGGAGATGTATTTTATTCTGAGGAATCGATTAAGACTAGGTAGAACACTCAGTTTTTCGTTTTCGAAAAGATATTTAGGAAAAAAACGGATTTTTAATATCGAATCGATATCGAAATCGATTTTGTCTCAAATGTTTTTTTCCCCACGCTCCACAGCTTCAAACTCTACCAGACGTATTTCGATGCAAGGAATCTCGTGGAATTTACAGAATTAAAAAATTCGGTCGCGTTCTCGAGATATTTGAATTTTTAGGTTTCGCTCTAACGAAAAAAATGGGCGTTTTTTCGATGTTTTCAAATCGATATTTCAATTTCGATATATGAATTTTTTAGCTTGAAACGGGCCAAAATATCGATGAATTATATACTGGGAGATGTATTTTAATCTGAGGAATCGATTAAGACTAGGTAGAACACTCAGTTTTTCGTTTTCGAAAAGATATTTAGGAAAAAAACGGATTTTTAATATCGAATCGATATCGAAATCGATTTTTGCTCAAATGTTTTTTTCCCCACGCTCCACAGCTTCAAACTCTACAGTATACTACCAGACGTATTTCGATGCAAGGAATCTCGTGGAATTTACAGAATTAAAAAATTCGGTCGCGTTCTCGAGATATTTGAATTTTTAGGTTTCGCTCTAACGAAAAAAATGGGCGTTTTGTCGATGTTTTCAAATCGATATTTCAATTTCGATATATGAATTTTTTAGCTTGAAACGGGCCAAAATATCGATGAATTATATACTGGGAGATGTATTTTAATCTGAGGAATCGATTAAGACTAGGTAGAACACTCAGTTTTTCGTTTTCGAAAAGATATTTAGGAAAAAAACGGATTTTTAATATCGAATCGATATCGAAATCGATTTTTGCTCAAATGTTTTTTTCCCCACGCTCCACAGCTTCAAACTCTACAGTATACTACCAGACGTATTTCGATGCAAGGAATCTCGTGGAATTTACAGAATTAAAAAATTCGGTCGCGTTCTCGAGATATTTGAATTTTTAGGTTTCGCTCTAACGAAAAAAATGGGCGTTTTTTCGATGTTTTCAAATCGATATTTCAATTTCGATATATGAATTTTTTAGCTTGAAACGGGGCAAAATATCGATGAATTATATACTGGGAGATGTATTTTAATCTGAGGAATCGATTAAGACTAGGTAGAACACTCAGTTTTTCGTTTTCGAAAAGATATTTAGGAAAAAAAACGGATTTTTAATATCGAATCGATATCGAAATCGATTTTTGCTCAAATGTTTTTTTCCCCACGCTCCACAGCTTCAAACTCTACCAGACGTATTTCGATGCAAGGAATCTCGTGGAATTTACAGAATTAAAAAATTCGGTCGCGTTCTCGAGATATTTGAATTTTTAGGTTTCGCTCTAACGAAAAAAATGGGCGTTTTTTCGATGTTTTCAAATCGATATTTCAATTTCGATATATGAATTTTTTAGCTTGAAACGGGCCAAAATATCGATGAATTATATACTGGGAGATGTATTTTAATCTGAGGAATCGATTAAGACTAGGTAGAACACTCAGTTTTTCGTTTTCGAAAAGATATTTAGGAAAAAAACGGATTTTTAATATCGAATCGATATCGAAATCGATTTTTGCTCAAATGTTTTTTTCCCCACGCTCCACAGCTTCAAACTCTACCAGACGTATTTCGATGCAAGGAATCTCGTGGAATTTACAGAATTGAAAAATTCGGTCGCGTTCTCGAGATATTTGAATTTTTAGGTTTCGCTCTAACGAAAAAAATGGGCGTTTTTTCGATGTTTTCAAATCGATATTTCAATTTCGATATATGAATTTTTTAGCTTGAAACGGGCCAAAATATCGATGAATTATATACTGGGAGATGTATTTTAATCTGAGGAATCGATTAAGACTAGGTAGAACACTCAGTTTTTCGTTTTCGAAAAGATATTTAGGAAAAAAACGGATTTTTAATATCGAATCGATATCGAAATCGATTTTTGCTCAAATGTTTTTTTCCCCACGCTCCACAGCTTCAAACTCTACAGTATACTACCAGACGTATTTCGATGCAAGGAATCTCGTGGAATTTACAGAATTAAAAAATTCGGTCGCGTTCTCGAGATATTTGAATTTTTAGGTTTCGCTCTAACGAAAAAAATGGGCGTTTTGTCGATGTTTTCAAATCGATATTTCAATTTCGATATATGAATTTTTTAGCTTGAAACGGGCCAAAATATCGATGAATTATATACTGGGAGATGTATTTTAATCTGAGGAATCGATTAAGACTAGGTAGAACACTCAGTTTTTCGTTTTCGAAAAGATATTTAGGAAAAAAACGGATTTTTAATATCGAATCGATATCGAAATCGATTTTTGCTCAAATGTTTTTTTCCCCACGCTCCACAGCTTCAAACTCTACAGTATACTACCAGACGTATTTCGATGCAAGGAATCTCGTGGAATTTACAGAATTAAAAAATTCGGTCGCGTTCTCGAGATATTTGAATTTTTAGGTTTCGCTCTAACGAAAAAAATGGGCGTTTTGTCGATGTTTTCAAATCGATATTTCAATTTCGATATATGAATTTTTTAGCTTGAAACGGGCCAAAATATCGATGAATTATATACTGGGAGATGTATTTTAATCTGAGGAATCGATTAAGACTAGGTAGAACACTCAGTTTTTCGTTTTCGAAAAGATATTTAGGAAAAAAACGGATTTTTAATATCGAATCGATATCGAAATCGATTTTTGCTCAAATGTTTTTTTCCCCACGCTCCACAGCTTCAAACTCTACAGTATACTACCAGACGTATTTCGATGCAAGGAATCTCGTGGAATTTACAGAATTAAAAAATTCGGTCGCGTTCTCGAGATATTTGAATTTTTAGGTTTCGCTCTAACGAAAAAAATGGGCGTTTTTTCGATGTTTTCAAATCGATATTTCAATTTCGATATATGAATTTTTTAGCTTGAAACGGGCCAAAATATCGATGAATTATATACTGGGAGATGTATTTTAATCTGAGGAATCGATTAAGACTAGGTAGAACACTCAGTTTTTCGTTTTCGAAAAGATATTTAGGAAAAAAACGGATTTTTAATATCGAATCGATATCGAAATCGATTTTTGCTCAAATGTTTTTTTCCCCACGCTCCACAGCTTCAAACTCTACAGTATACTACCAGACGTATTTCGATGCAAGGAATCTCGTGGAATTTACAGAATTAAAAAATTCGGTCGCGTTCTCGAGATATTTGAATTTTTAGGTTTCGCTCTAACGAAAAAAATGGGCGTTTTTTCGATGTTTTCAAATCGATATTTCAATTTCGATATATGAATTTTTTAGCTTGAAACGGGCCCAAATATCGATGAATTATATACTGGGAGATGTATTTTAATCTGAGGAATCGATTAAGACTAGGTAGAACACTCAGTTTTTCGTTTTCGAAAAGATATTTAGGAAAAAAACGGATTTTTAATATCGAATCGATATCGAAATCGATTTTTGCTCAAATGTTTTTTTCCCCACGCTCCACAGCTTCAAACTCTACCAGACGTATTTCGATGCAAGGAATCTCGTGGAATTTACAGAATTAAAAAATTCGGTCGCGTTCTCGAGATATTTGAATTTTTAGGTTTCGCTCTAACGAAAAAAAATGGGCGTTTTTTCGATGTTTTCAAATCGATATTTCAATTTCGATATATGAATTTTTTAGCTTGAAACGGGCCAAAATATCGATGAATTATATACTGGGAGATGTATTTTAATCTGAGGAATCGATTAAGACTAGGTAGAACACTCAGTTTTTCGTTTTCGAAAAGATATTTAGGAAAAAAACGGATTTTTAATATCGAATCGATATCGAAATCGATTTTTGCTCAAATGTTTTTTTCCCCACGCTCCACAGCTTCAAACTCTACAGTATACTACCAGACGTATTTCGATGCAAGGAATCTCGTGGAATTTACAGAATTAAAAAATTCGGTCGCGTTCTCGAGATATTTGAATTTTTAGGTTTCGCTCTAACGAAAAAAATGGGCGTTTTTTCGATGTTTTCAAATCGATATTTCAATTTCGATATATGAATTTTTTAGCTTGAAACGGGCCAAAATATCGATGAATTATATACTGGGAGATGTATTTTAATCTGAGGAATCGATTAAGACTAGGTAGAACACTCAGTTTTTCGTTTTCGAAAAGATATTTAGGAAAAAAACGGATTTTTAATATCGAATCGATATCGAAATCGATTTTTGCTCAAATGTTTTTTTTCCCCACGCTCCACAGCTTCAAACTCTACAGTATACTACCAGACGTATTTCGATGCAAGGAATCTCGTGGAATTTACAGAATTAAAAAATTCGGTCGCGTTCTCGAGATATTTGAATTTTTAGGTTTCGCTCTAACGAAAAAAATGGGCGTTTTTTCGATGTTTTCAAATCGATATTTCAATTTCGATATATGAATTTTTTAGCTTGAAACGGGCCAAAATATCGATGAATTATATACTGGGAGATGTATTTTAATCTGAGGAATCGATTAAGACTAGGTAGAACACTCAGTTTTTCGTTTTCGAAAAGATATTTAGGAAAAAAAACGGATTTTTAATATCGAATCGATATCGAAATCGATTTTTGCTCAAATGTTTTTTTCCCCACGCTCCACAGCTTCAAACTCTACCAGACGTATTTCGATGCAAGGAATCTCGTGGAATTTACAGAATTAAAAAATTCGGTCGCGTTCTCGAGATATTTGAATTTTTAGGTTTCGCTCTAACGAAAAAAATGGGCGTTTTTTCGATGTTTTCAAATCGATATTTCAATTTCGATATATGAATTTTTTAGCTTGAAACGGGCCAAAATATCGATGAATTATATATACTGGGAGATGTATTTTAATCTGAGGAATCGATTAAGACTAGGTAGAACACTCAGTTTTTCGTTTTCGAAAAGATATTTAGGAAAAAAACGGATTTTTAATATCGAATCGATATCGAAATCGATTTTTGCTCAAATGTTTTTTTTCCCCACGCTCCACAGCTTCAAACTCTACCAGACGTATTTCGATGCAAGGAATCTCGTGGAATTTACAGAATTAAAAAATTCGGTCGCGTTCTCGAGATATTTGAATTTTTAGGTTTCGCTCTAACGAAAAAAATGGGCGTTTTTTCGATGTTTTCAAATCGATATTTCAATTTCGATATATGAATTTTTTAGCTTGAAACGGGCCAAAATATCGATGAATTATATACTGGGAGATGTATTTTAATCTGAGGAATCGATTAAGACTAGGTAGAACACTCAGTTTTTTCGTTTTCGAAAAGATATTTAGGAAAAAAACGGATTTTTAATATCGAATCGATATCGAAATCGATTTTTGCTCAAATGTTTTTTTCCCCACACTCCACAGCTTCAAACTCTACAGTATACTACCAGACGTATTTCGATGCAAGGAATCTCGTGGAATTTACAGAATTAAAAAATTCGGTCGCGTTCTCGAGATATTTGAATTTTTAGGTTTCGCTCTAACGAAAAAAATGGGCGTTTTTTCGATGTTTTCAAATCGATATTTCAATTTCGATATATGAATTTTTTAGCTTGAAACGGGCCAAAATATCGATGAATTATATACTGGGAGATGTATTTTAATCTGAGGAATCGATTAAGACTAGGTAGAACACTCAGTTTTTCGTTTTCGAAAAGATATTTAGGAAAAAAACGGATTTTTAATATCGAATCGATATCGAAATCGATTTTTGCTCAAATGTTTTTTTCCCCACGCTCCACAGCTTCAAACTCTACAGTATACTACCAGACGTATTTCGATGCAAGGAATCTCGTGGAATTTACAGAATTAAAAAATTCGGTCGCGTTCTCGAGATATTTGAATTTTTAGGTTTCGCTCTAACGAAAAAAATGGGCGTTTTTTCGATGTTTTCAAATCGATATTTCAATTTCGATATATGAATTTTTTAGCTTGAAACGGGCCAAAATATCGATGAATTATATACTGGGAGATGTATTTTAATCTGAGGAATCGATTAAGACTAGGTAGAACACTCAGTTTTTCGTTTTCGAAAAGATATTTAGGAAAAAAACGGATTTTTAATATCGAATCGATATCGAAATCGATTTTTGCTCAAATTTTTTTTTCCCCACGCTCCACAGCTTCAAACTCTACAGTATACTACCAGACGTATTTCGATGCAAGGAATCTCGTGGAATTTACAGAATTAAAAAATTCGGTCGCGTTCTCGAGATATTTGAATTTTTAGGTTTCGCTCTAACGAAAAAAATGGGCGTTTTTTCGATGTTTTCAAATCGATATTTCAATTTCGATATATGAATTTTTTAGCTTGAAACGGGCCAAAATATCGATGAATTATATACTGGGAGATGTATTTTAATCTGAGGAATCGATTAAGACTAGGTAGAACACTCAGTTTTTCGTTTTCGAAAAGATATTTAGGAAAAAAACGGATTTTTAATATCGAATCGATATCGAAATCGATTTTTGCTCAAATGTTTTTTTCCCCACGCTCCACAGCTTCAAACTCTACCAGACGTATTTCGATGCAAGGAATCTCGTGGAATTTACAGAATTAAAAAATTCGGTCGCGTTCTCGAGATATTTGAATTTTTAGGTTTCGCTCTAACGAAAAAAATGGCGTTTTTTCGATGTTTTCAAATCGATATTTCAATTTCGATATATGAATTTTTTAGCTTGAAACGGGCCAAAATATCGATGAATTATATACTGGGAGATGTATTTTAATCTGAGGAATCGATTAAGGACTAGGTAGAACACTCAGTTTTTCGTTTTCGAAAAGATATTTAGGAAAAAAAACGGATTTTTAATATCGAATCGATATCGAAATCGATTTTTGCTCAAATTTTTTTTTCCCCACGCTCCACAGCTTCAAACTCTACCAGACGTATTTCGATGCAAGGAATCTCGTGGAATTTACAGAATTAAAGATTCGGTCGCGTTCTCGAGATATTTGAATTTTTAGGTTTCGCTCTAACGAAAAAAAATGGGCGTTTTTTTCGATGTTTTCAAATCGATATTTCAATTTCGATATATGAATTTTTTTAGCTTGAAACGGGCCAAAATATCGATGAATTATATACTGGGAGATGTATTTTAATCTGAGGAATCGATTAAGACTAGGTAGAACACTCAGTTTTTCGTTTTCGAAAAGATATTTAGGAAAAAAACGGATTTTTAATATCGAATCGATATCGAAATCGATC
>JAJEOV010000112.1:0-23497 GCA_023512825.1 Liposcelis brunnea
TATTATGAACCATAACGTTTGGTACGTTATTCTGAACCATAACTTTTAGTACGTTATTCTGAACCATAACTTTTGGTACGTTATTCTGAACCATACTTTTGGTACGTTATTCTGAACCATTACGTATGGTACTCTATTATGAACCATAACGTATGGTACTCTATTATGAACCATAACGTATGGCACTCTATTATGAACCATAACGTTTGGTACGTTATTCTGAACCATAACTTTTGGTACGTTATTCTGAACCATAACTTTTGGTACGTTATTCTGAACCATAACTTTTGGTACGTTATTCTGAACCATAACTTTTGGTACGTTATTCTGAACCATAACTTTTGGTACGTTATTCTGAACCATTACGTATGGTACTCTATTATGAACCATAACGTATGGTACTCTATTATGAACCATAACGTATGGCACTCTATTATGAACCATAACGTTTGGTACGTTATTCTGAACTATAACGTTTTGGTACGTTAATCTGAACGATAACGTATGGTACTCTATTATGAACCATAACGTATGGTACGTTATTCTGAACCATAAGGTATTGGTACGTTATTCTGAACCATAACTTTTGGTACGTTATTCTGAACCATTACGTATGGTACTCTATTATGAACCATAACGTATGGTACTTTATTATGAACCATAACGTATGGTACTCTATTATGAACCATAACGTATGGTATTCTATTATGAACCATAACGTTTGGTACTCTATTATAAACCATAACGTTTGGTACTCTATTATGAACCATAACGTATGGTACTCTATTATGAACCATAACGTATGGTATTCTATTATGAACCATAACGTATGGTACGTTATTCTGAACCATAACTTTTGGTACGTTATTCTGAACCATAACTTTTGGTACGTTATTCTGAACCATAACTTTTGGTACGTTATTCTGAACCATAACTTTTGGTACGTTATTCTGAACAATAACGTTTGGTACTCTTTATGAGCAATAACGTATGGTACGTTATTCTGAACCATAACGTATGGTACGTTGTTCTGAACCATAACTTTTGGTACTCTATTATGAACCATAAGGTATGGTACTCTATAATGAACCATAAGGTATGGTACTCTATTATGAACCATAACGTATGGTACGTTATTCTGAACCATAAGGTATTGGTACGTTATTGTGAACCATAACTTTTGGTACTCTATTATGAACCATACCGTGTGGTACTCTATTATGAACCATACCGTGTGTACTCTAT
Source organism: Liposcelis brunnea (assembly GCA_023512825.1). Taxonomy (NCBI): domain Eukaryota; kingdom Metazoa; phylum Arthropoda; class Insecta; order Psocodea; family Liposcelididae; genus Liposcelis; species Liposcelis brunnea. The sequence goes on from JAJEOV010000112.1 coordinate 1,246, forward strand.
TATGAACCATAACGTATGGTACTCTATTATGAACCATAACTTTTGGTATTTTATAATGAACCATAACGTATGGTACTCTATTATGAACTATAACTTTTGGTACTCTATTATGAACCATAACGTATGGCACTCTATTATGAACCATAACGTTTGGTACGTTATTCTGAACCATAACTTTTGGTACGTTATTCTGAACCATAACTTTTGGTACGTTATTCTGAACCATAACTTTTGGTACGTTATTCTGAACCATAACGTATGCACTCTATTATGAACCATAACGTTTGGTACGTTATTCTGAACCATAACTTTTGGTACGTTATTCTGAACCATAACTTTTGGTACGTTATTCTGAACCATAACTTTTGGTACGTTATTCTGAACCATTACGTATGGTACTCTATTATGAACCATAACGTATGGTACTCTATTATGAACCATAACGTATGGCACTCTATTATGAACCATAACGTTTGGTACGTTATTCTGAACCATAACTTTTAGTACGTTATTCTGAACCATAACTTTTGGTACGTTATTCTGAACCATAACTTTTGGTACGTTATTCTGAACCATAACTTTTGGTACGTTATTCTGAACCATTACGTATGGTACTCTTTATGGTACTCTATTATGAACCATAACGTATGGTACTCTATTATGAACCATAACGTTTGGTACGTTATTCTGAACCATAACTTTTGGTACGTTATTCTGAACCATAACTTTTGGTACGTTATTCTGAACCATAACTTTTGGTACGTTATTCTGAACCATAACTTTTGGTACGTTATTCTGAACCATAACTTTTGGTACGTTATTCTGAACCATAACTTTTGGTACGGTTATTCTGAACCATAACTTTTGGTACGTTATTCTGAACCATTACGTATGGTACTCTATTATGAACCATAACGTATGGTACTCTATTATGAACCATAACGTATGGCACTCTATTATGAACCATAACGTTTGGTACGTTATTCTGAACTATAACGTTTTGGTACGTTAATCTGAACGATAACGTATGGTATTTCTATTATGAACCATAACGTATGGTACGTTATTCTGAACCATAAGGTATTGGTACGTTATTCTGAACCATAACTTTTGGTACGTTATTCTGAACCATTACGTATGGTACTCTATTATGAACCATAACGTATGGTACTGTATTATGAACCATAACGTATGGTACTCTATTATGAACCATAACGTATGGTACTCTATTATGAACCATAACGTTTGGTACTCTATTATGAACCATAACGTATGGTACTCTATTATGAACCATAACGTATGGTATTCTAATATGAACCATATCGTATGGTATTCTAATATGAACCATATCGTATGGTATTCTAATATGAACCATATCGTATGGTATTCTATTATGAACCATAACGTATGGTACGTTATTCTGAACCATAAGGCATGGTACGTAATTCTGAACCATAATTTTTGGTACTCTTTAATGAACCATAACGCATGTAACGTAATTCTGAACCTTAACTTTTGGAACTCTATTATGAACCACAATGGTGGTACTCTATTATGAACCATAACGTATGGTACTCTATTATGAACCATAACGTATGGTACTCTATTATGAACCATAACGTTTGGTACTCTATAATGAACCATAACGTATGGTACGTAATTCTGAACCATAACGTATGGTACTCTATTATGAACCAAAACGTGTTGGTACGTTATTCTGAACCATAACTTTTGGTACTTTAGTATGAAGAATAACTTATGGTACTTTATTATGAACCATAAGCAATGGTAATATATTTTGGACGATAAAAAAATGCAATGAGGTTGTGAACTATAACGAAAAGGTCATTGAAACATACATGTCTTGACATGAAATGCAATAATCTAATAATAAATAAAAAAATGAAAGGTAAATAACGATCTGCCATGCGTCAACATCCAAGTATCGACTGCAGCGCTACGCTTTATATGTGTGTTAAATTCAAGAAGCATTTAGTTTTCCTAAAATTCTAAAAGAGAGTGAATATACGAGACTTTAATTAAACCAAATATCAGCGATTCGGATCATTTTATTGTAATTTGTTTCGTTTTTTTTTTTTTTTTTTTTTTTTGTTAATCATGGATAATTCTACTAAAACGTCTCCGTTGGAAAACAATGCAGTCGTTTTTTACAGTTGAGCGAAGACGGCTTAATAGATCTTCTCATTGAGCGGAAATTGATTAAGGAGTCGGTAATCTGTGGCAGATGTCACAAATCGATATCTCTTAATAGGAAAACTTTACAGTTTCACTGTCGTCGATCCGTTACGACTCTGGATACTAAACGACGATGTGATTATAAGGTCTCGGCGAGGTAAGTGACATATACAACTGCAAATCGCATACCTTTTTCGAGTGTATTGTTAATCGTGTTTGTTTATAGGAATGGTACGTGGTTTTCCAAGTCAAAAACTAACTTTGGCGACAGTCTATACATTTCGTACTTTTGTGGTTGCAACTCCCACAAGCTTCGAAATCGTTTTTAATGGAAGAACTAAAGATTTCGTCGGCAACAGCGGTTGATTGGTCGAATTTCTGCCGAGAGGTAACAAGTGCGTGGTGGTCCTCGAAGTGCAAACCCATCGGAGGACAGAACGTCGTGGTAGAGGTTGGGATTGCAGAATTTTAGTTGCGGCGGGTCAACTTCCAACGTTACGGCGACCAAACCTGTTAGTTCTTTAACAATTATAGCAGGTATAGAGCGGAATGGAGATTTGGTTTTTTTTTGACACGACTACGCCGGCCCTTTCATCGATTATCTAATCGGTGTTCTGGAAAGGTTCTTGGAAAAGGAAACGATCGTCGTATCAGAAATTTTCGATACCGTGAACCTTTCTAAAAGGCCTAAATTTGTTTCATTAGCCGAACGGAAGAGGCCTTCAATTTATTACATTTCAAAAGGGTAAAATGAACACTCCGAAACTTACTAGATTTTTCCAAGATATTCGATTGAACACCCCCGGTACTTTATTAATGCCGAGCATCTGTATGGACACTTAACAGCATATATTTTTAGGATCGCCAACCAACTAAACATGGCAGAAACGTTTTTTTAAAGTTATAAATAATTTATATCGCATTGACTAAGTGTGTTTTAATGAAAATAATATATGATCGTACGTGCTTTTGTCTAATATAAAGTGGTAATTATACAACATACGTTAGTATACTTTACAAAAAAATTAGAAAAATTAATTTTAAAAAAAAAAGACACTTTTTTTAAGTCTTTACGTCTAAGAATTATCCCACAAATCTATTTTTAGTTGCAACACAAATGATTACAGAGAATACTGAACAGATGTCAGAGTCGATAATGTGAACTATTAGGTAAAAAATAAACAGTTGTTAAATTCAAAAAAACTGAAAACTGACTTAAATTTTTTGGAAAACGTATATTTGTTATTTATGAACCAATAATATTTATTTACACGATCGAATTAAAATTCGAACGGCGAAAGGTTTACAGGAATATCATCGTCCCAATCATATAGATCAGTCGATTTTTCACTATTGTCGTCGACCGCGACGTTACCATTAGTCGTGAAATCTATCAATTCTTCGCTGCTATCAGACGTAGATTTTTGGCTGCATTGGGATGGACTGCTGAACATCGTATCTATTGCAACGTCAAAGTCTATCTTCATCGAAGGTCTCGGATCTGACGTCTTTCCTGACACGACGCCCTCCGACTCAGCATCTATACATTCAATTCGGACGTCAACATTTGTATCCTCGATCACAGATTCAGCAACTATGTGTTCGCTTCGCAAGTCACCACTCGTACACTGAATCACCGGCTCAGGAAACTGTTACGGAAGGCAGCTTGTATGGCTTGATACGATTTAGCTGTAGAACGCGACGTAAAACAGCCCGACTACGGTTATAAACTTGTCCTCAGTTCATTATATTTGGCATAACGTGTTTCATTATGTTCTGATGCATTGCTCTCGCCGTTGTTATTAGGAACCGTAACGTTATGCGGTTGATGTTCGTTCGAATCTAAAAACCGTACGAAATCATCAACGGCTTCCATGTAGTCTATAGCAGCAGCTTGATGTACACTCGGTTTTACGGGTAAACTCATTTTTATATTATATCCGATCGAATTATTCAAAATAAGAGCACGCCTCGGTCTGTGAAAATCACGTTACTAACTGAAGCGGATTATTGTTACTTTACGCGGAATAGTGTAATGAAAAGGTTTGACGTTTGATTGGTCGTTATGTTTCGCGAGTATAACGATAGAGCGCGTTGTAGCAGTGTATTGAATGATTTGTCGTTGCGCGTTGTAACGACGATCCGAACCGTCATTACAGTTTGTTCTCTCAGTAAGTAAGATTCTTCAAGTATATATCGAATTTTGATAGAAACCAAAACACTTTACACAATCAACAATATGGCCGGACGATTGGAGACGATTATCGGACCCATGTTTAGCGGCAAAAGTACAGAGCTAATAAGACGCATAGAAACTCATCGCGATACAGAAAAATGTATCATCATAAAGTCAAAAATGGATAACCGATACTCAGATAATTTTGTAGTAACGCATGATGGCAAAAAGATAAGCGCTACATCTGTAAATCGCTTGCAGGTTAGCTCTTGAATTTAACAGTTATTTTTAAAATATTTAAAGAGACGTACGTTGTTGGTAATGATTTCACTTTTTTTTTTTTTTTTTTTTTTTTAGGAATGCGAACATCTGATTGAAAACTACGACGTCGTCGGGATAGACGAGGGGCATTTTTTCACCGATCTATATGAAAGAGTAATCAACTGGTGTGATTCAGGAAAAAGGGGTCATTATCACTTCACTTAACTGCGGGCAAAACAAAGAACCTTTCAGCGACATCTCACGATTAATCGGACAGTCTGAAAAAGTAGACAAATTAAGTGGATGTTGTTTTAGATGCACTCAAGAAAGTCACTTCTCGTACAGAGTCAACTGGGACAATCCTGAAGACTGGGTCGGAGGAAAAGAAAAATACGTTTCGCTTTGTCGCAGTTGTTACAAAAAGGCAAACAACTAATTCTACTCCGTTAAAATCAAACGAAGACCTTGGTACAATGGAAGGGAAATTTTCGACACGTCATAGAAAAAACAACTCATACTCAACGCTGTTAAATATCAGCTATTTCAAAGGCCCTTTTCAGGGCCAAATTTTATCACGTTATAATTGTAAAGTTGCTTTAATACAGATAGGATGTGATAGTTAGGAAAAGGAGGAAACGATGGGGGGAGGGGGGAGGGGAGGCACTGACATCTACGTGGCTGCACGTTTTCTATAATTCTTTTAAAATTTAGGATCTCTTTTATTATCGTCATTTCTAATATGAAATATTTCCTTAGTGGGAATAGGTCAATACGTAAAAAAAAAAACAAATAACGCATTAACAACGTACAAAGAGATCCAATACGTAAAAAATAACACATTTAGAGATAATGCAGAGGCCAATACGTAAAAAATAATTCCCCATGAACTTGCAAATACGTAAATACGTAAATGCTAACGCCATAAAAACTCGCCAAGAGATAAATACATGAAGAATAAAGTCCTAATGACATGCCTAAATGTATTATTTTTTAGGTCTTCGTCCATTCACAAGTTCCCTATGCATTACTTTTTTAGGTCTTGGTTAATAATGCATTAAGGACTATAAATTTGACCGACACGTAAAAAAGTTATGACTTGAGTATTTGCTAATTCAATAATACGTGAAAAATAATGCCATATGAAAAAGGTCGACAAGAAAAAAGATCGAACATCGTTTTCGATATTTTTTCCTGTCAATTTTTCATCGAAACCCCGTGATTCTCACATCGTCTTTAGCCGGTTACGTAAAGCGAAAAAATAATATACTTTACATACATAAAGCTATGCCCATTATAACGTTTTATGCGCTTTGGTCCTTAAAAGGACCTTTTTTTTTGTATTCGATGAGTATGTTGTCTTCAGATTTTTTTTCCGTTGTAAAATAGAACTTGCTTATCTTAGATGTGGACGTATGTTGACCCTTCGTACTACCTGCCTCACGGCCGTGTCAACTTTCTAAGCTCGCGACATTTTCCAGTGATATGATCACCTATCCTATCGACGAAGTGTGCTGGAAAATTCGGGATATTTAATAATTCCTCTTTTGTTACCGGTAGAACCGCTGCAATTGTAGCCACCACATCGTTCCCTAACAAGACCTGCGGGTTTGTCAGAGGATCGTAGATCTCAACACAAAGACTGGCGACGAGGTCTTCCAGCACCTCTTTGTTATGGATTTCCACTGTTCGTTTTTGTGCTAACCCCTTTTTGGTTTCGTTACTCTTGCCCCTGGTTCGATGTCTTCCTTCGCCCGTACTCTCGGTGCTGCCCTCTCGTGGCCTTTTTTTTTTTTTTGGTTCGGAAACAAATTTAATACATATGTCGGCTGGGATGACGGCATCGACATCTACGACGTTCTTGTAACGATCCCCGACGTCCACGTAATAATACGGGACGTCGGTGGAGTCATACTCATCCGTTCCCGTTCTAAGATCGTCCCACCAGTGTCTGATATTACACTGATGGTATCCAATTTTTTCCTTCAAAACCCCGGCGTCCAACATCCAACGGAAAAGCCTCTCTGCCTTCTCGGCGTCATAAAAAGGCTTCCCGTTGGACGTGAAATGTTTGCTGATGTTGAACAGCCGGTGGCGATTTAACTGTAAAAATTTTACCGTCTTGGTTTCGTTTTTTAGAAATACATTTATGATTTGATAAAGTTCCAGTTGATGCCGTTGGATTCTGATTTCGGGATCTGGAAAATGTTCGTCCTCCTGAAAGAATAACAATACACAAAGAGTCAATCTTCTTTTTTAAATGCCCTGTCCTCACCAATAATCGGCGATCATTATGCCCAACCATTGACGAGTTTACTAGGAATATCTGATAATGTTATGGGGTTTCAAAATCTTCCACATATCAGACTGGAGCCATACCTTTGATCTAATTTTCCTTCAAGATATCTGATACGTACAAATTAAAGCAAAAAATTAAAATGTTTTCCTCTGCGTACTTACATATAGAGATTCCAACACGGTGCATTGTACAATTTCGTTTATGCACATCACAATTCTCTTCATTTCATTGGAAACGTTTCGATCTTCCACAACATATTCCTTGCCGTTGATGTCGTTCAAGCCTGGTTTTAATGATCTAAGGCGATAACAGTTATCGCATGGCAACTGCAGAGGATTAGACGTAAAACAGTTGGATTCTAACAATCCATTAAGATCGGCGACGTTGTCGGAATCGCCCAAATCCTGGAATCGCTTGACGTATCTTAGATTCACCCGTCGACAAACAACTACGTCGGTTAATACGTGCATAAGTCTAGAAACAATAGAATTTGTTAAACCATCAGATCTCCGTTGCATGAAGATCTTAACGTGAAAGTCTATTCTAACGGTATGTTTCATCATGTCTCTCACTTTAATAAAAAAAAACTTTTTGCTTTTATATCATTAAAAAAAATTATGCGTGCAGAAATTTAAGGAATACATTAAGACTTCAATTTATATCACAGTGACAAGAAATATCGAATACGTAAAAGACTCTCACCTGTATACAGCGTCTTTTCGCAATTTGGAGAACCATTGGTACTCTTTCAGTCGATGTTTTTCCGATAAGGCGACTAGCGAATTGTCTGGTTCTGTCGCCATCGCTGGAGTTGGTCCGTTCTTATTTTTTTTTTTTTTGTTATCTACAATTTTTTTAATATCTTTCGGAAGTTTGGAAGAGCCATCGGACATGCTACAAAAAATATAAAAAATAAATTAGAACAATAATAATAACAACTTTAACAAGTCATGAAGAATGTAACAATGACACGTTACGTTTACCTTACAATTCGACCGAGGTCGCTTGATGCATAAAATACGATGCTGTCTGCCGGCTCCCCGTTCCGACCGGCCCTACCGGACTCCTGTACGTAGTCCGGTAACGACCGAGGACTGCCCAGATGGACGACAAATCGAACCTCCTGCTTATCGACCCCCATCGAGAAACACGACGTTGCACATAAAATCATCACCGAGGGGTCATCGATAGCCAACCAATGTGTCTGCATTCGATCTCTATCGGCCGATTTGACATCAGAGTGGTAGGCTTCGGCCCGAAGATCGGCTAACCTCAGCGTCAACGCCATTTCGTTAGCGTCTGCTTTTGTCAAACAAAATACAATGCCAGGCGACGAGGCCCCATAATTCTCGAGAATAAAGTCCTTCACCATTACGACTACCTCACTTTTTGGCTTGGGGTCTGTCTTTACGACTTTGTACCTAGTTAAAAATAAATTGCATTAAGACACAGACTGTTTTAATAACATGTATATAATGGAGAATACGAACCTCAAATTTGGTCTTATACCAGGTGGCTTGCCAGATAACAATTCAAGCGCCTCGGAATAGAAAACTTCGTGCCGGAAACCTAATAATAGCTTTATTTCTTCTTTGGTCTTATCGTCAGCCGTTGCTGTTAAGGCAACAAGAGGAGCGTCACCGAAAACGTTCTGGCGTCGCAGTTGCCGAACACATTTCATCAGAGGACGAAAGTCACGAGCCCACGTTGCCCAAGAATGCGCTTCGTCCACGAAGACGGCAAAAAGCCGATTTTGACCGGCTAGTCGCCGTACGAGAAGTTGAATATGTGAACTGCTACTGAGTTTATCGGGGGTTAAAAACCCTACCAAAGAACGAGGCTTCGTCGCGGGGTCATCCAACATTGAACAAAAAATTTCGAGTTCTTTAAGCGCTTCTTTAGCTACCACGGGTTTCTCTTCCGACGACGGAAACTCTAACGCTTTCAGTGTGTTACTGTGAAAAAACATGATAAAAAAATTATAAAATAAAATTAATTATCGCGAACGAAAAATTATATTTTTCTCTTGTTTGTTTTCATCATCATCATCATCATCATCATCGGCGATGGAGGTGCTCTTCGAGATTAAGCGGCGAAGACTTGAATATTTTCGTAATGGTAAAAATCGCGTTCTGCGGTTGATGACGGAGGGGAACGTTGAGGAGGGCAGCCGTAGACCGGGTTCGAGGAAAACACATTATAAGGGACTGGCACGACCAAAATTCGGTATCCTTTTTTCGTTCGGGGGTTTCCAAATGTAAAACCGCCATGATGATCATTAATCTCAGACGAGGGGCATACATTTAAAGAAAAAGAAGAAAAGAGCTTTTTCTGTTTTCAAAGTTTCCATATAAAAATTATAATTTCTTCAATTTTATACATGAAAAAAATAGAAAACTAACGTTATGCAAATAAATAAAATTTATACTTCTAGAAAAAGCATGCCAAAAATCACTTTCAAAACTTACCCCGATTTCTCAGAGAGGATCTTCATTTTTTCCACTTGGTCTAATATAATCGACCGTAACGGACTTATTACGAGAGAAAATTGAGAGACGCGATGCTGAAAAGGATGACTAATAAAACCACCGATCTGAAATATCAATGATTTACCGTATCCCGTTGGCAGAAAAACCATAACATCTTTCTTATCTACAATATGGGAAATGGCCTCTGTCTGTGGTTTTTTAAGGATTAACCCGAACGTATCGACAGCTCTTTGATCGAGCCCTTCTTCAGATGACTGATGCTGTTGAGCCTCCACACGCTCCAACTCTAACGCGCACTCCGCATCAAAATCCCACTGTGACATAATCGTATAATAATAATAATAATAATAATAAAAAACTAAATAACAAATCCGTATGAATGAACGGTCAGTATTTAATACATTACACAGCACGTTAAAAATTTTTAGACTACGTCGTTTAGACGTGTTTTCAGAACAGCCAACCACACCACTTCTATTAGAAAACAATCGAATAACGTTGGCTTAAAAAAATGGATTATAAACAAACTCAACGAGACGCATCGACCAAGTAAAGATAGATATTTGATTTTTAAACATAACGATTTTATTGCGCATGACCAAAGTCCAACGATTTAGCAACGAGCGGATCAGATTGGTTTAGTGTAGCTTGTCTCGTGTTACGTTGAATTGGTTTAGTTTGTGACTCTCATAATATTGAATTCGTCTGTGTTTTATTTTTTTTTGTTTTTTTTTTTTGGTTGTTTTTTTTGTTAACATTAAAAAATAGAGGATGGACACAGACAGCAGCGACAGCGAAAACGAAGTGCAGAAGAAGACGCTAGTTTTGTACGTTACGTAAAATGTCCCGCTCTCACTACGTCTTTGTTACTGGTTTTTTTATGTTAATGTCTTACGTTTCTGATTTATTTTTTAACTAGATGGACGAACGCAGAGAGGAGATGGCTGGTGGCGGCGGTGGTCCAGCATCAAACCTTCCCCGAACGCCCCTACTCACTTAAGATGTTCGAGGAAATCGCACGAAAAAACATAGGGGCTGGACGGAGCAAGTTTTCATTAAAATCTCAATTCATTCGCATAGTCAACAACAAACAGCTATGGAACACTCTACGACTTACAGATTTGCAAAAAAATTGCCTGAAACTATTAAAAAACAAAAAAAGCAAGGGTATGTAAAAAATTGATTAAAATCTCATCTCTATCAAAAATAATAATTTAGCGACTTCAGTGTCATAATAAGACGCCAAATCATTCCGATAGAAAAAAATTAAAAAAGTTTATCAAATAGCGACATCCATAAAATTGTCTTTCCTCTTTTTGCAGAATTAAGGGATCTTTTCCCAGATGAAGATGAAGCAATCGATGAGGACCAAGTAGACGAAGACTCCATGGCATGATATATTAATAAGTGGATAATAGCAAGTTCGAACGAGTGACAACAACACTGCACTCAGTTAAATTTTCGTTTTATTTTTTAGCTTGTAGATGTAATTTAACGTAATATAACGTTACACAACGAAAAAAAAAAAATTATTGGCATCTTCGCGGTATTAACATTTTCCGTAATTTACAAAAATAAATATCGAACAGTCATACATTGAAATTGAAGGATGTTTCATAAGGGGGAAAAAAAATACGGAAAATATTTATTTAACTTATAATAATTTATATTTTTTTTTTTTTTTTTTGATTTAATTCTTAATATATTATTTTTATAACGTAAATTTACAAATCTGATTATGTTAATCTCATGATTTTAGTTTAACAATTTAAATAAATAGCCGATTTTTTTCCCAAATTCAACGATTTTTTCTAATCTTCGTTTGATGACCAATATATTCTTTCAAGTCCTTCTTCAATCGAGGTGCAGTCGGTTGAAAAGTCTACGTCTATTCCCATTTGTAGTAATTCGATATTTACATCTATATTATTAAAAAAAGAAAAAAATTAATCTACTAAACTAAAACAGTTGTAAGTATTTTTCACATATTGCGTATGATTAAAGTTACCTTTTATATTTTTCTTTCTTAGAACGGTTACACATGGCAACGTAGTCTTCGATGACCTTAACTTCTTGTTGCAACCTGATCCACGTTTAATCGTTTGAGCCCTTAACACGTGAAGAAATTATTGTTAAAACAGTAAAATAGAAATTTATAACGTAAATATAACTCACTTCAATTGTACTTGTTCCATTTTATCTTTTTTTCTTGACTCAGCGTTAAAGTTTAATTTTTTCCGAACATCGTTCCGTGTCATTTTTATATTTTTAACGAAAATTTCCCTCCCAAGTTCAAACAAAAAAAACAAATCATTAACGTATATTCGACACGTAGTAAACACAACTAACGTAAATTAAAATAAATTTCCAGAACATGCGTATACGAACCACGATAAACAACTAACCTTAGATACATAAACTGCATGTATGGACGTGACTACATGGAAAATGAACGAACCGTTTGCAAATTTAGCATCATAAAGTCAAAAATGGATAACAAAAACTCAGATAATTATGTAGTAACGCACGCATGATGGCAAAAAGATAAGCTCTACATCTGTAAATCACCAGCAGGTTAGTTGGTGAAGGTAACAATTCTTTTTAAAATACTTAAAGAGACGTACGTTGTCGGTAATGATTTTACATTTTCGTAGCATTTCCCAAATCCAGACCTATACGTAAAATATAACGTTTTTTTGAAGTAATGAATAGGTTAATACATAAAAAAAATGATGCATTTATAAGTAATAACAAAGATGCATTTAAATAAAAGGAATGATCTATGTTATCTTCGAATATCTCATGATTTTTATGGAATTTTAAAATTTTTTAAATCAAGTTTAAACGATTTTTAAAAAATACAAAATTTTCACGTAAAAATTTTAAATTTTTATTTTCGTATGTACTTGAACCCTTGTGGTTCTACGGTCACCATCCATAATGTCGTAGCACGCATGTGCAGTAATCGATGCGCCAACGAGCTCATCGATCCGTCAGTCAGTTTATCGGCTTCTGTTAGTGGTTCTGTATCTAGTTCTTTTGCAAATTCGAAGTTAGTGTTTTTTTTTTTTTGGAAACGTTGGTCCATTGCAGATTGTCATAAGAACTTTACTTTTTTACTTTAAAATGGCCAGTCAAATCCTTATTAGTTCAACAAGGCATTTTTGTTGCTACTGCGGCCTAGAAGTTTTGGGCAGATTTTGCAACCATGTGACAAAACATGGCGAAGAAAGAGCAGTGATCAAACTGAAGGAGAAAAAAGACGAATATCAACGCCGTATGGCCTTTACGTACTTGATGAGAAAAGGCGACAATGCCAATAACCAACAAGTTTTAAAAAACGGGCGAGGGATTTTCGTGGTTACTAGAGTGTTGAATAGCTCTCTGGAATATGGAGACTACCGGCCGTGCATTTTTTGTTACGGGTGGTTTCAAAGAAGGTATGGATATTTTTTTTTTTTTCTATCCGTTCTCGTGTGTTCTTTTTATTACGTTTTCGTAAATCGTACTTACAGTTCCGTCAAACGTCACTCCAACGAATGTTTTTGGAATAAGAATTTGGAAAGGGGCACGTGCCTACGTAAAAAATCGGACGAGCTCTTCTCTACGTATGTTACTCAAGCAGTGAATTATGCGCCGAACATGATCGACATGACTACGCCGCTAGGAAAGTACATAAAACAAAAGTTGGACGAACAGACTCCGTTCCTATTTCTTCGAGCACTGGGCCACTTTTTGTATAAACCAATAGTTCAACGACATGCTCTATTAAATACACAATCAGATTACGACAAACGTAATTCTTATACGATCAACAAAAAAATCAAAGGGCTACACGAGGTGTTCGTTAAAGTATACGAAATAATTGATCCGAAGTTCAGTTCAACCGAACAGCATGATGGTGGTGAATTATTAAGAGCCGAAAATGCCAACGCATTTGTGGAAGCAATCGCTTCCCTGTCAGGTGGAATCCGACAAAGCGAAGAGTGGAACGGGTTTGCGAAGCCCTACAAAGCCCGACTTTTACGGGATGCCATCAAGCTGGCTATCGATTTCGAAACGTCGATTCATCCCACGAATTATGATGCTATGGCTTTGCTTCAACAAATGCAGGGTAATCATAAAATTATTCTCACATAAACGCTATTTCATTCATGTTTAGAGTTCACGTTAGCTTACGTATTTTTACCGTGATGGATCCCCGGTATGGCCTGTATCATTCGTTTATTTAATTTATATCTTTTTCGTGTTTTTCATGCGTTCTTATCCGTTTTTTTCTTTTTCTTCGGCGATTCCGACACGATTCGCATCGGAATGTAATTTTTTATAAACATATTTCAAAATGTCGAAAATACTTAATGATTTGGGAAACACGCATTTAATTTGTATTTTTTTTTTCCCACAGGTAATATTTGGAAAATGAACGTGACGACACATATTAACAAAGGTATAATCTCGATGAGAAACGAAAAAGAAGTGGAGCTTCCTTTCATGGAGGACTTGATCCATCTGGATCAAAAAATTGACCAGAATGTAAACGAGCTGTACGAAAAATTTAAAACTGAGTCACGATCCGAAACCGGTTTGACTCGATTTACGTATGTCGCTCTAACTACTGCTTGCTTGGTTAAATTGTTGTCGTTCAACAAACGTCGTTCGGGAGAACTTGCAAGAATGACAATAAATCAATTCTTTGAGAAACGCGTCCAAGGTTTCAAAAAATTCAATCACCGTCACGTGCTCGCTCAGCTTAGCAAAACCGAAAAAGCTCTGGCGTCAACGATGACGCTAGTTCGCATAGCTTCAAAAAATACTAAAGCGGTTCCGGTGTTGATGGACGCCAAAATCGAAACAATCTTACGAGCGTTGATTGCAGCGCGGTCACGATTTGTGGCAGAGAAGAATAAATATGTCTTCGGAATAGCAAACAGTTCGTCGCTCTCGGCATATTCCGGCTCCAAGTGCCTGAACAGATGGGTGATGTACATTTCGAAAACGGCACCATTCCGTAATGCCTCCCTAATCACAGCTGGTAGGATGAGGAAGGCGTTCTCATCGGCTGTTCAACTAATGAACGTGGGAAAGGAGACTAACAAGCTCCTTTATGCTTATTTGGGGCACACCAAGGCAGTCCATGACCAACATTATATTATCGAAACGCCGGAAATGATAATGGGGACTGTCGGGTTACTACTATCAACATTCAATCAACGTTATATCGACGTGTTAAAAAAAAGAATAGATTCTGGTGAGATTGGTAAGTAGCAACATAAGTAGGAGAAGAACAACTTCATCGTTGAGAGCGATGGTGAATGCTCTAACGTCGCTCTAGACGGTAAAATCGTCCTTATTTCCAATCATTGTTGGGTAAGATATTTTTCTTACGAATCAAAACTCATTTCCGTACGTTTTATACGGTGAGAACTAATTTTTTTATGTTTTTATTTCAAATGTCAGATTTCAAAACTAAATTCTACAAACACAATAAGATAATGTACCACGTAATTACGTTTATCATAAACGTTACCTTTATTTTTATATTTTTTTTTTTTATTTCTTTATAGGGGAGCCTTCGGCGCCCGATAATTTGACAAGTATTAGATTAGCAGAAAATGCATCACTTGAAACGTCAGGAAAAACCGCCGTTGCATTGCACGACTCTCCAGTTTCTTCCACGATAAAAAAATGTGACTCAAATCCGATGACAAGTTCTCCGTCGAATACAATCCAAGGTAGTAGATGTAAAATAATTTTTATCTATTTCTATTTCAACTATCAATTTCCATAATAAATTTTGCAAACAGAATCAGATAATGATGCATCAGGTGATTATTACGTTCATCATATGCATCATCTTTCATTTTTTAGGTGAGTCTCTTTCGCCCGATAATTCGAGAATTAGTCGATTAACCAAAAATGCATCACCTGAAACATCAGGAAAAACGGCCGTTGCATTCCACGACTCGCCAGTTTCTTCGCCGATAAAAAAATGTGATTCAGGTCCGATGACAAGTTCTTCACCGAATACAAACCCATCCGTTCCTGCTGCTGATAGATCCTTTGTTTTGTCTCCCGTCAAAAACGCGGAAACGGACGACGTTGGAAAACGTTTAGTCAGCGAAGTTTCCATCGCCGATGAGCTCGACAT
Source organism: Liposcelis brunnea (assembly GCA_023512825.1). NCBI lineage: Eukaryota > Metazoa > Arthropoda > Insecta > Psocodea > Liposcelididae > Liposcelis > Liposcelis brunnea. The sequence goes on from JAJEOV010000112.1 coordinate 16,812, forward strand.
ATCAAATCTTACGATTTCAATTTCCGACGGAGACAAATCATCGAGTCCTGCCGGTATGTTTTCGTTACATAAAATCAAAGGTACTACACGGAATAGACAATTAACTAACTCTTATCGCTTATTTGTTGCAGACGTAACAATGATTTCATGTGATGGAGTCGATGAATCGTCTTGTTCCAAACGCGAGTTCTCTGTCCAAGGTAAATAGAAAATGTCTTATTTGAGATGGTATAGTAACGCGTAAATACGTACTAATTTTTATTAAAATTCTCTTTAAACAGGTCGTAAACGTAAACGCATCGACTCCACGTCGATGCTAGACATCGTAGGCAACTCGCCGGAAATCGACGTTAACAATGCATCCAAAACATCTAAAAAAGGCATCGCGTTGCCAAAAAGCAAACGCACCAGACTCACTTATCCACCTGGAGATCTAGATGCCCTCCACCGTCATTTCCAACAGCAATATAACATTGGTAAATATCCAACAAAAAAAATGGTGGATGCATACATTAAATATTCCCAAATAAAAATTTTTCGAGAAGCCGGCGTAGAGCGAGTCCGGGAATTGTGCAGAAACATGTGTAAAAAATTATCTTCGAAATAGTTTTTGATAAGTCAATCCGCTAGTCAATTTTTTTTAAAGTGCTGTAAATTTTGTAAAAATATGTCTATAGCTAATCGTTTAATAATTAATTTTTTTTTAAATGAGCAAAAGTTCAACAGCAGATCTGTTTCCTAAATGGGATTATTCATAATATTTTTTTTTTTGTATGCATGGCTAATAATTTTGTTAAATTCGTTGTTCTTTTCTCGGACCATGTTTTTGTCGTTTGAAAAGCATTTTTGTTTTCTAAATTGTAAATACTGTTATGATCTCGATTTTTTTTTATAATAAAAGAGTAAAATGATGTTCAACGGGAGAATCGGTCTTTTCATTTCAAAAGCCTAACCACTATCTTTCAATATATTATGTAAAACGTACATTTTTTTAATGTTCTAATTGAAAATCACAAGAATTACTACTACTAGGTCTGAGTGGGGAGATCAACACGAGTTCCAAAAAATACGGTAACAACGAAGGACAGTGCTCTTATGAATAACAACGTCAGATTTTATAATTTGATTTAATTTATTATCTTTATTTTTTTTTTCGTAAACATTAATTTTTTAATCTACAAACTTTATATTTACTCTGTGAAAAATACGTTTCCGTGAAAAAACATTTAAATAACATAGAATTGCGTAAAGGCAGGTCGAAAACAAATGTTGCTTACGGTTTTAATTTTTGATATTAAGAGCGAATTTCCAGTCAACAATTCCACTCTCCTCTTGCTGCATCTATAACGTCTGAAAACAAGAAAAATAAAATCGAACACTAATCGTTAAGTTATTCACATACAAACACGTACCGTTTTCGATGAACTGCTTTGCTCTCGTTCATAGGGATGTCCCCGCCGACGTAGCTGTTCCCTAAGTACTCCCTTCGTATCATCTTTGGTTTTAATCAGTCCGTCGTATTGTTTCTTATTTTCCTTTCCAAATCCCTTACAACGCGTCACATGTCTCGTCATAAACGTGAAAAGCTCATCGGTTGCTCTTATGAAATCATGAACAGAACTTTCAAACGTGCCATTTTCGAGTACCTTTTCAACTTCTTCAATGTTCGATATCTTGTCTATTTCCGGATCAAACGTGGTTTCGAGCAATTCGTTATCAACATTTAATTCAATATCGTTTCCAATCGAATGAAAAGAATCGTGTTCGTTTTCCATTTCTGCATTCCTTGTCGTATTTTTCAAGGATACCAGAAAAACCGCTCTTGACTTATTCCTATCGATTTTAATCTTTTTGTACGTTTCTTTTATAGCATCAGTGTCTGGCAAATACTGCTCTAGGAATCGTACTTGTTCGTCATTTTTCCTTATGAACTCCTCCCACTTCTTCATAATATTCCCATCGGTCGCCATAATTGTAAATTTGAAAAATAGAAAAAGATGATTGATTTTTGAGAAAAACACGCAAAAAAAAATACAGACACAAAATACAACGTTCTCGATTCAAACGACTTCACACGAGTAAACGTCTTCTTCGTTGAATAATAGTAAACGTTAGTGAGTAAATCGATTGCAATCTCGAACATGCAGTAACACAAACTTTATGTTGAGTTTATGCTTACGTTGGCGTATCCTCGTCTTGACTTATAACATACGTTACCTTATTTATCATTATGGGGAAATGTCTTTATCCGCTATTTTATTTTTTATAATTTGAAAGACCTAGCACCGTAACTTCGGCTGTGTCTGTTTGCTTAACTCGATAAATCGTTATATTTTGACATCTAATTGATTGAGTCTTTAAGGCATTATTTTTCACGTATTGATTTTTACATGAGTGTTGAAGGTATTCTTTTTACGAGCTGACATATACTCTAGTCCTCAAGGCATTATTTTTTACGTATTGGTCTTTTTACAAGTTCCTAAGAAATTTTATTTACGTATTGATCCATTTGCAAGTTGTTCACTTGTTTCTTTTTACGTATTGACATATTTGCAAGTTCATATGAAATTATTTTTTACGTTTTGGTATTTTTACAAGTTTCTAGTGCATTATTCTTTACGTATTGGTCAATGGAAAAGTCCAGGAGGAATTTTATTTACGTATTGATTCATTTGTAAGTGTTTCACGCGTTCCTTTTTACGTATTGACGTATCTGCAACTTCATATGAAATTATTTTTTATGTTTTGGTATTTTTACAAGTTCCTAAGGCATTATTCTTTACGTTTTGGTCAATGGAAAAGTCCAGGAGGAATTTTATTTACGTATTGATCCATTTGTAAGTGTTTCACGCGTTCCTTTTTACGTATTGACGTATCTGCAACTTCATATGAAATTATTTTTTATGTTTTGGTATTTTTACAAGTTCCTAAGGCATTATTCTTTACGTTTTGGTTAATTTACAAGTTCCCAAGAAATTTTATTTACGTATTGATCCATTTGCAAGTTGTTCACTTGTTTCTTTTTACGTATTGACATATTTGCAAGTTCATATGAAATTATTTTTTACGTTTTGGTATTTTTACAAGTTCCTAGTGCATTATTCTTTACGTATTGGTCAATGGAAAAGTCCAGGAGGAATTTTATTTACGTATTGATCCATTTGTAAGTGTTTCACGCGTTCCTTTTTACGTATTGACATAATTGCAAGTTCATATGAAATTATTTTTTATGTTTTGGTATTTTTGCAAGTTCCTAGTGCATTATTCTTTACGTATTAATCCATTTGTAAGTTGTTCGCGCGTTCCTTTTTACGTATTGACATATTTGCAAGTTCATATGAATTTATTTTTTACGTTTTGGTATTTTTGCAAGTTCCTAGTGCATTATTCTTTACGTATTGGCCAATGGAAAAGTACAGGAGGAATTTTATTTACGTATTGATCCATTTGTAAGTTGTTGGCGCGTTGCTTTTTACGGATTGACATATTTGCAAGTTCATATGAAATTATTTTTTACGTATTGGTATTTTTACAAGTTCCTAAGAAATTTTATTTACGTATTGGTCAATGGAAAAGTCCAGGAGGAATTTTATTTACGTATTGATCCATTTCTAAGTGTTTCACGCGTTCCTTTTTACGTTTTGACGTATCTGCAAGTTCATATGAAATTATTTTTTATGTTTTGGTATTTTTACAAGTTCCTAAGGCATTATTCTTTACGTATTGGTTAATTTACAAGCTCCCAAGAAATTTTATTTACGTATTGATCCATTTGCAAGTTGTTCACTTGTTTCTTTTTACGTATTGACGTATCTGCAAGTGCATATGAAATTATTTTTTACGTTTTGGTATTTTTACAAGTTCCTAGTGCATTATTCTTTACGTATCAGTCAATGGTAATTGAGTGCAAATGAGTGCAAATGAGTGCAAATTGGATTGGAAATTTCATCAAATTGGATTGGAAATTTCAGCAAATTGGATTGGAAATTTCAGCAAATTTCTTGAAATTTGAGCAAATTTCTTCAAATTTGAGCAAATTTCTTCAAATTTGACCAAATTTCTTCAAATTTGACCAAATTTCTTCAAATTTGACCAAATTTCTTCAAATTTGACCAAATTTCTTCAAATTTGACCAAATTTCTTCAAATTTGACCAAATTTCTTCAAATTTGACCAAATTTCTTCAAATTTGACCAAATTTCTTCAAATTTGAGCAAATTTCTTCAAATTTGAGCAAATTTCTTCAAATTTGAGCAAATTTCTTCAAATTTGAGCAAATTTCTTCAAATTTGAGCAAATTTCTTCAAATTTGAGCAAATTTCTTGAAATTTGAGCAAATTTCTTCAAATTTGAGCAAATTTCTTCAAATTTGAGCAAATTTCTTAAAATTTCCCGCAAATTTCAGCAAATTTATTGAAATTTTCCTCAAATTTCTTGAAATTTCAGCAAATTTCTTAACATTTCCCACAAATTTCTTGAAATTTCCCGCAAATTTCTTGAAATTTCAGCAAATTTCTTAAAATTTCCCGGAAATTTCTTTAAATTTTAGCAAATTTCTTGAAATTTGAGCAAATTTGTGATTTGATTTGGTACAAATAATTTAATACTTTTTGCACATATCCAACCCGGACTGAAATGATTCACCCCACCCATATCCCCCTTTTTTTTGTTAAGTGTCCCTCTTATATATGGCCAGAATGATATCTAACCTGAACTAAACTAGTTCAATCTGGTACACGGACATCTAATCCAATACTTTTAGAACTAATCCAATACTTTTGCAACTGATCCAATCTGAGCTAGAGTGTTTCACCCCACCCATATCCCCCTTTTTCTTTGTTAAATTTCCCTCTTATATATGGCCAAAATGATATCTAACCTGAACTAATCTAATACAATCTAGTACACGGACATCTAATCCAATACTTCTAGATCTAATCCAATACTTTTGCAACTGGTCCAGTACTTCTAGAACTAATCTTACGTACACTTTATGCGTACACTGCTAGCGTACACTGCTAACGTACACTGCTAACGTACACTACATGCGTACACTGCCAACGTACACTGCTTACGCAGACGGTCTGCGTAAACAAAGTATGCATGTGGTCTGCATAATCAGCATACGCATGCAGCGTGCGTAAAAGAAATACACAAACGAAATGTGCATGCTGCTAACGTAAGGAAAGGGTGTATACGGCTTACGTAATAAACGTATTCGACATATAGATTCAGCTCTCATTAGAATTTCAAAATGTTTTAAGTCCAAAAAAAAAAAACAATAAGATATTCAAACACGCAGTCGATTACAAATGATAAAAACCGTACTCATGAGTATACTCGCCACTATACTCATAAGCAGTGAGTAAACTCGCGAGTATATAGATGAGTATACTCCAATCCCGAGTATCCTCACCTAAATAAAGTTGTTAATATTTAAAAAAAGTTACCAATACATATAAGAACTTAAAAATGTTTATATATGAATAGTTATAATAAATGTTACTTCAAATTTGAGCAAATTTCTTCAAATTTGAGCAAATTTCTTCAAATTTGAGCAAATTTCTTCAAATTTGAGCAAATTTCTTCAAATTTGAGCAAATTTCTTCAAATTTGAGCAAATTTCTTAAAATTTCCCGCAAATTTCAGCAAATTTATTGAAATTTTCCTCAAATTTCTTGAAATTTCAGCAAATTTCTTAACATTTCCCACAAATTTCTTGAAATTTCCCGCAAATTTCTTGAAATTTCAGCAAATTTCTTAAAATTTCCCGGAAATTTCTTTAAATTTTAGCAAATTTCTTGAAATTTGAGCAAATTTGTGATTTGATTTGGTACAAATAATTTAATACTTTTTGCACATATCCAACCCGGACTGAAATGATTCACCCCACCCATATCCCCCTTTTTTTTGTTAAGTGTCCCTCTTATATATGGCCAGAATGATATCTAACCTGAACTAAACTAGTTCAATCTGGTACACGGACATCTAATCCAATACTTTTAGAACTAATCCAATACTTTTGCAACTGATCCAATCTGAGCTAGAGTGCTTCACCCCACCCATATCCCCCTTTTTCTTTGTTAAATTTCCCTCTTATATATGGCCAAAATGATATCTAACCTGAACTAATCTAATACAATCTGGTACACGGACATCTAATCCAATACTTTTAGAACTAATCCAATTTGAGCTAGAGTGCTTCACCCCACTCAACTTGCTTCCAAGTGAAAACGTATAAAATAAAGTCTTCAGAACTTGCTTCCAAGTGAAAACGTAAAATATAGTCTTCAGATCTTGCTTATAAGTGAATACGTACAAAATAATGTCTTAAGAACTTAATTACAGTTGAATACGTAAAAAATAATGTCTTTAGAACTTGCTTAGAAGTTATAACGTAAAAAATAACGTCTTCAGAACTTCCTTACAAGTGAAAACGTAGAAAATAAAGTCTTCAGCACTTGCTTACAAGTGAATACGTAAAAAATAATGTCTTCTAAACTAGTTGACAAGTGAAAACGTTAGAAAGAATGCCTTCAGAACTTGCTTACATGTGGAAACGTTAAAAATAACGACTTCAGGACTTGCTTACAAGTGAATACGTAAAACATATTGTCTTAAGATCTTGCGTAGAGGTAAATACATAAAAAAAAAAAATTAACGACATGTGAAATCGAACCTCCGACA
>JAJEOV010000114.1:0-28066 GCA_023512825.1 Liposcelis brunnea
GCTGCTTTAAAATGCATGCCTCCTGAGAAGGCGAGCATTGACTTTTAGCGTTTTCACAATGCATGCATTGGTAGGCGGGAGATCATTAGTTCCCCGGACTTCCAACATGTACCTTTACAGACTTTAAGTTGAGCATCATTTCCCACTGGAATACATGAATATCTAGGCGGCGAGCATGAACATTCAGCTTCTTTAGAATGAATGCATCCTTAGGGGGCGAGCATTGACTTTTAGCTGCTTTACAGTGCATGCATCCTTACGAGGCAATCGTTATTTTAGCTGCTTCACAATGCATGCAGCGGCAGGCGGCGGATCGTTAGTTCCCACAAAAGGTTCTCGACGGAACAACCCATAACAAACGTAGAGCAACTGTTTGGGACCCATTTACAACCGGTCTGCCACAAAATTTTTTCTTTCAGCTCATTTCCTACCCGCCTGACACAAAATTCTTCTTTTTTAAATTTTTACGAAAAACCTGAAGTAGAACAAACTGTGATTTTTACGGAACAATCCTGAACAAACGTATAAAAATCATTTTGCAACTCATTTCCAACTATAAAATATTTCCTTTCAGCTTTTCCGGAAAAGGCGAAGTGGAACGTCGAATTCCAGGAAAATGTTAAATTGATTTTCCCGGTCTGGTGGAAGGTAAGCAATGGAAATCGTCTTCTCTTGCTGCCTTAGAATACACGGACCTCAAGGCAATGAAAAGTCTACGTCCCTAGCCTTAGGATACATGCATCTGAATGAAAAGTCTGGCAAGCACCTTAGGCTCAAAGAGAAAAAAAATTACCCGTACGACCATTGTTTGGATGAGGCTCGACTATAAGAATTCGAAATTCTTAGTGCCGCAAATGGCACCGGCTCCGTTAAGAAAATATTTGGAAAAAACAAAGTTCCAGGAAAATGTTAAATTGATTATCCATGTTCCGGAACGAGCAGAAGACAAATGAAGATCTGTTTATGAATTGTTCTTGTCATTGTAATATCAATATGTCAACAGTCAATATATATATTTTCAATTTGTGAAAATAAAACATGGTCCTTCGAGCAAAGACATTAAATGACCTATGATGACCAGTCCTTCAAGAAAATCTGAGCGTAAAAATAAAGGAATACCTCCAACGAGATTCGGGCAGACAGCGAGCCACGATGAGGAGGAGCCAGACAGGCAATCCCGATCGGCATTAGAGTCAGACAGACATCAGGATTTGGACCAGACAGATAAGTTAGATGATCATGAGTTAACGTTAATTAATGCAAAGGCATCAATTTTAGATGAAATGGATCCGATAAAAAAACGAGAGTCACAAATTTATGACGTAGACGGCAACGTAGACATGTTTAAGCCATTATTCCATTCCACGACGACGGAAACGGCACGTAGTAGGCAACAAGTCGATAAATTTGCTGCCACGACAAAAGGAAAAGTAAACAAGCCGCCATTAGAAGATAAACAAAAAGATAAACAAAGGTTGATTGATTTCGAAGATGAAGCAACTAATTATAAAAATGAAACGGTTATACGCAAGCAGGAACGAAAAAATAATTGTACTGGAAGCGTAATCAGCAGGGATACGCGAGGTAGTAAACGTAGCAGACGATCACTTGAAGGTAAATTAAAATTATTGGAAGAAGAGAAGCGATTGAAAGAAAGGGAGTTAGAAATTGAAAAAGCGCGATTAGAATTAGAAAAGGATTATTTGAGGAAGAAAATCGAGTTGGAATCTGAATGTGGAAGTGGCAGTGATGGTGATGAATCAGCGTATGATGGAAAAGTTGGAAGATGGAGCGATGAAGAAATTCCGGAGGAAAAAGTTGAAAATGATAAACAAACTAGCCTTGAAATCTCTGGTATCGATAAATTAGCCGATGCACTTGGTGAAGCGCTCGCACGAAACGTTAAGCAAACCAGTAAAGCTGTCAGCTTGAACAAGTTTAAGGATTTACCATTTTTTAACGGTAACCCAGAAGATTGGCCGAACTTTTATGCGCAGTTCAAACGCACAACAGAGGAATACAACATTAAGCCATCAGAAAACATTAATAGATTAGAGAAAGCATTAAAAGGCAAGGCTAAAGAAGCGGTTCATGCGATGCTAGTCGTACCGGAAAATCTTTCAAAGGTTATAGCCACGTTACAAAAGAGATTTGGAAGACCCGAATACATCATTAAAACATTATTAGACAAAGTAAGGCAATTATCATCATTTCGAGAAGGACAACACGAAAGCCTTTTAGATTTTAACGATGTGATCCAAAATTTAATCGTGACAATCGAAAATTTAAATGAAATGGAATTTTTGTACAACCCAGAGCTGATGAAAATCATCATTCAGAAATTGCCGATTAATTTACAATTTGATTGGGCAAAGCGAGAAAAGGAAATTGAACGGAATTCAGGCAAAGCAAAGCTAGACGATTTGGCGATGTGGTTAGATGACCTAGCCGACGCGACAGTAAGAATATACGCACCTAAGGTGACGCCGTTGAAATATAAACGGCCATTTGAAGCTACAAGACGACATGAAAGCCTGTATTTGCATTCTACGAACAGTTATGATAAATCTAAGGATAGGAAATTATGCAGTTTATGTGAAAAGCCTCATGGGCTGGAAAATTGTCCGATATTTCTCGAAAAGTCAGTTGATGAAAGATGGAAAATCGTAACGGAGAAAAAATATTGTTTCTCATGTTTGAAAGGCAGGCATGTAGTAAGACGTTGCACCCACAGGCAAAGATGCTCAGTTAATAACTGCGAAAAAGCTCACAACAAACTCTTACACAAAGATGAAATGGAAAAATTAAGCGACCCTAAGGAAAAAAATGAAGAAAGCACTGAAGTTTGCACATTTCATACTATGCCGAATAAAACGCTATTAAAAGTTTTGATGATTTCAGTAAAGGGACCAACGAAAGAAATGACCGTAGCTGCCTTGTTAGACGAAGCATCTACCGCGACATTGATAGATGAAGATTTAGCGAACGAACTCGATTTACCAGGACCGACCCGAAAATTAAAACTGCGTTGGACCAACCATATTGAAAACGAATATGATACTTCACGGGCAGTAAGATTGTTGGTAGGGAAAGTCAACAGCAACGAACGACACGAGATTAAGAATGCACGCACAGTAAAGGACCTGGGACTTCCGACTCAGAACTATGATCTTGGCACGTTGCAGAAAAAATGGAAATATTTACAAAACATTGAATTATATCCAGTAGCCAATGAAAAGCCAAGAATCTTAATTGGACAGGATAACTGCCATTTAATTGTACCCCGAGAAGTTCGAATGGGTGGAAAAAACGAACCCTGCGCTACGAGAACAAGTTTAGGATGGGTTCTTCATGGTAACGTAAAATATTGCACCGACTTCGCTGAATCAGAATACGTAAATTGTCACATACAAAGTCGAGACACCGAATTGAATGAATTATTAAGAAAAAATTTTGAATGCGACACGTCAGAGGATTCAGAGGAAAGAATTACCAAGATAATTGATCGAAGCTACAAATTAATGGAAGAAACGTCCCGATTGATCGACAATAGGTGGGAAATAGGACTGCTTTGGAAAGACGAAAGCACAAAATTGCCTAACAACAAAGTGGAAGCATTGAGGCGGTTACGAAGCGTAGAAAAGATGATGGACAAAGACAGTAATTTCGCCCAAAAATATTGCGATCAGATCCAGGCGTATTTAGAAAAAGGTTACGCGAAAAAGTTAAGCGAAGAGGAAAAAAGAAAAGAGCACGACAGAATTTGGTATTTACCTCACTTCTCAGTCAAACACCCTCAAAAGCCGGAAAAATTTCGTTTTGTTTTTGATGCTTCAGCGAAATACAAAGGAACCAGTTTAAATGATAATCTGGAACCTGGTCCGGATTTATTAAATCCAATAGTCAAGGTTTTATTCAAATTTCGGCAGCACCGGATCGCCTTTTGTGGGGACATAGAGGAAATGTTCCTTCGTATTAAAATAAGAGATCAGGATCAAGATGCTTTAAGGTTCTTATGGAGAGGTTTAGATAGAGAGAACCCACCCGAAGAATATTGCATGTCTAGTATGATATTCGGAGCAGCATGTTCTCCAGCCTCTGCCATTTTTATCACCCGAAAAAATGCTACGACCTTCAAAACCAAATTTCCTCACGTGGAAGAAGCTGTTACTCATCAGCTGTATATGGATGACTTTATCGACAGCTGTGAGAAGATAGAAGATGCAGCGAAAATGGTCCAAGGAGTTATTAAAGTACACGAATTCGGAGGATTCAATATGAGGAATTGGATTACAAACTCAAAAGAGCTACTACGATACATTCCCGAAGAAAAACAATCAAAGAATATGAAGGATTTCGCTCTTAGGAAAGAATCGACAGAAAGGGTTTTAGGTTTAAGCTGGAACTATCAAACGGATAACTTCATATTTAATTTGAAATTCGCCAAGGTCGATCCAAACGTAATCAACGGTCAGAAACTCCCAACTAAAAGAGAAATACTAAGGACGATCATGTCACCGTTCGACCCATTGGGATTCCTAACCCCAACCACAATGAGAGGAAAAATTATAATGCAAGAATTATGGAAGAGCCAAGGAGATTGGGATGACATTTTACCCGGTGAGCTAAAAATTAAATGGGATCAGTACTTAAAAGAAATAGCCAAAGCAAAAGAAATAAAAGTACCTAGGCATTATGGAACCTTATTCGAAAGAAGAGCGAAAATTGAAGTTCATACATTCTGCGACGCCAGTTTTAAAGGTTATGCAACAGTTTCGTTTTTTCGAGTAAGCTTAGATGACAAAATCTCCGTATCTTTCATTATGGCCAAATCACGAGTCGCGCCTATAAAACCTACGACCATTCCAAGATTGGAATTAAGAGCAGCGGAATTAGGGACTGAAGTAGCCAGTTACGTAGTTGAAAATCATTCGGTCATGATACATTTAAAACGATTTTGGACAGACTCTAGTATCGTTTATCATTGGATTCAGTCGAGCTCCACAAAATACAAGGTGTTCGTGAAAAATCGCATTCAAAAGATAGTTAACCAAAGCGACCAAAAAGACTGGAGGTGGATACCCACCCAATTTAACCCAGCGGACATAGCTACGAGGGATGCTGGATCCGTATCGGACTATTGGTTGAAAGGACCAAAATTCCTAAATTTAAGGGAGGAACTTTGGCCAGAAGAAATATCAAAAGTGCCTTTAAAAACTGAGATCAAGGATGAAGTAGAAGCAGTGTGGATTATGCACATTTCAAATGATACCAAAAATGAAACTGAAGCTATAGCCATTGATAAATTTAAGTCTTACAAAGAATTATTGTTGGCAACAGTGGAAAAAATGTATGGGGATAAAGAAATAACGAGTGAACGATGGAGGAAAGCTGAGGAGTCTTGGATAAAGAAGGCACAAGAGGAATCCTTTCCACAAGAAATGGATTGCTTGAAAAAGAATCGACAAATCCAAAAATCCTCACCACTGTATCAATTGTCTCCCTTTGTAGATGAAAAAGGAATTATTAGGATGAATGGCCGAATTAACAACTCACTTGATGCCAGTGAAGAAACCAAAAAACCTATTATATTGCCATACAAACATAAACTTTCAGAATTAATTATCAAACATTATCACGAAGAAAATCTCCATCAAGGTAAAGAATTTACCCTGAATAAGGTGAGAGAACGGTTTTGGACAATCCACGGAGGGGCATTAGCGAGAAAAATTTGTGCCAAATGTGAAACGTGCAGGGAAGCAAGACCAAGACCTCAAGTGCCTGAACAAGGACAATTACCAGCATTTCGTATGGCTACAAGAGAGAGACCCTTCACGCACACAGGCCTAGATTACTTTGGGCCGATGACGGTAAAAATAGGAAGGCGTCAGGAGAAAAGATGGGGAGCGTTGTTTACATGTCTTACGATCAGAGCCGTACACATCGAACTCGCTAGCTCTCTCGATACTGACTCAGCCATCCTTGCCTTAAGAAGATTCATGAGCCGTCGAGGTGAACCATCCTTTATATATAGCGATCATGGAACAAATTTTCAAGGGGCTAATAATGAGCTTCGAAAAGAAATCGAACAATTAGACAAGAAAAAATTCGAAGCCGAATTAGGAATGAGAAATATTACATATATTACAGACTGGAAGTTCATACCACCAGCGAGCCCTCATATGGGTGGTGCTTGGGAATCCATGGTAAAATCCGTAAAATCATGTTTAAAGATCACGCTAAACGGGCAGGTATTGAAGGAAGAAACACTCCAGACGCTACTCTGCGAAGCTGAATATGTTGTCAATTCAAGACCACTAACCCACGTTTCGACCAATCCAAAAGATCTCTCTCCACTGACCCCAAATGATCTGTTATTAGGTAAACGAGAAATCGTCACGGTACCCTGGTCATATTTGGATGAAGAAAAGGTAACCAAAAGGCAATGGAAGTTGTCGCAAACGTTGGCCGACCAATTTTGGAAAAGATGGGTGGCTGAATACCTTCCGACCCTGACCAAACGAACGAAATGGTTTAAATCTGGGAAGCCAGTCCAAGTAGGAGATCGAATCATTGTTGTGGACCCAAATCTACCGCGAAACACATGGCCGAAGGGAAGAATAATTAAAACGTATCCTGATAAAAATAACCACGTTCGAGTTGCAGATATCGCAGTAGAGGGGGGAGGAACATTAAGAAGACCAGTTGCAAAAATCGCGGTCCTATCCCCCAGATCGCCCGGGGGAGAATGTTCCGGAACGAGCAGAAGACAAATGAAGATCTGTTTATGAATTGTTCTTGTCTTTGTAATATCAATATGTCAACAGTCAATATATATATTTTCAATTTGTGAAAATAAAACAATCCAAATCTCGTGGAGGGTAAGATATTGAAATGATCTTCTCTTGCTGCCTTAGACTACATGCATCTCAAGTCAATGAAAAGTCTAAGTTCACCGCCTTAGGATACATGCATCTCAAGGCAATGAAAAGTCTATGTCCCTAGCCTTAAGCGAGATATTTGGACATTTAAATTTTCTATGTTTAGCTTATGGGGGAAAAAAATGTTCCTTAGGCAAGGAGCTATCCAAATCTATATTCAAAAATTTTTGTCCAGCAGGAATTTTGGACTTGTAACTTTTTTGATTTTTTGTGAAGACAACATGACGTCATCGGATAGTACTCGACCAGAGGAACATTTTTTCTCCTATCAACCATGGTCGTATCTTGCTCCTAAACATTTTTTTTACAAAATTTACAATTTTTTAAAATTTAAATAATTCATAGCAGCTAAACTACTCGTTAGAATTAGACATGTTAATAGTGTATTTTCTTCCTCTTGGCAAGTACTATCCGCTGGTAAAAGAAAATGTTCCAAGTTAAATGGTTTTAAAAAAGTTAAGTCATTTCACACGTATCACTATTGATCAAAAAAAAAGTTTGTATACAAGAATAGAAAGATTACAAAAAATGCTATTCTTTTGGCCATCTTCAAAAATTTTTTTTGGAGGAAAAAAAATTTTTTTTATATCTTAAAAAAAAGGCAAAAACGGGCTGTGACATGGGAGCTTTTCGTGATCCTCGTCAAATTTCCTATCCGATAGGCACCCTTTAAACAAATTCTACCGAACACAGGTACCTATAACTTGCATCGAAATACGTCTGGTAGAATAGAGTTTGAAGCTGTGGAGCGTGGGGAAAAAAACATTTGAGCAAAAATCGATTTCGATATCGATTCGATATTAAAAATCCGTTTTTCCTAAATATCTTTTCGAAAACGAAAAACTGAGTGTTCTACCTAGTCTTAATCGATTCCTCAGATTAAAATACATCTCCCAGTATATAATTCATCGATATTTTGGCCCGTTTGAAGCTACAAAATTCATATATCGAAATTGAAATATCGATTTGAAAACATCGAAAAAACGCCCATTTTTTTCGTTAGAGCGAAACCTAAAAATTCAAATATCTCGAGAACGCGACCGAATTTTTTAATTCTGTAAATTCCACGAGATTCCTTGCATCGAAATACGTCTGGTAGTATAGAGTTTGAAGCTGTGGAGCGTGGGGAAAAAAACATTTGAGCAAAAATCGATTTCAATATCGATTCGATATTAAAAATCCGTTTTTCCTAAATATCTTTTCGAAAACGAAAAACTGAGTGTTCTACCTAGTCTTAATCGATTCCTCAGATTAAAATACATCTCCCAGTATATAATTCATCGATATTTTGGCCCGTTTGAAGCTACAAAATTCATATATCGAAATTGAAATATCGATTTGAAAACATCGAAAAAACGCCCATTTTTTTCGTTAGAGCGAAACCTAAAAATTCAAATATCTCGAGAACGCGACCGAATTTTTTAATTCTGTAAATTCCACGAGATTCCTTGCATCGAAATACGTCTGGTAGTATAGAGTTTGAAGCTGTGGAGCGTGGGGAAAAAAACATTTGAGCAAAAATCGATTTCGATATCGATTCGATATTAAAAATCCGTTTTTCCTAAATATCTTTTCGAAAACGAAAAACTGAGTGTTCTACCTAGTCTTAATCGATTCCTCAGATTAAAATACATCTCCCAGTATATAATTCATCGATATTTTGGCCCGTTTCAAGCTAAAAAATTCATATATCGAAATTGAAATATCGATTTGAAAACATCGAAAAAACGCCCATTATTTTCGTTAGAGCGAAACCTAAAAATTCAAATATCTCGAGGACGCGACCGAATTTTTTAATTCTGTAAATTCCACGAGATTCCTTGCATCGAAATACGTCTGGTAGTATAGAGTTTAAAGCTGTGGAGCGTGGGGAAAAAAACATTTGAGCAAAAATCGATTTCGATATCGATTCGATATTAAAAATCCGTTTTTCCTAAATATCTTTTCGAAAACGAAAAGCCGAGTGTTCTACCTAGTCTTAATCGATTCCTCAGATTAAAATACATCTCCCAGTATATAATTCATCGATATTTTGGCCCGTTTGAAGCTACAAAATTCATATATCAAAATTGAAATATCGATTTGAAAACATCGAAAAAACGCCCATTTTTTTCGTTAGAGCGAAACCTAAAAATTCAAATATCTCGAGAACGCGACCGAATTTTTTAATTCTGTAAATTCCACGAGATTCCTTGCATCGAAATACGTCTGGTAGTATAGAGTTTGAAACTGTGGAGCGTGGGGAAAAAAACATTTGAGCAAAAATCGATTTCGATATCGATTCGATATTAAAAATCCGTTTTTCCTAAATATCTTTTCGAAAACGAAAAACTGAGTGTTCTACCTAGTCTTAATCGATTCCTCAGATTAAAATACATCTCCCAGTATATAATTCATCGATATTTTGGCCCGTTTGAAGCTAAAAAATTCATATATCGAAATTGAAATATCGATTTGAAAACATCGAAAAAACGCCCATTTTTTTCGTTAGAGCGAAACCTAAAAATTCAAATATCTCGAGAACGCGACCGAATTTTTTAATTCTGTAAATTCCACGAGATTCCTTGCATCGAAATACGTCTGGTAGTATAGAGTTTGAAGCTGTGGAGCGTGGGGAAAAAAACATTTGAGCAAAAATCGATTTCGATATCGATTCGATATTAAAAATCCGTTTTTCCTAAATATCTTTTCGAAAACGAAAAACTGAGTGTTCTACCTAGTCTTAATCGATTCCTCAGATTAAAATACATCTCCCAGTATATAATTCATCGATATTTTGGCCCGTTTGAAGCTAAAAAATTCATATATCGAAATTGAAATATCGATTTGAAAACATCGAAAAAACGCCCATTTTTTTCGTTAGAGCGAAACCTAAAAATTCAAATATCTCGAGAACGCGACCGAATTTTTTAATTCTGTAAATTCCACGAGATTCCTTGCATCGAAATACGTCTGGTAGTATAGAGTTTAAAGCTGTGGAGCGTGGGGAAAAAAACATTTGAGCAAAAATCGATTTCGATATCGATTCGATATTAAAAATCCGTTTTTCCTAAATATCTTTTCGAAAACGAAAAACTGAGTGTTCTACCTAGTCTTAATCGATTCCTCAGATTAAAATACATCTCCCAGTATATAATTCATCGATATTTTGGCCCGTTTGAAGCTAAAAAATTCATATATCGAAATTGAAATATCGATTTGAAAACATCGAAAAAACGCCCATTTTTTTCGTTAGAGCGAAACCTAAAAATTCAAATATCTCGAGAACGCGACCGAATTTTTTAATTCTGTAAATTCCACGAGATTCCTTGCATCGAAATACGTCTGGTAGTATAGAGTTTAAAGCTGTGGAGCGTGGGGAAAAAAACATTTGAGCAAAAATCGATTTCGATATCGATTCGATATTAAAAATCCGTTTTTCCTAAATATCTTTTCGAAAACGAAAAACTGAGTGTTCTAGCTAGTCTTAATCGATTCCTCAGATTAAAATACATCTCCCAGTATATAATTCATCGATATTTTGGCCCGTTTGAAGCTAAAAAATTAATATATCGAAATTGAAATATCGATTTGAAAACATCGAAAAAACGCCCATTTTTTTCGTTAGAGCGAAACCTAAAAATTCAAATATCTCGAGAACGCGACCGAATTTTTTAATTCTGTAAATTCCACGAGATTCCTTGCATCGAAATACGTCTGGTAGTATAGAGTTTGAAGCTGTGGAGCGTGGGGAAAAAAACATTTGAGCAAAAATCGATTTCGATGTCGATTCGATATTAAAAATCCGTTTTTCCTAAATATCTTTTCGAAAACGAAAAACTGAGTGTTCTACCTAGTCTTAATCGATTCCTCAGATTAAAATACATCTCCCAGTATATAATTCATCGATATTTTGGCCCGTTTCAAGCTAACAAAATTCATATATCGAAATTGAAATATCGATTTGAAAACATCGAAAAAACGCCCATTTTTTTCGTTAGAGCGAAACCTAAAAATTCAAATATCTCGAGAACGCGACCGAATTTTTTAATTCTGTAAATTCCACGAGATTCCTTGCATCGAAATACGTCTGGTGGTATAGAGTTTGAAGCTGTGGAGCGTGGGGAAAAAAACATTTGAGCAAAAATCGATTTCGATATCGATTCGATATTAAAAATCCGTTTTTCCTAAATATCTTTTCGAAAACGAAAAACTGAGTGTTCTACCTAGTCTTAATCGATTCCTCAGATTAAAATACATCTCCCAGTATATAATTCATCGATATTTTGGCCCGTTTGAAGCTAAAAAATTCATATATCGAAATTGAAATATCGATTTGAAAACATCGAAAAAACGCCCATTTTTTTCGTTAGAGCGAAACCTAAAAATTCAAATATCTCGAGAACGCGACCGAATTTTTTAATTCTGTAAATTCCACGAGATTCCTTGCATCGAAATACGTCTGGTAGTATAGAGTTTGAAGCTGTGGAGCGTGGGGAAAAAAACATTTGAGAAAAAATCGATTTCGATATCGATTCGATATTAAAAATCCGTTTTTCCTAAATATCTTTTCGAAAACGAAAAACTGAGTGTTCTACCTAGTCTTAATCGATTCCTCAGATTAAAATACATCTCCCAGTATATAATTCATCGATATTTTGGCCCGTTTGAAGCTACAAAATTCATATATCGAAATTGAAATATCGATTTGAAAACATCGAAAAAACGCCCATTTTTTTCGTTAGAGCGAAACCTAAAAATTCAAATATCTCGAGAACGCGACCGAATTTTTTAATTCTGTAAATTCCACGAGATTCCTTGCATCGAAATACGTCTGGTAGTATAGAGTTTGAAGCTGTGGAGCGTGGGGAAAAAAACATTTGAGCAAAAATCGATTTCGATGTCGATTCGATATTAAAAATCCGTTTTTCCTAAATATCTTTTCGAAAACGAAAAACTGAGTGTTCTACCTAGTCTTAATCGATTCCTCAGATTAAAATACATCTCCCAGTATATAATTCATCGATATTTTGGCCCGTTTGAAGCTAAAAAAATTCATATATCGAAATTGAAATATCGATTTGAAAACATCGAAAAAACGCCCATTTTTTTCGTTAGAGCGAAACCTAAAAATTCAAATATCTCGAGAACGCGACCGAATTTTTTAATTCTGTAAATTCCACGAGATTCCTTGCATCGAAATACGTCTGGTAGTATAGAGTTTGAAGCTGTGGAGCGTGGGGAAAAAAACATTTGAGCAAAAATCGATTTCGATATCGATTCGATATTAAAAATCCGTTTTTCCTAAATATCTTTTCGAAAACGAAAAACCGAGTGTTCTACCTAGTCTTAATCGATTCCTCAGATTAAAATACATCTCCCAGTATATAATTCATCGATATTTTGGCCCGTTTCAAGCTAAAAAATTCATATATCGAAATTGAAATATCGATTTGAAAACATCGAAAAAACGCCCATTTTTTTCGTTAGAGCGAAACCTAAAAATTCCAATATCTCGAGAACGCGACCGAATTTTTTAATTCTGTAAATTCCACGAGATTCCTTGCATCGAAATACGTCTGGTAGTATAGAGTTTGAAACTGTGGAGCGTGGGGAAAAAAACATTTGAGCAAAAATCGATTTCGATATTGATTCGATATTAAAAATCCGTTTTTCCTAAATATCTTTTCGAAAACGAAAAACTTAGTGTTCTACCTAGTCTTAATTGATTCCTCAGATTAAAATACATCTCCCAGTATATAATTCATCGATATTTTGGCCCGTTTCAAGGTAAAAAATTCATATATCGAAATTGAAATATCGATTTGAAAACATCGAAAAAACGCCCATTTTTTTCGTTAGAGCGAAACCTAAAAATTCAAATATCTCGAGAACGCGACCGAATTTTTTAATTCTGTAAATTCCACGAGATTCCTTGCATCGAAATACGTCTGGTAGTATAGAGTTTGAAACTGTGGAGCGTGGGGAAAAAAACATTTGAGCAAAAATCGATTTCGATATCGATTCGATATTAAAAATCCGTTTTTCCTAAATATCTTTTCGAAAACGAAAAACTGAGTGTTCTACCTAGTCTTAATCGATTCCTCAGATTAAAATACATCTCCCAGTATATAATTCATCGATATTTTGGCCCGTTTGAAGCTAAAAAATTCATATATCGAAATTGAAATATCGATTTGAAAACATCGAAAAAACGCCCATTTTTTTCGTTAGAGCGAAACCTAAAAATTCAAATATCTCGAGAACGCGACCGAATTTTTTAATTCTGTAAATTCCACGAGATTCCTTGCATCGAAATACGTCTGGTAGTATAGAGTTTGAAGCTGTGGAGCGTGGGGAAAAAAACATTTGAGCAAAAATCGATTTCGATATCGATTCAATATTAAAAATCCGTTTTTCCTAAATATCTTTTCGAAAACGAAAAACTGAGTGTTCTACCTAGTCTTAATCGATTCCTCAGATTAAAATACATCTCCCAGTATATAATTCATCGATATTTTGGCCCGTTTCAAGCTACAAAATTCATATATCGAAATTGAAATATCGATTTGAAAACATCGAAAAAACGCCCATTTTTTTTCGTTAGAGCGAAACCTAAAAATTCAAATATCTCGAGAACGCGACCGAATTTTTTAATTCTGTAAATTCCACGAGATTCCTTGCATCGAAATACGTCTGGTAGTATAGAGTTTGAAGCTGTGGAGCGTGGGGAAAAAAACATTTGAGCAAAAATCGATTTCGATATCGATTCGATATTAAAAATCCGTTTTTCCTAAATATCTTTTCGAAAACAAAAAACCGAGTGTTCTACCTAGTCTTAATCGATTCTTCAGATTAAAATACATCTCCCAGTATATAATTCATCGATATTTTGGCCCGTTTGAAGCTAAAAAATTCATATATCGAAATTGAAATATCGATTTGAAAACATCGAAAAAACGCCCATTTTTTTCGTTAGAGCGAAACCTAAAAATTCAAATATCTCGAGAACGCGACCGAATTTTTTAATTCTGTAAATTCCACGAGATTCCTTGCATCGAAATACGTCTGGTAGTATAGAGTTTAAAGCTGTGGAGCGTGGGGAAAAAAACATTTGAGCAAAAATCGATTTCGATATCGATTCGATATTAAAAATCCGTTTTTCCTAAATATCTTTTCGAAAACGAAAAACTGAGTGTTCTAGCTAGTCTTAATCGATTCCTCAGATTAAAATACATCTCCCAGTATATAATTCATCGATATTTTGGCCCGTTTGAAGCTAAAAAATTAATATATCGAAATTGAAATATCGATTTGAAAACATCGAAAAAAACGCCGATTTTTTTCGTTAGAGCGAAACCTAAAAATTCCAATATCTCGAGAACGCGACCGAATTTTTTAATTCTGTAAATTCCACGAGATTCCTTGCATCGAAATACGTCTGGTAGTATAGAGTTTGAAGCTGTGGAGCGTGGGGAAAAAAAACATTTGAGCAAAAATCGATTTCGATATCGATTCGATATTAGAAATCCGTTTTTCCTAAATATCTTTTCGAAAACGAAAAACTGAGTGTTCTACCTAGTCTTAATCGATTCCTCAGATTAAAATACATCTCCCAGTATATAATTCATCGATATTTTGGCCCGTTTCAAGCTAAAAAATTCATATATCGAAATTGAAATATCGATTTGAAAACATCGAAAAAACGCCCATTTTTTTCGTTAGAGCGAAACCTAAAAATTCAAATATCTCGAGAACGCGACCGAATTTTTTAATTCTGTAAATTCCACGAGATTCCTTGCATCGAAATACGTCTGGTAGTATAGAGTTTGAAGCTGTGGAGCGTGGGGAAAAAAACATTTGAGCAAAAATCGATTTCGATATCGATTCGATATTAAAAATCCGTTTTTCCTAAATATCTTTTCGAAAACGAAAAACTGAGTGTTCTACCTAGTCTTAATCGATTCCTCAGATTAAAATACATCTCCCAGTATATAATTCATCGATATTTTGGCCCGTTTCAAGCTAAAAAATTCATATATCGAAATTGAAATATCGATTTGAAAACATCGAAAAAACGCCCATTTTTTTCGTTAGAGCGAAACCTAAAAATTCAAATATCTCGAGAACGCGACCGAATTTTTTAATTCTGTAAATTCCACGAGATTCCTTGCATCGAAATACGTCTGGTAGTATAGAGTTTGAAACTGTGGAGCGTGGGGAAAAAAACATTTGAGCAAAAATCGATTTCGATATCGATTCGATATTAAAAATCCGTTTTTCCTAAATATCTTTTCGAAAACGAAAAACTGAGTGTTCTACCTAGTCTTAATCGATTCCTCAGATTAAAATACATCTCCCAGTATATAATTCATCGATATTTTGGCCCGTTTCAAGCTAACAAAATTCATATATCGAAATTGAAATATCGATTTGAAAACATCGAAAAAACGCCCATTTTTTTCGTTAGAGCGAAACCTAAAAATTCAAATATCTCGAGAACGCGACCGAATTTTTTAATTCTGTAAATTCCACGAGATTCCTTGCATCGAAATACGTCTGGTAGTATAGAGTTTGAAGCTGTGGAGCGTGGGGAAAAAAACATTTGAGCAAAAATCGATTTCGATATCGATTCGATATTAAAAATCCGTTTTTCCTAAATATCTTTTCGAAACGAAAAACTGAGTGTTCTACCTAGTCTTAATCGATTCCTCAGATTAAAATACATCTCCCAGTATATAATTCATCGATATTTTGGCCCGTTTCAAGCTAAAAAATTAATATATCGAAATTGAAATATCGATTTGAAAACATCGAAAAAAACGCCCATTTTTTTCGTTAGAGCGAAACCTAAAAATTCAAATATCTCGAGAAACGCGACCGAATTTTTAATTCTGTAAATTCCACGAGATTCCTTGCATCGAAATACGTCTGGTAGTATAGAGTTTGAAGCTGTGGAGCGTGGGGAAAAAAACATTTGAGCAAAAATCGATTTCGATATCGATTCGATATTAAAAATCCGTTTTTCCTAAATATCTTTTCGAAAACAAAAAACCGAGTGTTCTACCTAGTCTTAATCGATTCTTCAGATTAAAATACATCTCCCAGTATATAATTCATCGATATTTTGGCCCGTTTGAAGCTAAAAAATTCATATATCGAAATTGAAATATCGATTTGAAAACATCGAAAAAACGCCCATTTTTTTCGTTAGAGCGAAACCTAAAAATTCAAATATCTCGAGAACGCGACCGAATTTTTTAATTCTGTAAATTCCACGAGATTCCTTGCATCGAAATACGTCTGGGTAGTATAGAGTTTAAAGCTGTGGAGCGTGGGGAAAAAAACATTTGAGCAAAAATCGATTTCGATATCGATTCGATATTAAAAATCCGTTTTTCCTAATATCTTTTCGAAAACGAAAAATCTGAGTGTTCTAGCTAGTCTTAATCGATTCCTCAGATTAAAATACATCTCCAGTATATAATTCATCGATATTTGGCCCGTTTGAAGCTAAAAAATTAATATATCGAAATTGAAATATCGATTTGAAAACATCGAAAAAACGCCCATTTTTTTCGTTAGAGCGAAACCTAAAAATTCCAATATCTCGAGAACGCGACGAATTTTTTAATTCTGTAAATTCCACGAGATTCCTTGCATCGAAATACGTCTGGTATGTATAGAGTTTGAAGCTGTGGAGCGTGGGGAAAAAAACATTTGAGCAAAAAATCGATTTCGATATCGATTCGATATTAAAAATCCGTTTTTCCCTAAAATATCTTTTCGAAAACGAAAAACTGAGTGTTCTACCTAGTCTTAATCGATTCCTCAGAGTAAAATACATCTCCCAGTATATAATCATCGATATTTTGGCCCGTTTCAAGCTAAAAAATTCATATATCGAAATTGAAATATCGATTTGAAAACATCGAAAAAACGCCCATTTTTTTCGTTAGAGCGAAAACCTAAAAATTTCAAATATCTCGAGAACGCGACCGAATTTTTTAATTCTGTAAATTCCACGAGATTCCTTGCATCGAAATACGTCTGGTAGTATAGAGTTTGAAGCTCGTGGAGCGTGGGGAAAAAAACATTTGAGCAAAAATCGATTTCGATATCGATTCGATATTAAAAATCCGTTTTTCCTAAATTTCTTTCGAAAACGAAAAACTGAGTGTTCTACCTAGTCTTAATCGATTCCTCAGATTAAAATACATCTCCCAGTATATAATTTCATCGATATTTTGGCCCGTTTCAAGGTAAAAAATTCATATATCGAAATTGAAATATCGATTTGAAAACATCGAAAAAACGCCATTTTTTTTCGTTAGAGCGAAACCTAAAAATTCAAATTATCTCGAGAACGCGACCGAATTCTTTAATTCTGTAAATCCACGAGATTCCTTGCATCGAAATACGTCTGGTAGTATAGAGTTTGAAGCTGTGGAGCGTGGGGAAAAAAACATTTGAGCAAAAAATCGATTTCGATATCGATTCGATATTAAAAATCCGTTTTTCCTAAATATCTTTTCGAAACGAAAAACTGAGTGGTTCTACCTAGTCTTAATCGATTCCTCAGATTAAAATACATCTCCCAGTATATAATTCATCGATATTTTGGCCCGTTTCAAGCTAAAAAATTCATATATCGAAATTGAAATATCGATTTGAAAACATCGAAAAAAACGCCCCATTTTTTTCGTTAGAGCGAAACCTAAAAATTCAAATATCTCGAGAACGCGACCGAATTTTTTAATTCTGTAAATTCACGAGATTCCTTGGCATCGAAATACGTCTGGTAGTATTAGAGTTTGAAACTGTGGAGCGTGGGGAAAAAAACATTTGAGCAAAAATCGATTCGATATCGATTCGATATTAAAAATCCGTTTTTCCTAAATATCTTTTCGAAAACGAAAAACTGAGTGTTCTACCTAGTCTTAATCGATTCCTCAGATTAAATACATCTCCCAGTATATAATTCATCGATATTTTGGCCCCGTTTGAAGCTAAAAAATTCATATATCGAAATTGAAATATCGATTTGAAAACATCGAAAAAAACGCCCATTTTTTTCGTTTAGAGCGAAACTAAAAATTCAAATATCTCGAGAACGGCGACCGAATTTTTTAATTCTGTAAATTCCACGAGATTCCTTGCATCCGAAATACGTCTGGTAGTATAGAGTTTGAAGCTGTGGAGCGTGGGGAAAAAAACATTTGAGCAAAAATCGATTTCGATATCGATTCGATATTAAAAATCCGTTTTTCCTAAATATCTTTTCGAAAACGAAAAACTGAGTGTTCTACCTAGTCTTAATCGATTCCTCAGATTAAAATACATCTCCCAGTATATAATTCATCGATATTTTGGCCCGTTTCAAGCTAAAAAATTAATATAATCGAAATTGAAATATCGATTTGAAAACATCGAAAAAAACGCCATTTTTTTCGTTAGAGCGAAACCTAAAAATTCAAATATCTCGAGAACGCGACCGAATTTTTTAATTCTGTAAATTCCACGAGATTCCTTGCATCGAAATACGTCTGGTAGTATAGAGTTTGAAGCTGTGGAGCGTGGGGAAAAAAAACATTTGAGCAAAAAATCGATTTCGATATCGATTCGATATTAAAAATCCGTTTTTCCTAAATATCTTTTCGAAAACGAAAAACTGAGTGTTCTACCTAGTCTTAATCGATTCCTCAGATTAAAATACATCTCCCAGTATTTAATTCATCGATATTTTGGCCCGTTTGAAGCTACAAAAATTCATATATCGAAATTGAAATATCGATTTGAAACATCGAAAAAACGCCCATTTTTTTCGTTAGAGCGAAACCTAAAATTCAAATATCTCGAGGAACGCGACCGAATTTTTTAATTCTGTAAATTCCACGAGATTCCTTGCATCGAAATACGTCTGGTAGTATAGAGTTTGAAGATGTGGAGCGTGGGGAAAAAAAACATTTGAGCAAAAATCGATTTCGATATCGATTCGATATTTAAAAATCACGTTTTTCCTAAATATCTTTTTCGAAAACGAAAAAACTGAGTGTTCTACCCTAGTCTTAATCGATTCCTCAGATTAAAATACATCTCCCAGTATATAATTCATCGATATTTTGGCCCCGTTTGAAGCTACAAAATTCATATATTCGAAATTGAAATATCGATTTGAAAACATCGAAAAAACGCCCATTTTTTTCGTTAGAGCGAAACCTAAAAATTCAAATATCTCGAGAACGCGACCGAATTTTTTAATTCTGTAAATTCCACGAGATTCCTTGCATCGAAATACGTCTGGTAGTATAGAGTTTAAAGCTGTGGAGCGTGGGGAAAAAAACATTTGAGCAAAAATCGATTTCGATATCGATTCGATATTAAAAATCCGTTTTTCCTAAATATCTTTTCGAAAACGAAAAACTGAGTGTTCTACCTAGGTCCTTAATCGATTCCTCAGATTAAAATACATCTCCCAGTATATAATTCATCGATATTTTGGCCCGTTTCAAGCTAAAAATTAATATATCGAAATTGAAATATCGATTTGAAAACATCGAAAAAAACGCCCATTTTTTTCGTTAGAGCGAAACCTAAAAATTCAAATATCTCGAGACGCGACCGAATTTTTTAATTCTGTAAATTCCACGAGATTCCTTGCATCGAAATACGTCTGGTAGTATAGAGTTTGAAGCTGTGGAGCGTGGGAAAAAAACATTTGAGCAAAAATCGATTTCGATATCGATTCGATATTAAAAATCCGTTTTTCCTTAAATATCTTTCGAAAACGAAAAACTGAGTGTTCTACCTAGTCTTAATCGATTCCTCAGATTAAAATACATCTCCCAGTATATAATTCATCGATATTTTTGGCCCGTTTGAAGCTACAAAATTCATATATCGAAATTGAAATATCGATTTGAAAACATCGAAAAACGCCCCATTTTTTTCGTGCTAGAGCGAAACCTAAAAAATTCAAATATCTCGAGAACCGCGACCGAATTTTTTTAATTCTGTAAATTCCACGAGATTCCTTGCATCGAAATACGTCTGGTAGTATAGAGTTTGAAGCTGTGGAGCGTGGGGAAAAAAACATTTGAGCAAAAATCGATTTCGATATCGATTCGATATTAAAAATCCGTTTTTCCTAAATATCTTTTCGAAAACGAAAAACTGAGTGTTCTACCTAGTCTTAATCGATTCCTCAGATTAAAATACATCTCCCAGTATATAATTCATCGATATTTTGGCCCGTTTCAAGCTAAAAAATTCATATATCGAAATTGAAATATCGATTTGAAAACATCGAAAAAACGCCCATTTTTTTCGTTAGAGCGAAACCTAAAAATTCAAATATCTCGAGAACGCGACCGAATTTTTTAATTCTGTAAATTCCACGAGATTCCTTGCATCGAAATACGTCTGGTAGTATAGAGTTTGAAGCTGTGGAGCGTGGGGAAAAAAACATTTGAGCAAAAATCGATTTCGATATCGATTCGATATTAAAAATCCGTTTTTCCTAAATATCTTTTCGAAAACGAAAAACTGAGTGTTCTACCTAGTCTTAATCGATTCCTCAGATTAAAATACATCTCCCAGTATATAATTCATCGATATTTTGGCCCGTTTCAAGCTAAAAAATTCATATATCGAAATTGAAATATCGATTTGAAAACATCGAAAAAACGCCCATTTTTTTCGTTAGAGCGAAACCTAAAAATTCAAATATCTCGAGAACGCGACCGAATTTTTTAATTCTGTAAATTCCACGAGATTCCTTGCATCGAAATACGTCTGGTAGTATAGAGTTTGAAGCTGTGGAGCGTGGGGAAAAAAACATTTGAGCAAAAATCGATTTCGATATCGATTCGATATTAAAAATCCGTTTTTCCTAAATATCTTTTCGAAAACGAAAAACTGAGTGTTCTACCTAGTCTTAATCGATTCCTCAGATTAAAATACATCTCCCAGTATATAATTCATCGATATTTTGGCCCGTTTCAAGCTAAAAAATTCATATATCGAAATTGAAATATCGATTTGAAAACATCGAAAAAACGCCCATTTTTTTCGTTAGAGCGAAACCTAAAAATTCAAATATCTCGAGAACGCGACCGAATTTTTTAATTCTGTAAATTCCACGAGATTCCTTGCATCGAAATACGTCTGGTAGTATAGAGTTTGAAGCTGTGGAGCGTGGGGAAAAAAACATTTGAGCAAAAATCGATTTCGATATCGATTCGATATTAAAAATCCGTTTTTCCTAAATATCTTTTCGAAAACGAAAAACTGAGTGTTCTACCTAGTCTTAATCGATTCCTCAGATTAAAATACATCTCCCAGTATATAATTCATCGATATTTTGGCCCGTTTCAAGCTAAAAAATTCATATATCGAAATTGAAATATCGATTTGAAAACATCGAAAAAACGCCCATTTTTTTCGTTAGAGCGAAACCTAAAAATTCAAATATCTCGAGAACGCGACCGAATTTTTAATTCTGTAAATTCCACGAGATTCCTTGCATCGAAATACGTCTGGTAGTATAGAGTTTGAAGCTGTGGAGCGTGGGGAAAAAAACATTTGAGCAAAAATCGATTTCGATATCGATTCGATATTAAAAATCCGTTTTTCCTAAATATCTTTTCGAAAACGAAAAACTGAGTGTTCTACCTAGTCTTAATCGATTCCTCAGATTAAAATACATCTCCCAGTATATAATTCATCGATATTTTGGCCCGTTTCAAGCTAAAAAATTCATATATCGAAATTGAAATATCGATTTGAAAACATCGAAAAAACGCCCATTTTTTTCGTTAGAGCGAAACCTAAAAATTCAAATATCTCGAGAACGCGACCGAATTTTTTAATTCTGTAAATTCCACGAGATTCCTTGCATCGAAATACGTCTGGTAGTATAGAGTTTGAAGCTGTGGAGCGTGGGGAAAAAAACATTTGAGCAAAAATCGATTTCGATATCGATTCGATATTAAAAATCCGTTTTTCCTAAATATCTTTTCGAAAACGAAAAACTGAGTGTTCTACCTAGTCTTAATCGATTCCTCAGATTAAAATACATCTCCCAGTATATAATTCATCGATATTTTGGCCCGTTTCAAGCTAAAAAATTCATATATCGAAATTGAAATATCGATTTGAAAACATCGAAAAAACGCCCATTTTTTTCGTTAGAGCGAAACCTAAAAATTCAAATATCTCGAGAACGCGACCGAATTTTTTAATTCTGTAAATTCCACGAGATTCCTTGCATCGAAATACGTCTGGTAGTATAGAGTTTGAAGCTGTGGAGCGTGGGGAAAAAAACATTTGAGCAAAAATCGATTTCGATATCGATTCGATATTAAAAATCCGTTTTTCCTAAATATCTTTTCGAAAACGAAAAACTGAGTGTTCTACCTAGTCTTAATCGATTCCTCAGATTAAAATACATCTCCCAGTATATAATTCATCGATATTTTGGCCCGTTTCAAGCTAAAAAATTCATATATCGAAATTGAAATATCGATTTGAAAACATCGAAAAAACGCCCATTTTTTTCGTTAGAGCGAAACCTAAAAATTCAAATATCTCGAGAACGCGACCGAATTTTTTAATTCTGTAAATTCCACGAGATTCCTTGCATCGAAATACGTCTGGTAGTATAGAGTTTGAAGCTGTGGAGCGTGGGGAAAAAAAACATTTGAGCAAAAATCGATTTCGATATCGATTCGATATTAAAAATCCGTTTTTCCTAAATATCTTTTCGAAAACGAAAAACTGAGTGTTCTACCTAGTCTTAATCGATTCCTCAGATTAAAATACATCTCCCAGTATATAATTCATCGATATTTTGGCCCGTTTCAAGCTAAAAAATTCATATATCGAAATTGAAATATCGATTTGAAAACATCGAAAAAACGCCCATTTTTTTCGTTAGAGCGAAACCTAAAAATTCAAATATCTCGAGAACGCGACCGAATTTTTTAATTCTGTAAATTCCACGAGATTCCTTGCATCGAAATACGTCTGGTAGTATAGAGTTTGAAGCTGTGGAGCGTGGGGAAAAAAACATTTGAGCAAAAATCGATTTCGATATCGATTCGATATTAAAAATCCGTTTTTCCTAAATATCTTTTCGAAAACGAAAAACTGAGTGTTCTACCTAGTCTTAATCGATTCCTCAGATTAAAATACATCTCCCAGTATATAATTCATCGATATTTTGGCCCGTTTCAAGCTAAAAAATTCATATATCGAAATTGAAATATCGATTTGAAAACATCGAAAAAACGCCCATTTTTTTCGTTAGAGCGAAACCTAAAAATTCAAATATCTCGAGAACGCGACCGAATTTTTTAATTCTGTAAATTCCACGAGATTCCTTGCATCGAAATACGTCTGGTAGTATAGAGTTTGAAGCTGTGGAGCGTGGGGAAAAAAAACATTTGAGCAAAAATCGATTTCGATATCGATTCGATATTAAAAATCCGTTTTTCCTAAATATCTTTTCGAAAACGAAAAACTGAGTGTTCTACCTAGTCTTAATCGATTCCTCAGATTAAAATACATCTCCCAGTATATAATTCATCGATATTTTGGCCCGTTTCAAGCTAAAAAATTCATATATCGAAATTGAAATATCGATTTGAAAACATCGAAAAAACGCCCATTTTTTTCGTTAGAGCGAAACCTAAAAATTCAAATATCTCGAGAACGCGACCGAATTTTTTAATTCTGTAAATTCCACGAGATTCCTTGCATCGAAATACGTCTGGTAGTATAGAGTTTGAAGCTGTGGAGCGTGGGGAAAAAAACATTTGAGCAAAAATCGATTTCGATATCGATTCGATATTAAAAATCCGTTTTTCCTAAATATCTTTTCGAAAACGAAAAACTGAGTGTTCTACCTAGTCTTAATCGATTCCTCAGATTAAAATACATCTCCCAGTATATAATTCATCGATATTTTGGCCCGTTTCAAGCTAAAAAATTCATATATCGAAATTGAAATATCGATTTGAAAACATCGAAAAAACGCCCATTTTTTTCGTTAGAGCGAAACCTAAAAATTCAAATATCTCGAGAACGCGACCGAATTTTTTAATTCTGTAAATTCCACGAGATTCCTTGCATCGAAATACGTCTGGTAGTATAGAGTTTGAAGCTGTGGAGCGTGGGGAAAAAAACATTTGAGCAAAAATCGATTTCGATATCGATTCGATATTAAAAATCCGTTTTTTCCTAAATATCTTTTCGAAAACGAAAAACTGAGTGTTCTACCTAGTCTTAATCGATTCCTCAGATTAAAATACATCTCCCAGTATATAATTCATCGATATTTTGGCCCGTTTCAAGCTAAAAAATTCATATATCGAAATTGAAATATCGATTTGAAAACATCGAAAAAACGCCCATTTTTTTCGTTAGAGCGAAACCTAAAAATTCAAATATCTCGAGAACGCGACCGAATTTTTTAATTCTGTAAATTCCACGAGATTCCTTGCATCGAAATACGTCTGGTAGTATAGAGTTTGAAGCTGTGGAGCGTGGGGAAAAAAAACATTTGAGCAAAAATCGATTTCGATATCGATTCGATATTAAAAATCCGTTTTTTCCTAAATATCTTTTCGAAAACGAAAAACTGAGTGTTCTACCTAGTCTTAATCGATTCCTCAGATTAAAATACATCTCCCAGTATATAATTCATCGATATTTTGGCCCGTTTCAAGCTAAAAAATTCATATATCGAAATTGAAATATCGATTTGAAAACATCGAAAAAACGCCCATTTTTTTTCGTTAGAGCGAAACCTAAAAATTCAAATATCTCGAGAACGCGACCGAATTTTTTAATTCTGTAAATTCCACGAGATTCCTTGCATCGAAATACGTCTGGTAGTATAGAGTTTGAAGCTGTGGAGCGTGGGGAAAAAAACATTTGAGCAAAAATCGATTTCGATATCGATTCGATATTAAAAATCCGTTTTTCCTAAATATCTTTTCGAAAACGAAAAACTGAGTGTTCTACCTAGTCTTAATCGATTCCTCAGATTAAAATACATCTCCCAGTATATAATTCATCGATATTTTGGCCCGTTTCAAGCTAAAAAATTCATATATCGAAATTGAAATATCGATTTGAAAACATCGAAAAAACGCCCATTTTTTTCGTTAGAGCGAAACCTAAAAATTCAAATATCTCGAGAACGCGACCGAATTTTTTAATTCTGTAAATTCCACGAGATTCCTTGCATCGAAATACGTCTGGTAGTATAGAGTTTGAAGCTGTGGAGCGTGGGGAAAAAAACATTTGAGCAAAAATCGATTTCGATATCGATTCGATATTAAAAATCCGTTTTTCCTAAATATCTTTTCGAAAACGAAAAACTGAGTGTTCTACCTAGTCTTAATCGATTCCTCAGATTAAAATACATCTCCCAGTATATAATTCATCGATATTTTGGCCCGTTTCAAGCTAAAAAATTCATATATCGAAATTGAAATATCGATTTGAAAACATCGAAAAAACGCCCATTTTTTTCGTTAGAGCGAAACCTAAAAATTCAAATATCTCGAGAACGCGACCGAATTTTTTAATTCTGTAAATTCCACGAGATTCCTTGCATCGAAATACGTCTGGTAGTATAGAGTTTGAAGCTGTGGAGCGTGGGGAAAAAAACATTTGAGCAAAAATCGATTTCGATATCGATTCGATATTAAAAATCCGTTTTTCCTAAATATCTTTTCGAAAACGAAAAACTGAGTGTTCTACCTAGTCTTAATCGATTCCTCAGATTAAAATACATCTCCCAGTATATAATTCATCGATATTTTGGCCCGTTTCAAGCTAAAAAATTCATATATCGAAATTGAAATATCGATTTGAAAACATCGAAAAAACGCCCATTTTTTTCGTTAGAGCGAAACCTAAAAATTCAAATATCTCGAGAACGCGACCGAATTTTTTAATTCTGTAAATTCCACGAGATTCCTTGCATCGAAATACGTCTGGTAGTATAGAGTTTGAAGCTGTGGAGCGTGGGGAAAAAAACATTTGAGCAAAAATCGATTTCGATATCGATTCGATATTAAAAATCCGTTTTTCCTAAATATCTTTTCGAAAACGAAAAACTGAGTGTTCTACCTAGTCTTAATCGATTCCTCAGATTAAAATACATCTCCCAGTATATAATTCATCGATATTTTGGCCCGTTTCAAGCTAAAAAATTCATATATCGAAATTGAAATATCGATTTGAAAACATCGAAAAAACGCCCATTTTTTTCGTTAGAGCGAAACCTAAAAATTCAAATATCTCGAGAACGCGACCGAATTTTTTAATTCTGTAAATTCCACGAGATTCCTTGCATCGAAATACGTCTGGTAGTATAGAGTTTGAAGCTGTGGAGCGTGGGGAAAAAAACATTTGAGCAAAAATCGATTTCGATATCGATTCGATATTAAAAATCCGTTTTTCCTAAATATCTTTTCGAAAACGAAAAACTGAGTGTTCTACCTAGTCTTAATCGATTCCTCAGATTAAAATACATCTCCCAGTATATAATTCATCGATATTTTGGCCCGTTTCAAGCTAAAAAATTCATATATCGAAATTGAAATATCGATTTGAAAACATCGAAAAAACGCCCATTTTTTTCGTTAGAGCGAAACCTAAAAATTCAAATATCTCGAGAACGCGACCGAATTTTTTAATTCTGTAAATTCCACGAGATTCCTTGCATCGAAATACGTCTGGTAGTATAGAGTTTGAAGCTGTGGAGCGTGGGGAAAAAAACATTTGAGCAAAAATCGATTTCGATATCGATTCGATATTAAAAATCCGTTTTTCCTAAATATCTTTTCGAAAACGAAAAACTGAGTGTTCTACCTAGTCTTAATCGATTCCTCAGATTAAAATACATCTCCCAGTATATAATTCATCGATATTTTGGCCCGTTTCAAGCTAAAAAATTCATATATCGAAATTGAAATATCGATTTGAAAACATCGAAAAAACGCCCATTTTTTTCGTTAGAGCGAAACCTAAAAATTCAAATATCTCGAGAACGCGACCGAATTTTTTAATTCTGTAAATTCCACGAGATTCCTTGCATCGAAATACGTCTGGTAGTATAGAGTTTGAAGCTGTGGAGCGTGGGGAAAAAAACATTTGAGCAAAAATCGATTTCGATATCGATTCGATATTAAAAATCCGTTTTTCCTAAATATCTTTTCGAAAACGAAAAACTGAGTGTTCTACCTAGTCTTAATCGATTCCTCAGATTAAAATACATCTCCCAGTATATAATTCATCGATATTTTGGCCCGTTTCAAGCTAAAAAATTCATATATCGAAATTGAAATATCGATTTGAAAACATCGAAAAAACGCCCATTTTTTTCGTTAGAGCGAAACCTAAAAATTCAAATATCTCGAGAACGCGACCGAATTTTTTAATTCTGTAAATTCCACGAGATTCCTTGCATCGAAATACGTCTGGTAGTATAGAGTTTGAAGCTGTGGAGCGTGGGGAAAAAAACATTTGAGCAAAAATCGATTTCGATATCGATTCGATATTAAAAATCCGTTTTTCCTAAATATCTTTTCGAAAACGAAAAACTGAGTGTTCTACCTAGTCTTAATCGATTCCTCAGATTAAAATACATCTCCCAGTATATAATTCATCGATATTTTGGCCCGTTTCAAGCTAAAAAATTCATATATCGAAATTGAAATATCGATTTGAAAACATCGAAAAAACGCCCATTTTTTTCGTTAGAGCGAAACCTAAAAATTCAAATATCTCGAGAACGCGACCGAATTTTTTAATTCTGTAAATTCCACGAGATTCCTTGCATCGAAATACGTCTGGTAGTATAGAGTTTGAAGCTGTGGAGCGTGGGAAAAAAACATTTGAGCAAAAATCGATTTCGATATCGATTCGATATTAAAAATCCGTTTTTCCTAAATATCTTTTCGAAAACGAAAAACTGAGTGTTCTACCTAGTCTTAATCGATTCCTCAGATTAAAATAACATCTCCCAGTATATAATTCATCGATATTTTGGCCCGTTTCAAGCTAAAAAAATTCATATATCGAAATTGAAATATCGAATTTTGAAAACCTCGAAAAAACGCCCATTTTTT
>JAJEOV010000115.1:0-36089 GCA_023512825.1 Liposcelis brunnea
CGGTTCCAACGTAGAACCATTTACTTTGAAACGGCAAGAATATATAAGTAATCCTGAAACAAAAAAAAAATAAAGAAAACATTAAAAAATTTCCCAAGATTCAAAATCCTCCCTTAGCCAACTTTTAAAATAATAAATCCCTATTCCCTTATTTCAGGGACGCTCCTAAAAAAAAAGTAACTAAACCGATCCATCTTTGTCATACGATAATGTTCCTAATAGCCCGAGACTCTTCGCTATAGGTGATGGGAGACTTTTTTTTTTTCTTTCCGCATCGTTTATTTTTTGAATATTTACTTCGAGAAAAAAAAACGCGCCATATTGAAAGGTTGCCATGGCGACATGCATAGAGCGTGATGACAATCCCGAACCTTAATTAAATATGATATTGCACAACTGCATGCTTTTCTAAAGAAAACGTTGCCTTGGTATCTCCTGAAAATCTTTACCCGAACAATACGAGAAGAAGAATAAAAAAAAAAAGAAAAACCTCCTCTGAACAATGAAAACTTTTCCCGGGAAACGCGAACAACAAAAAACTCAGGGAAGTATAATGTAAAATAAAATAAAAAATAGGACGACCGACGAAAACACTTAATCAATACTTATAACAACAATAAGGGATCGAGTGGTGAAATACTTAGAGAAAATAAAACAAGGGAGGGGGGGAAAAACATAAAGAAGGAAAGATGTACTTAAATGTTATTGTTTTCACCCGGTTTGGGAAAACAAAAAAAGGATTGCGGGTTGATGATGAAAAACGAAAAGCGTATTAGTTGCTGAGGTGATTAATAAAATGAATACATCTTGTATTTCAGTGAGAAGCTATGGAAACCATCCTTCTAGAGTAACAAAGGGTCGGATGACAACAAAAGATGAGACAAGGAAGTCGAGAGGACGTTGTTATCGCGTTTACGCTCCATGTCACCGATTCATTTGGTGTTACATGGAAAACAAAATTTTCGTCATTTTATCGGGTTTCCCTACCTCTCTTGAACAAAGTTTGCAGGAAAAACTTACTCCTTCAGGTAAAAATGATTTTTTTATAATAAACAAAAAATGTCGCATACGAGAGTCTTGTTTGGACTTGCAGAGAAATTTTACAAGTCGTTAAAATTTTGTTTTTTCAACAACAAATGCATTATCGATTTTTAAAAAAAAAATAAAACAAGACGAGAAGTCTTGTATCAGAGTCTTGTTTAGTCTGAAAAGAAATTTCACAAGTCGTTAAAATATTGTTTTTAAAAAATACGCAATTTGATTTCTTTTTTAAAAAATTAACAAGACGAGAAGTCTTGTACAAGAGTCTTGTTTATTCTTACCAGAAATTTTACAAGACATTTTTAAAACACTAGAATCAATTCTAGATCAAAAAATTGTCAACAAATCTTGCATAAGATTTCATATCTTGTCTTGCTTCGTTTTTCTTTGTCGTTCTTGTTTCGTTTAAATACATTACGCTTAAAAACGAAATTATTAACAACTTATTATTAACAACGATTTTAAAAACATAAAACAAGACAAAAATTCTTGTACCAAAGTCCTTGTTTAGTCTTGACAAGAAATTTACAAGAAGTCGTTAAAATGTTGTTTTAAAACAACATATGCAATTTGATTTTTTTAAAAAAAATTACAAGACGAGAAGTCCTTGTACAAGAGTCTTGTTTATATTAAAAAGGCAAGAAATTTTACAAGACATTTTTAAAAGATTCATTTCTGATTTATTTTTAACAAGGCGAGAAATCTTGTATAAGATTTCATATCTTAGTCTTTTTTCGCTAAATATTTACGCTTAAAAACAAAAAAAATTAACAACTTTTTTTGTAAAATATTTTTCCTGGTTATTGTGATTCGTTGTCCTCGTGTTCATCACAATAAAAAAAAAACTCCAGCAACAAAACTCAATTTTTAAAAAAAAAAATTCAATCGGGAATTTCCGGAGTTTTGTTTGTTTTTTTTTCTCCAATGAGATGCGGTTAAATAGATGATAGGTTCGAGTATTTTTTTTTTTTTTTCAAAAGGGGAAATTGTATTTTTGAAAAAAAAAAGTGTTTCATTGCCGCGGTAAATTTATTTCAAAAGCTAGGGGCGCTCTACTGCTGGAGAGCAACGACATTGGTTTCCTATCTTTTTTTTTTCGCTAAATTGGCAGACATAACTTGTAATCGCGTTACATACTTTTAAGTTCGAAAACAATTTTCAACTTTGTTTTAGGTCAGCTCTTTGTTTTTTAATGATTGCTTCGAGTTTTTTTCTGGCGTTTTCGACGCCGACATGCCCGGTTGAGAGGTTCGTGTTAAAGTTTCCGCATCGATTTACCGATTTCCAACTGCTATGATATTTTTTATTCATGTAGTATTTTGTCAAAAAAACGTTACATCGGCTACACGTAAAGTTTGGTAATTAATGGATGATTGTGATTAATTTAAATAAATATTGTAATTCCATCTAAAATATTTTTTTTTTCGAAGGATGAATAGACGCACGAGAGTAGGAAAATCACTTTTCCGCCATTTATTTAAAGGCTTGGGCGACGTTTTTCAATTTTTGTAGGTGAAAAACTTGAGGTCTTTCCCTTAATTTTTTATTCCATTGCGACTTTTTTGTGAGACTTCTCGTTTTTGAATATTCACGGAAAACCAAAAATTTTAAATTTTGAAGGGTAATGCGGAAATTGTACTTTCCCCCGCCATTTTCTGGAAAATGGCTTGTGCGCCGTTTTTCATTTTTCGGGGAAAGAAAGTGAAAACTTGAGTCTTTCCCTAAATTTTTTTCCTCTGGAACTTTTTTGTGAGACTCGCGTTTTTTGAGATATTTCGGAAAACAGAAAACTTTAAATGAAGGGAAATGTGTAAATATACTTTTAAGCCATTTTTCGAAAATGACTTGTGCGACACCCGGTTTTTCGTGGAAGGTCAAAATTAGGAGAAAGAAGTATTTTCAGTCGGCGACTTTTTTGGAAATTGTTCGTTTTTGACCTATTTAGTCGAAAAACCATAAAATTTTTATTTTATATAAAACTCGATTTCGAGAAAAAAAGGTCAAAAACTTCGAAATTTAAAAAAACCTTTTTCGAAATTTTGACCTTTTTTAGCTAAAAAACATATTTCAATTTTTGAGGTAAAACTCAAAATTTGAAAAATTTGGGGAGGGGAAAACAGCCCTTAATTTGAAAAACTAACCAAAAATTCGAAGTTTCTGACCTTTACTTACTCGAAATCGAGTACCATATCAAAATGAACAATTTTGCGGTTTTTCGTAAATATCTCAAAAACGAACAATTTCCCAAAAAAGTCGCAGAGGGAAAAAATTTAGAAAAGGACCTCAAGTTTTCACCTACGACAAACGGAGAATGTCGCACAAGCCATTTTCTAGAAAATGGCGGAAAAGTACAATATACACATTTCCCTTCATTTAAAGTTTTCTGTTTTCCGTGAATATCTCAAAAACGAGAAGTCTCACAAAAAAGTTCCAGAGGAAAAAAATTTAGGGAAAGACCTCAAGTTTTCACTTGCGAAAAATGAAAAACGGCGCACAAGCCATTTTCCAGAAAATGGCGGGAAAGTACAATATCCGCATTACCCTTCAAAATTTAAAATTTTTGGTTTTCCGTGAATATCTCAAAAACGAGAAGTCTCACAAAAAAGTCGCAAAGGAAAAAAATTAAGGGAAAGACCTCAAGTTTTCACCTACAAAAATTGAAAAACGTCGAACAAGCCATTTTCCAGAAAATGGCGGAAAAGTGATTTTCCTACTCTCGTGCGTCTATCTCATCCTTCGAATTTAATATTAATTTAGATGACATTACCATACTCTTAAATTACAATCACAATCATCCATTAATTACCAAACTTTACGTGTAGCCGATGTAACGTTTTTTTTTACAAATACTACACTGAATAAAAAATGAAATGCGTGTTAGGAAACCCGGTAAATCGATGCGGTAAAGTTTAACACGAACCTCTCACCGTAAATGAACAACACAAACCGCCAGAAAAAAAATCGGAATCAATCACTTGAAAAACAGCGAGACCTAAAAACAAGACTAAACATGATATCGATGAAAGTATGTAACGCGATTACAAGTTATGATTGACGTTTAGCGAGGAAAGTATAGGAAACCTGTCGTTGCACTCCAACAGTAAGGTCCCTTAGCTTTCAATAAATTACCGCGGCAATGAAACACTTTTTTTTTCAAAATACAATTTCCCCCTTTTGAAAAAAAAAAAAAATACTCGAACCTATCATCTATTTAACCTGCATCTCATTGGAGAAAAAAAAACAAAACAAAACTCCGGAAATTCCCGATTGAAAGGAAATTGAAATTGAGTTTTGTTGCTGGAGTTTTTTTAGTGATGAACACGAGACAAGAATCACAATAACCAGGAAAAATATTTTACAAAAAAGTTGTTAATTTTTTTGTTTTTAAGCGTAATGTATTTAGCGAAACAAGACAAGATATGAAATCTTATACAAGATTTCTCGCCTTGTTAAAAATAAATCAGAAATGAATCTTTTAAAAATGTCTTGTAAAATTTCTTGGCAAGAATAAACAAGACTCTTGTACAAGACTTCTCGTCTTGTTAATTTTTTTTAAAAGAAATCAAATTGCATATGTTGTTTAAAAACAACATTTTAACGACTTCTTGTAAAATTTCTTGTCAAGACTAAACAAGACTGTGGTACAAGAATTTTTGTCTTGTTTTATGTTTTTAAAATCGTTGTTAATAATAAGTTGTTAATAATTTCGTTTTAAGCGTAATGTATTTAACGAAACAAGAACGACAAGAAAAACGAAGCAAGACAAGATATGAAATCTTATGCAAGATCTTGTTGACAATAGATCTAGAAATGCATCTAGTGTTTTAAAAATGTCTTGTAAAATTTCTTGGTAAGAATAAACAAGACTCTTGTACAAGACTTCTCGTCTTGTTAATTTTTTAAAAAGAAATCAAATTGCGTATGTTTTTTAAAAACAATATTTTAACGACTTGTGAAATTTCTTGTCAAGACTAAACAAGACTCTGATACAAGACTTCTCGTCTTGTTTTATTTTTTTTTAAAAATCGAAAATGCATTTGTTGTTGAAAAACAAAATTTTAACGACTTGTAAAATTTCTCTGCAAGTCCAAACAAGACTCTCGTATGCGACATTTTTTGTTTATTATAAAAAAATCATTTTTACCTGAAGGAGTAAGTTTTTCCTGCAAACTTTGTTCAAGAGAGGTAGGGAAACCCGATAAAATGACGAAAATTTTGTTTTCCATGTAACACCAAATGAATCGGTGACATGGAGCGTAAACGCGATAACAACGTCCTCTCGACTTCCTTGTCTCATCTTTTGTTGTCATCCGACCCTTTGTTACTCTAGAAGGATGGTTTCCATAGCTTCTCACTGAAATACAAGATGTATTCATTTTATTAATCACCTCAGCAACTAATACGCTTTTCGTTTTTCATCATCAACCCGCAATCCTTTTTTTGTTTTCCCAACCCGGGTGAAAACAATAACATTTAAGTACATCTTTCCTTCTTTATGTTTTTCCCCCCCTCCCTTGTTTTATTTTCTCTAAGTATTTCACCACTCGATCCCTTATTGTTGTTATAAGTATTGATTAAGTGTTTTCGTCGGTCGTCCTATTTTTTATTTTATTTTACATTATACTTCCCTGAGTTTTTTGTTGTTCGCGTTTCCCGGGAAAAGTTTTCATTGTTCAGAGGAGGTTTTTCTTTTTTTTTATTCTTCTTCTCGTATTGTTCGGGTAAAGATTTTCAGGAGATACCAAGGCAACGTTTTCTTTAGAAAAGCATGCAGTTGTGCAATATCATATTTAATTAAGGTTCGGGATTGTCATCACGCTCTATGCATGTCGCCATGGCAACCTTTCAATATGGCGCGTTTTTTTTTCTCGAAGTAAATATTCAAAAAATAAACGATGCGGAAAGAAAAAAAAAAAAGTCTCCCATCACCTATAGCGAAGAGTCTCGGGCTATTAGGAACATTATCGTATGACAAAGATGGATCGGTTTAGTTACTTTTTTTTTAGGAGCGTCCCTGAAATAAGGGAATAGGGATTTATTATTTTAAAAGTTGGCTAAGGGAGGATTTTGAATCTTGGGAAATTTTTTTAATGTTTTCTTTATTTTTTTGTGTTTCAGGATTACTTATATATTCTTGCCGTTTCAAAGTAAATGGTTCTACGTTGGAACCGAGAAAGGGAACATACATATTGTCAATATTGAGACTTTTGTACTCTCCGGATATATCATTAATTGGAATAAAGCAATCGAAGTGTAAGTATTATTATTATTTTTTTGCTTGAGCATCGCATCGAGATCTCGACCATACAAAGTTTTGTTATTCAGTTGGCCTCACCAGCTACTGGAATTTGAAAGGCGCAAAGAACCTGAAGTCTTTTTGAAGAAGAAGAATGATAAACTCAAACTTTGAAAAATTCCTCTCACCTAAATTTTCCCCCATTTTCAAGAAACTAAAAATTCACGCTCCCAATAATTTTTCGGTATACTTTATTACAAAATCCCGTTAAAGCTTAACTAGAGCTTTATAGTTATTTGCTCGAAGCTTTTTTCCGCAACAAGTCAATATCCCGCATCTTTGAAATTTAATTTAACGTGGGAGGGCTTATCATTAAAGAACCCCCCTAGCAATCTTCTCCCAATATTTATTCATATAATTGATTGTTTTCCGCGAAAAAATTTTCTCGACACGTGAGCTTAAACATTTCCTTTGTTTTCACTAAAGAAAAGAAATTATAAATGTCGTTTTGTGAAAACAAAAAGAGTGCCATGTGTAAGTGGATGGGGGGAACGTCAAATGGAGTCACTTGTTTGTAAAAACCCGAAAACTGAAATGACTCTGTTGAGCATTATTTTTCTCTCTTCTATTGTTCTCAGTCATTTGAATTACAAAGGTTCCATGTTATTCAATTTCATTTTTTTTACCCCCTTCCACAATTTTTTTTTTTCGTATTCGTGTTCGAGACAGTCTCTAATGAAGTCTTTTCGATATCTTGTTTGTCTTATTTTTCATCCTTCTTTTCGTCGTGAACGCTTCTCTCTCTCTCCACCTTTCTTTTTTATTTTATTTTCCCTCTCGATTAAAATATTTTACATTTTTGACGATTCCGTATTGTACTTTTGATAATATTTCGCTTTTTTTTTATACGTATATTTGAATATTTTATTTTTATTAATTTATTTTGATGGAAAAGCCCGGGAGCTCTTGGAAAAACCCTGTTGGCAGTCATCGATTACCTTTAAAATCATTATCGTGCTTTCTTTTATACAATATTAATTCATTTTGTGTTGTGCCGGAATAGGAGATTCGAATTTTTAGTGCTTCGCCTTTTTTTTGTCAGCAAATTTCACCCGTTGCCTATTCTTTGTCCCTGTTCAACTAAGTTTTCGGCGTTTAAGGGTAAATTTTCACTATGAATTTTTTTGCATAGATCTATGCATATAAATTCAAAAGATTAATTTTCACTATAAAATAAATATGTGAACTTCTTCAAAATTTTGATTCTTACTGTGAATTTTTATGCAAAGATCCATGCATAGAAGTTTAAAATGTAGTTTTCATATGCAATTTATTCAAAAGTTAGTTTTCACTATCAAATTTTCACAGAAAAAATTTACTTTAAGAGCGATCAAAATATTTAATTTTAAAATATTTACATAATATTTTCAAAATATTTAATTTTAAAATATTTACATAATATTTTCAAAATATTTAATTTTAAAATATTTACATAATATTTTCAAAATATTTAATTTTAAAATATTTACATAATATTTTCAAAATATTTAATTTTAAAATATTTACATAATATTTTCAAAATATTTAATTTTAAAATATTTACATAATATTTTCAAAATATTTAATTTTAAAATATTTACATAATATTTTCAAAATATTTAATTTTAAAATATTTACATAATATTTTTAAAATATTTCATTTTAAAATATAAATATTCGATTCGGTTTCATCATCAAATATCTGTAAAATATTTCACAAATGTTTAAAAATATTTTGATTGTACATTTCCTGCAACAAACATTATTACAATGCCCTCATACCAAGTCGGGAAAAATATATAAATAATTACATATTTTTCAGTTTAAGGCCTTCTGAATTTTCAAGTTTTTTGTAACAATAAGAATTTTTTAATCGCATTCTAAGAAGACAGGGCGCTTATGGGCTAATCAGTACTTCACTCAATCTTCTTATAATGTAAGCGAATTTTTTTTAAAAATGAAAATAGAAAGTTTAAAAAGAGCTCTATATCCCCTGCAATGGTAGTCCTGCAAGGGCCGACATTTTGTGGCCCGCCCCGGCCCGTCAAAATCCAACGGGCTAGACCCGGGCCCGGCCCGGCTAAAATTTTTTTGTGCCCGGCCCGGCCCGTTGGCCGATCCCTTAAAAACTTCTTTTTGATTTTTTTGTTAAAATTACTTTTTAATTTACATTTTTATCGGCCCGTGACTTGCAGGCCACTACAAGAGTCTACTATATCGTCGTTTTGAGTTTTTTTGCTTGCGCCCTTTGGAAAAGCTAGTCGGGGTCAATAAGGCCAAACGAGCAAGGATCTCACTTCTGTGAACAAGGAATTTTAAGAATAAAATATGTCCATGTTAGAGATTTGTCTTCTGGGTCTCTGAATCACTTCCAAATCCACTAAAAAAATTTTCTTAAAACAAAAAAAGGGCTTTTGAAACCAGACTAGTACAATTAAAGCATGTTCTTTTATTCAACTTGTTCTTTATAAGTACATCATCCCTCTTAATAAGCTTATCCCGGAATTTAACCCTTATTTCGATCAAAGTCTTAATCCGTACCATAAAATTGATTCCATTTCACGGAATCCAAACAAAAACCCCTTGTTCCTTACGATTCGACTACCGAGAGACATCAAAACTCTCGACAAAATATTTCACAGCACATGCGAAACTCGTATAGATCTACTGACGTCATACACACACACACACATCCAGTAAAATAGTTCTCTACGAAACATCTTTAATGCACACATCTCCGTGTCAAAATCACCCGAGTATAAAGGTGGGAAAGACGATACACTTAGCTAACAAATGGACGTTTA
The DNA here is from genome assembly GCA_023512825.1 of Liposcelis brunnea. Lineage (NCBI taxonomy): Eukaryota > Metazoa > Arthropoda > Insecta > Psocodea > Liposcelididae > Liposcelis > Liposcelis brunnea. The sequence continues at coordinate 9,121 of JAJEOV010000115.1, forward strand.
GGAAAAAATAAATAAAAACGATATCGAACGATGGCGAACAGAATGGAAAGTGATTTAATGAAGCGAAACGATCGTGGGAAAACGGACACTCGGGGCCCCCTCTCGCATTGCTTTCCCCGATATGATATCAAGAATAGAGAAAACGGGGGGGGGGAGGAAGAAGTGTTTTTGATGCGTATCGTAGTTTCAGAATTATGCAATTGTACCTTAAAGTTTTGACGAAATTGGAAATTCGTCAAGACAAGGAAGGGGCCTTTTTCATCCGCTGCCACCACCACCACCACCCCCACGTTTGAAATGGTCCCCCGTTGAGATGTCAGCTGTGTAAACTAAATCATGCATGTAGAAATGAAATGTCTCAAGTTTCGAATTAGCCTTTGAATTATTCATAAACTGCAACTGAGATTACACTATATCTAATTCATATAAAATGAGCTCTAACTGATGACGTAAATGTTAAGAATTTTCCTTTTTGGGTTTTTGGCCAGGCCCGGACTGGTTTTCCCAAAAGGTGCAAGCGAAAATTCACTCACACTCCAAGAAGAATGGGCAAACACCGATTTGTTAACAAGCGCCCCCCATTTTCTCAGAATGCGTTTTGCAAAACTAAAATTTCAGAAGTTTGTCAGATTCTTTTGCTTTGATTTATCCTGGTAATATTTTTAAGTTCAAACACGACTTACCTGATGGCCCGCGAAGCTTGAACAATAAGCGGAACTATAGAACTCCTTTTAAAGTTCTTATTTTTATTGGAAAAAAAATTTGCTAGGATTATAAGAAAACCAAGCAAAGTACTGATTAGTCCATAAGCGCCTTTTCTTCTTAAAATGCGGATAAATTGGTTTATTTTTGTAAAACTAAAATGTCAGAAATTCTTGAACAAAATTACAAAGAACTGGAACTAGATCTGCTTATAACAAAATTTCATAAGTTGTCACCTTCTTTTGTGAAAGTTTATTAATCTTGATTTGATTTCGCTTGCTAATATTTTTCAAGTTCAAGCATGACATACCTGATGACCCGCAAAGCTTGAACAATAACCGGAGCTATAGAACTCCTTTTAAAGTTCTTGTTTTCAATGAAAAAAAAATTTGCTTCAATTATAAGAAGACTGAGCAAAGTATTCATTCGTCCATAAGCGCCCCGTCTTCTTAGAATGCGAATGTTTTTTTTATTTTTGGAAAAACTGGAAACAACAAATGGGCGCATGGTTAGGTTAGGTGCTCTGGGATTTATTTAGTACTTCAAATGTGAATCTAGCTCTCGTCTATAAAAACCTTCAGGAAGTTCTTGAAGCTCTTAAAAATCTAGCTTAGCTCATCAAATTTAAATAACGTTTCAAACGGCTTTGATAAGCTCATCTTTGTCCTCCAATCGATCCAATCCAAATAGCGACATCATTCACTCATATAAATGCATAAATTACTTGATTTTCAATTCGGCCAAGTCAAAAAAGAGTAAACCACAAAATTTATGCGCTTTTTGATAATTTATTACAGAGAAAAGCTAAAATTAAATTTCCCAAAAAAAAAAAAAAAAATTGAAAAATGCGATATTGATTATGCAACTCATAATTTATTCATGATCAAAAATCCTACGCTAAACAATTAGTTCTTCCCTTTGACGATTCAATCCCTCATACTTTAGCAAAGAATTTTTTATTTTCGAAAAAGTCTCCGTGCATGCACAGTAAAAAAAATCTCATTATAAAATCATAAGCCTGCAATTTCCTTTTTTTTTTGAGCACACCCTACAATCTAAAAACATCAAATTACATAATAAATAATTACACGAAGATTAGCTTTCGATGAACGGGTTACCACTAGAATTTTCATCGTTTATGTAATATAATCTCGAATTCTTGATGGTCAGTTATTATGAATGATCGACGGATGAATAACCATTTTCGGAAAAGCTCTTTTCATCAGTAATATTGACTTTGTAACTTTATAACCAATATTTCAAACGGGGGGGAAGGGGGAGGCGATCGAGGATTGGGGGGGAGGAGGTTTGACATTTTCGATACTTCTAAATCCGAACTGTTATTTTCTTTCAACTGTCCCCTCCTCCTCCTCCCTCCGCTTGAAATCGATAAAGGATGATAAATCCTTGCTAAATAATATTGTGTTCCGTGTTCATCGTGTAAAACGCTTTGAAGTACGAGTCTGATTGATGCGCTTTCCCCCCATGCGTCTGCGACTAATGTTCCTGGGAGGTAATAATTACAAAACCCGTGGATGTAATCGAAAACCGGGGAGGAAAACTAAATCCAACCGGAAAATTTAATGCCGTATGATCTTAGCCGGGTAAAGCGGCGGTGAAAACTCCACACCGTCAGTTGATATTTCAGACAATATTTACATTTAAACGGGATAGAGCGTGCGAGGGGGAAGGGGAGGTTGTAGATTTAAAATTATATTTCAAAATGTTCAGGGGTAAATGTTTAATCATCGTCAAGTCGGATAATTTCTCTATTTTATATCCTCGATGCGTTTATCAGAGGTTTGATTTTGAACAAAAACTTAATTAATTAGCTAGAGCGCGTTTTCGGGTTTTGCGAGGGAGAGGGGGGCGAGGGGGGTTTTCAGTCGAAATGGAAATTTATTTCCCAATGATTTGAAACAAGGATATCCGATTTGGGGTAAACGAGTTCGATTTTCGGAGGATTTTAGATGTGAAAAAAAATTTGGGGGGATGAAAGATATTTCCTGTAGCGTTGTGGGTTTGATTTCGAATGAGAGAATGAAAATGTGGGTCATAAAAGTTGACTAGAGCCCATGATTCTAGGCTTGATACGATTTAAATTCGAAGGTTATTTGGACAGCCGCTGATTACCAGGGTGATTAAGGCACGCGGGCTTCAGTTGGCAGCATGTAATGGCTCCTCAGAAGCTGGCGACTTTTGAAATGTGGATATATCGCCGCATGTTACGAATTCCGTGGACCGCACGGGTAAGCAATGTCGAAGTCTTGAATCGTATGAGCAAGGAGATGGAGGTGCTCTTCGAGATCAAGAGGCGAAGGCTTGAATATTTCGGCCATATTATTCGTAACGGGAAGTATCGCCTTCTGCAGCTGGTGATGGAGGGGAAGATTGAGGGCAGGCGTAGACCGGGTCGGAGGAAAACATCCTGCCTCAAGAATCTAAGAGACTGGTACGGCCAAAATTCGGTATCCCTTTTTCGTTCGGCAGCCTCCAAAGTTAGAATCGCCATGATGATCGCGAATCTCCGACGAGGAGCGGGCATTTAAAGAAGAAGAAGAATGGCTTTTTCCTAAAGCCATCAGGAGCCTGAGCTTGACTGAACAGCTTCGAAAGTCTTCCTAAACAAGACCGAGGCCCATGTTAGATTCTTAAGAGGTCTGAAACCTTCGTTAAAGCCGTTTTTGGCCTTAGTTAGATCCTTAAGGCTTCCCAAAGCCATTAGGGGCTTCAGCTAGATTCTTAAAAGCTTCGAAAGGCTCCTTAATGCAGTCAGAGGATTGGCATAGACCTTTGAGAGTTTCATAAGGCTATTAAAAGACGTCAGGGGCTTGAGCTACACTCTCAAGTGTTCCTAAAGGCTCCTTAAAGACCCTGAAAATCTTGGAGAAGATCCTTAAAGCCGTCAGAGGCTTGAGCTAAAATTTAAAGAAAACTGAAAGGCTTTTTAGAGCCTTAAAAATCATTAACTTGGCATTCAAGAGTTTTTAAAGAGTCCTCAAGCCGTCAATGGCTTGAGCTATGCCCTCAGAAATTCAGATCAGACGCCTGAACTTAAGGCAGATCCTAAAGAGCTCCCAAACGCTCCTCAGATCTTGAGCTTATCTTTTTGGAGCCCTGAAAATTTTAAGTGTGATCCTGAAAAAATTTTTATAGGTAACTTTCAGTCAGAGTTCTAAATCTTTTGTCTTGACAAGCATGCCGGGCTCCCTTCCTTCTTAAAAAGACTTCAAGACCGAATCCTAGAAAAAAAATTCAAAACGCATAAAAAAGAACGGAGGAAAGAAAAAATGGACTGATTCCGAATGATAAAAATATGGATGAGATATAAAAAAAATCAAATTCGGAAAAAAAAAAATTCCGTACTAGAGACCGGGAACTTATCCGATTTAAATTGAATTTTCCCTAAAAAGAAAGAAATATTGTTTCATTCCAAAAGAAAGGGTTATTTATTAAAAGATATAAGAAGAGAAAGGAACGCCGAACCGAACGAAAAAAAAAAAAAAAGAAAAAGTTTAGGCGCCTAATAACATAAAGAGGCGCTTCGGGTTTTAAAATTCAAAATTTCGAAGTGAGAGAGAGGGGAGGGCAAGGGTTTGAGTCGGGTTCTCGCTATTAGCATTCAAGGAAGAGGGCAAAAAAAAGGAAGACGGGAGTTGAAAATACGAAATTCAATACAATCAATCGGGAGGATAGATGTATCGGGAAGAAGTAGAGAAAAAGCTGACAAATTCCGATTTTTACACGAATGCACGCATCCTCCATTTACGACTACACGAGCCGGATATTTTTTATGGAGGGATCTCAACTCTGATTAGGTTGGTAACAAAAATGAAATCCGTGGGATTTGTCAAACGAGCTTTATGACGAACCCGACGCCGTTTATAAACCGATTGAAAATAGAAACGTAAACGGGGAACGCTCTCGTTATTTTTTCCTTCTTCTTTTTTTATGGATTTTCATGATTAAAAAGGAATGTTAAACTAAGATGGTGTTCATCCGTTGTGAAAACAAGCACATTTTTATAGTGTTGGTTTAATGGGGTGTTATGAGGCATATTCGGTGCTCATTTGTTGTGAAAATTAGCAGTTTGGTATGGTGAATTATTTTCACAACAGACGAACACAATAATTGTTTAATCTAATAAGAAATGAACATCGCAACTGCTTTTATTAGTATCTCACATCAGGTAAACACCATAAATGCTTAATTTCACTATAAATGAGCACATTAATGCCTGAATTCACAACAAATGAACCCCACATATGCCATAGCTCCATCTTTTTTAAATTAGAATTATGAATTTTAACCAGATTAGGTTAAAATCAAGACGATCCAAGTGGAAAGAGTTTTTAATAAAACACTCATCTCAATATTTTTTTATTCCTAAAATCGTCAGTTGTAATATTTTGCCCACTCAGCCTTTTTGAAGATTTTTTTGAAGTCGAATCCCATTCAAAAAGTCGTAAGTGTTAAACGCCATGACCTTTTTTTTCTAAATCTCCTCGTTTTTGGATTACACCCCACAACAACAGCACACACACACAAAAAAAAAACACAAACGGACATTAGAGAAAATGTTTATGTTTTTTGTGTATCTCTTAAACGAAAGTATCGATTTTAAATTTTCTAGTTGGGACACTGTGAAACATATAACACTAGTGCTGCTGCTGCGGTGGGAGCGGGTAATCGGTGGTTTTATTGCATGTTAAGCGAACTGGGCAATGACAGACACGTCCCGTTCCGTTTTATTGTACTTTTTTTTTTTTTCATCCAGGAGAAAGAGAGAGAAACGTTTTTATCGTTTAAATGCCGTTTTTTAAGTGACAACCAACGCTCGGGCTATATCTTTTTTTTTTAATCATCGTTTCCCAGAGTCGTGAGAGAAGGGAAAAAAAGGAAAGGAAGAAGAAAAAAATGAAGGAATTTACTTTAAATTTGTCAATCAATTTAATTGTTCCTAGATTTTATTTTAACGGTCTTTCGTAATCCTGCATCATTCATTATTCCCTCAAGGGGAAAAAGGCGAAAAAATTAGTTTTACCTTTTTTTGCTATATTTTAAAAGGTTGAGGATTTAGTAAGCTGGAAATAGGAGCTTGGGCAAAAAAAGGTAATGGGCCCAGGAAAAATTCTAAATCCCAATGAAAGCTAATGATTATTTCTGTAAATTTTTGAGGCCCTAAAACTGTGGCCTCACTTGCCTTATGGCAACTTACCTCTGGGGTAGAGGGGATCATGTGTTTGGCAGGAATTTTACTTTGGGTAGCTGAATATTTCGAGTTCTTCAATAAAAAATATTCAATCGCATTCTAAGAAGATGGGGCGCTTATGGACTAATTAATATTTCGCTCTGTCTTCTTAGATTTCAAATAAAAAAATTTTTTAGGGTGAAAATGAAATCTGGAAAAGAAATTCTGTCGATTTTTTTGTTTGCTCACTTTAAAAGAGCCAATCCGGGCCTGTCTCTCACCCAGCCCTGCTTAAAAATTTTCAATCTTTGCTAATCTCGTTCTAGGTGGGTTGAAACAGATAAATCGTATGCGGTAAATCTGAAAAAAAACTAAAAAGATACTTTTTTCCGATACAAGTGTCACGTCTTAAATCATTCTCTTTTAACCTATTTTCACCATTGCTTATTTGAATCCCCAGTTTTTTCCTAACAGTTTTCCCCCCGACCTAGTTTCCGCTTTAAAACTTGGAGTGAAATATGCTTTCTGGAAAAGTATTTATAATTTTTTTTTTCTGAAGAAAACGAACGACATTATTTTTTTTTCTGAATTATTTAACATCGCTTTAACCCACCGCACACAATTCTAAGTCTCGGGATAAATGTAAAAATGATAAAACACACCCGGTTTATTTTTTTTTTTTTACCCCTTCAGTTGTTTTTGAAAGTCTCAGAGTTTGTGTTTTGTATTTAAAACCTTAAGGCTAACTCTTTGTATCTGTCATGTAACACTAATTTCACAGAGGAATTATTAATTTACGAGGAAAAAGACTATCGAAAATCATTTTTGCAAAGCTCTTTTGTTGTTCGGTTCTTTTTTTTCTTGGGAGTTTTTCATTTTATTTTTACCCGAGGTGATTATCTTCTTGGAGAAAAATAAATTCGACGTCATCTTGAAAAATAAACCCGTCGGTCCTTGATAGTAAAGAACGTACTATTGAAGTCTAATATACTATTCATGCTTGTCACGTTTGATGCCTTTTCTCCCCTACGTCCATTTTGCCTCTTAGAGTATAGGATGATGGAGAAAATTGGTAATTTTAGAGAATGACGAATAAAGACGTAGTACTGAGGTTTTTTTACATATTAGATAAACAGCTAAGTCTGATGTGAGCTTGGCACAGCAGTTAGACAAATTAGAACCTCTGAGCTAGACTTTGTAGACAAAGTTTTCTTTTTACATCAATTTTAAAAATTTTTCTTGTTAAACAAATGTTTCAAATACTTTTCCTTGTTGAACAATATTTCAGTGGTTTTTCTTGTCTAACACATTTATTTAGAATTTCATCTTGAGAGCAAATTTTTCATTTTTTCTTTAGATTTTTCTTGTTACAAAGATTTTTTTAGAATTTTTTCTTGTCGAGCAGATTTTCTAGAATTATTTCTTGTTGAGCCAATTTTTCAGTAGTTTTCCTTGTCGGACACTTTATTTCAGAATTTTTTCTTGTCAAACGTATTGTCCAGGATCATTTCTTGTTGAACAAATTTTCCAGAATCATTTCTTGTCAAACATATTTTCCAGAATTATTTCTTTCCGAACAAAGATTTTTTTCAGAATCATTTCTTGTGGAACATATTTAGTAGAATTATTTCTTGTTGCACCAGTTTTTCACTATTTTTTCTCTCCTAATCAATTTTGCATAATTATTTCTTGTTGAACCAATTTTAAGACAGTTTTTCTTGTCAAACATATTTTCCAGAATAAATTTCTTGTCAAACAAATGATATTTTCAGAATCATTTCTTGTCAAACCAAGATTTTTTCAGAATCATTTCTTGTCGAACCAAGATTTTTTCAGAATCATTTCTTGTCAAACCAAGGGTTTTTTCAGAATTTAGTGATGCGCACAAGATCAAAAAAGTCTTGCATTTTCTTGTTATTGTCTTGTTACCGTTTTGTTTTGACAAAACAGTAAAAGAACAAGACTTCTTTCAAATTGAGGATCTGGACGATTTTTCATTTTTACTCGCAATCAGGGAAACAAGACTCTTGTTTTTGCTCTTTTTTTGAAAACAAGAAACAATAAAGATACCAGGTATTATTGTCTTGTGCGCATCACTTCAATTATTTCTTGTTGAATTAATTTTTCAAAAGTTTTTCTTGTTGGACAAATTTTTTAGCAGTTTTTCTTGTCAAACCAATTTTTTCAGAATATTTTCTTGTGAAACATATTTTTCAGAATCATTTCTTGTTGAACCAATTTTTCAGTAGATTTTCTTGTTGGACAAATTTTTTAGTAGTTTTTCTTGTGAAACCAATTTTTTCAGAATTTTTTCTTGTCAAACATATTTTTTAAAACTATTTTTTGTTAAACAAATTTTCGAGAATTATTTTCTTGTTTAACCAATTTTTCAGTCGTTTTTCTTGTCAAAAATATTTTCTTGAATGATTTCTTGTTGAGCAAGTTTTCAGTACTTTACCTGGTGTCGGGGAAATAAAGGACTTTTACCCATATAGGATAAAGGGACCAAGTTCAATCTCTCTTTTAAATGAATCTGGTAATAAAACCGAAGGTTTTTTCGGTTTTCATGGTTGTCGCCAACATCTCATTTAAGTCACGTTCGTATAAAGTAGGCAAAATCAAGGAAAAGGCGTTTAGTCACGTTCCTAAGGAAAAATCCATCTCCTCAATTGCAAGGAAAAACTACGTTTGAGTAATTATCCAAGTTTTTTTTTTTAAATTGTAATTGCTTTAAAAGAGAGTGAATATGAGGTTTCGGATTCGAATGAAAAATGACCATTTTTTTTAAAGGGGAGGGAAGTGAGGGGCGTGCGAAATGCATGTACTGGAGAATTGAATGGAGTTAATTTGAAGGTTAAACGCTTAGCTATTAAAATTGTAAAATTGTTTTGTAAGTGCTGAGTTTGCCGGTTTTAAATTGCAGTTCATAATTTTTTTTTAAATGAGGGGAAAAAAAAGGGTTTTTGCGTTTGGTTTTGCAAAGGTTGGTTGAGCATGAGGATTATAAACTAAACATTTGCACATTTCATTTATTGGGATATGCTCCGCTGGAGCTTCCATCCTTTTATTCGGTCGCGGTGGTCCGCTATAATATTTCGGTCGCTAGCTGTGATTTACTAAGGACTGAAAGTTGACAAAGAAAATTAGAATCGTTTTATAACGTCGGGAAACACCGAAACAAAACTTTTTTAAAACAGATATCTCGGATTACACCGAGGAGAAAAAAATAAATAAATATAAATCAAAGAGGGAAAAAAAAATTTTTTTTTTCTTTTTCCCTTGGATTTATTCGCCCACTTATAACCCAGAAAATCGTTACAATACTTCTCCTAATGTCATCATTATCTAGAGTTGGAAACAAGTTTCAACTTTGAATCCTCTTAAACTTTCGAATAAATAAAATTACAGATAATTACATTCCGCAATCGTTTTCCCTTTTCTCGAGTAATCTTTCGCATTTAACGATTCCTATTATCTACCTGATTACTTTTCCTAGTTCTCTTAATAATAAAAATAACAGACAATGGAGCAGATGAGACAATGGGGGGATCGATAAGGAAAAAAAAAAAAAAAAGATTCTCCCACTTGTCCGTCGACATCTTCTTTCCCATATGTCCATAATGCATTTTCAATGTTTTCGCATCCCCAACTGAAGGATCCAATATTCTTAGTCCAAATGTTGATTTTACTCTAGAATAAATCTACTTTTATTTACTCCCCCATTGAATTTTTCTTTGGTCTTACAACTTTTGAAAAAATAAAAGGGAAAAATTCTTTGTTCTTCTTTAAATTGTTTTAATGGGTTTTCCATGGCGACATTTTTTTTTTTTCCTCCCGGAGAAAGTCTGATGAGGAAGAACTAGAGAGAGAAAAAGCACGGGGAATCCTAAAAAGCCAAAGCGGGTTTCATAATTGCGTTAATGGAAAACTATCGACGAGGAAATGCAAACCGTGGGGGAAAAAGTGTTAATTGATTAATGGCGTCGGGTTTTTTTTTTTTTTTTTAACCGACACCGTCGACTTCTTTTCCCTTCGGAAAAATAATTGGCCTGTATTTTTTTAATTTTTATATTATAAAATAATTAAAAAAGAACAAGGGAGGATTAACGAGGAAAAAATTATTGAAGGAAAGATCTTGTTTGCTGGGTCCGTTTGGCCCGTCGTTTTCAATAGATTTTAAAGATTTAAGAAGGGAGGAAGGTTTCTCATACATCATTTGGTTTTCCTCTCGATATGATATCGTGACTTTTTATATACGCCACTAAATTGGGTTTAATATAAAAAATTGCTCCCGAGGAGATTTAATAAAGAGTGTTGTGATAAAATTAAGGCATTTATTCTTTATGTACTTTCGAATTTCGGTCGGGAAAAATTCGAGCCGAAATTTGGATTCGACGGCTAGACTCCCCGATTGTGAGTTGGGTACGATATTCACTGCGTCACTAGGCTAGCTAAGATTTAAATTAGATTTCAATTAATTTTCAGAAATAATAGTCAATATTTAAGATTTTCTGGCTTTGGGTAAATTTTTTCAAAATTTTTTCTTTTTGACAGACTTTTTCAATTAATTTTTCTTGTCGAACAAATTTTTTTATCAATTTTTATTGTCAGACCGAAATTTCTTGTCGAACAAATTTTTTTATAAATTTTTATTGTCAGACCGAAATTTCTTGTTGGACACATCTTTTGATCATTTTCTCTAGTCGAACAAATTTTTTCATAATTTTCTCTAGTCGAACAAATTTTTTCATAATTTTCTCTAGTCGAACAAATTTTTTCATAATTTTCTCTAGTCAAACAAACTTATTCATAATTTTCTCTAGTCGAACAAATCTTTTGATGATTTTCTGATATTTCTTTAGTCGAACAAATCTTTTGATGATTTTCTGATATTTCTTTAGTCGAACAAATCTTTTGATGATTTTCTGATATTTCTTTAGTCGAACAAATCTTTTGATGATTTTCTGATATTTCTTTAGTCGAACAAATCTTTTGATGATTTTCTGATATTTCTTTAGTCGAACAAATCTTTTGATGATTTTCTGATATTTCTTTAGTCGAACAAATCTTTTGATGATTTTCTGATATTTCTTTAGTCGAACAAATCTTTTGATGATTTTCTGATATTTCTTTAGTCGAACAAATCTTTTGATGATTTTCTGATATTTCTTTAGTCGAACAAATCTTTTGATGATTTTCTGATATTTCTTTAGTCGAACAAATCTTTTGATGATTTTCTCTAGTCGAACAAATTTTCAAAAAGAATAAGATCCAAAAAAAATACTGAAAAAACTGTAAGCACAAAAATTATCCTGGAAAAACTATAATCCCAAAAACGTTTCAAAAAATGTGAAGGCCTCAAAAAAGATAACTAGTGGTCGAAAAGGAAAGGATCAAGTGATATGGCAGAGATTGGCAAAGGCCTTGGCGCAAGAGCGGATTGCAAAAATTTGAAGAATAAAAAGAACCTGAAAATTTTTTTCCTGGACCACCCTTAACACAACCCCTTTTACCCATGAAACTGAACAAAATAAAATCGATTTCCAATTAACATTCAAAGATGTAAAACCTCAATTTCCATTGATGATAATAATTCAAAAATTTTGAAAATTTAAAACCCGCCCAAACACACAAATCCTATTATCATAAGTTGGCAATAATTTAATTATTAAAATCGAAAATAGGGTTTTACTAGTTCCCAATATTCGAAGCTCCATTTCAATACCCAAATCGAAGGAGGGGGGGTAGGAAAGAACGGGGGGAGGAGTAGTAGTAGAAGAAAGAAGAGGGGAGGGAATAGGTAATTCAGTTAATCGATTTCAACAGGTTGTCGTCGGTGTAAAACACTTTTGTGTAATTCAAAGTTAATATAACAGGAGGGCCGAAGGGAGAAAAACGAAGTTGACGCGTAAAAGGGGTAAGGGGTTGAAGGGGGGGATAAAAAAAGAAGTTGTTTTGGTGTTTGAGTTCGTGAATAATTCAAGTCTCATCACCCGACACATTTTTCAAAGTGTCTATAATGTTTTCTTATTTAATAAGAAATTGATGTGATTAGAGTTTTTACATAAAATGAATTTTCAAAGCTTCTTTTTTGAATTGATTAAATTTTCCCATTTTCTGCCACGCACGACTGCATTGATTAAAAAAAAAAAATAATTTCAGAATAATAACAACAAGGACGGTGATGATCGGGGAGAAGAAGAAGAAGCAAAAAAAAGAAAAAGAAGGATAAGGCTACTTCAATGATCCATAAACAAACAATAAAGGGAAAAATTGATGGGAAAAGTCTTATCTTTTACTCCTATGCCTTTTCCCCCGAAAATCCTCGGTTTTGATTTCCCAAGAGGAAACAAAAATTTTTCTTTTCTAATATTCAAGCTGATCGATGTTAACGAGTAAGTTATGAACATGTGTTGGTGAACAGGATTAATAAGATTTTAACCTTGCGTTAAACCTCTTAGGGAAAGTTTGAAAGACAACCGTGACAGGAGCGTAGCGAGGATGAGTTTTGATTTCGAAAATGAAAATGATAAATATAAATGTTTGGATTTAATTTGGGGGGGAAAGAACGCAAATAGAGTGAAATAAATGCTATTATAGCAATCCGGATTAAGTAATACGGATGGGGAGGATGCAAAAAGGTCAAGAGGTTAAAAATAGAAAAGGGAAATGGACTAATTTGATTCTTGTAGTTGATGTTTTATGGAGAAGTAAATTGTGGACAGATGGGAAGGATTGGTGAGGGCACTGGCGGATGGGAATGTTGACCCTAAAGCAGTGATCGAATTCAACTCAAAAAATTTTTAAGATTGTTTTTGTTGAAAAACTATTTTCAGAATTTTTACATCAAGAAAATTTTTTGATCATTTTTTCTTATTAAACAAAACAAACTTTTGAAAAATTTCTCTTGTCGAACAAATCTTTTGAAAAATTTCTCTTGTCGAACAAATCTTTTGAAAAATTTCTCTTGTCGAACAAATCTTTTGAAAAATTTCTCTTGTCGAACAAATCTTTTGAAAAATTTCTCTTGTCGAACAAATCTTTTGAAAAATTTCTCTTGTCGAACAAATCTTTTGAAAAATTTCTCTTGTCGAACAAATCTTTTGAAAAATTTCTCTTGTCGAACAAATCTTTTGAAAAATTTCTCTTGTCGAACAAATCTTTTGAAAAATTTCTCTTGTCGAACAAATCTTTTGAAAAATTTCTCTTGTCGAACAAATCTTTTGAAAAATTTCTCTTGTCGAACAAATCTTTTGAAAAATTTCTCTTGTCGAACAAATCTTTTGAAAAATTTCTCTTGTCGAACAAATCTTTTGAAAAATTTCTCTTGTCGAACAAATCTTTTGAAAAATTTCTCTTGTCGAACAAATCTTTGATCATTTTTTCTAGTCAAACAAATCTTGATCATTTTCTCTAGTCAAACAAATCATTTGATCATTTTCTTTAATCGAACAAATCTTTTGATCATTTTCTCTAGTCGAACAAATCTTTTGATCATTTTCTCTAGTCGAACAAATCTTGATCATTTTCTGTAGTCGAACAAATCATTTGATCATTTTCTCTAGTCGAACAAATCTTTTGATGATCTTTTATTCACCAACCAATTTAAAAAGATATTTGACTACTAAAAATCTTCTTTTAAATGACTTTATTTTCCTCATGTCTTTTCAAAAACTATTTTATATTGCATGAGTGTCACATTCTTCCATAATATCCATGATTTTAAAGTCACGACATCTTATTCCTTTCAGATATTCTAATCAATCTCAATGTCTGCGACCCTCCCTTTTCATCAAAATATTGTCCTCCCTAAACGGTGTTTATACTTTGATTTTTTCTTTAAATAAAAAAATCGGAAAAGTCATTAGCGTCAAAAGGACAAACTTATCGATCCATTCACAAAGGAAAAAAAAATATCATAATTTTCGCTGAAAAGAGGGAATTTGAATTTACTGCAAATCGTTCGTTCAGGGATGTATAAATCAAAAAGACATTTTTCATCTTCTTTATCGCTTTCTTTTTCTTTTGTTTTTCTGTTTCCTTTTTTTTTATCAACTGGAAATGGAATCTCGCATTTGTTTTTTTTTTTTTTGCTTCTCCCGGTGGACAAAAAACGATTGGGGATATTTTTTTTAAAAAAAAATATGGAAGAGTAGAATTAGGAGATAGCGAGGATTCTGCGGAGATATCAGGAGGTTCGATCCGGAATCGAAACAAAAATGTTATCAAGTTGACAAGGAGTCGAATGAGTAAACGGAAATAAAGAAAGGAAATTACATAGCGGGGGGTTTCCGGTGTAACGGCTTTGAAACAACTACATTTTATTTGTGATACCGCAGGAAATTGTCTAGATTGACTTGTGTTTGGTTTAAAATGAATTTTGGCACATTGAAGAAGAAAATCCACAATGTGTCTAAGCTAGGAAATTTTGAGAGAGGCTAAGAGCTGTAAATAGAAAATTACGTGATTAGATTAGGAATTTTTAGTGCAACTACTTTCTTGTCGAACAAATTTTTAGTGTCAGACAAATCTTTTCAAAATTTCTTGTCGAACAAATCTTTTATTTTTTTATTGTTTGACAAACCTTTTGATCATTTTCTGTAGTCGAACAAATCTTTTGATGATTTTCTGATTTTTCTCTAGTCGAACAAATCTTTTGATGATTTTCTGATTTTTCTCTAGTCTAACAAGTCTTTTGATGATTTCTGATTTTTTTCTAGTCGAACAAATCTTTCGATGATTTTCTGATTTTTTCTAGTCGAACAAATCTTTTGATGATTTTCTGATTTTTTTCTAGTCGAACAAATCTTTTGATGATTTTCTGATTTTTCTCTAGTCGAACAAATCTTTTGATGATTTCCTGATTTTTCTCTAGTCGAACAAATCTTTGATGATTTTCTGATTTTTCTCTAGTCGAACAAATCTTTTGATGATTTTCTGATTTTTCTCTAGTCCGAACAAATCTTTTGATGATTTTCTGATTTTTCTCTAGTCGAACAAATCTTTTAATGATTTTCTGATTTTTTTCTATTCGAAGAAATCTTTTGATGATTTTCTGATTTTTCTCTAGTCGAAGAAATCTTTTGATGATTTTCTGATTTTTCTCTAGTCGAACAAATCTTTTGATGATTTTCTGATTTTTCTCTAGTCGAACAAATCTTTTGTTTTTTTTCTAGTCAAACAAATCATTTCATCAATTTTTCTTGTCTAGCAAATTTTTTAATAAATTTTTATTGTTAAATTAATTCTTTGGAAGAGGAAAGATTTTAAAATTTAAAGAATTCTGTATCGACTTTTTTTTTATCATCCTAATTTTATTATAGAACAAATTACCACCAACTCATCCACTTACAAAACTCACTAACTTGCTCATTCATTTGGAAATTTCATTCACTTGCATCCAATAAACGGTTGTAAAGGCCAAAAGACACTAAAAACGAAAACACCGCCCCTTCTGTTATCATACATCCGTTTGATTCCCCAAATTAATTAACGTTTCTTTCCACTATCCCTTTAAAATTCGTACCAAACCGTTCAAAGGTCTCAACTTTAAACACAGAGCAAAAGAGAGAAAAAGAGAGGGGACATTTTATCACGGGCCTCCTAACAAAAGCCAGAAAATTCAAAACAAATGACGTCACAGCGGTCTTTGTATTTATTCAATAGCTCCCATGTCAAAAAAAAAAAAAAAGGAATCTTTTCAAGACTTCTTTTTTTTTTTTCCAACCGGCTTGAAACTCTTTATAGTGACTTTCAATTTTAATGAGACTTTTCCCTTTTTTGGCTCCATCAAATAATTCTAACGAAAACCCTTTTTATTAATTATGTCTTTCTATAAATCCCCTTCCGCCTACACACATCATCCGAAAACATTCAAATTCCTTTTGTATTCCTGCCACCCTTGCTCTTTCATTTTCGCGCGGGGCCTTAGAAAAGCGTGAAGTAGG
Organism: Liposcelis brunnea; assembly: GCA_023512825.1. Classification (NCBI taxonomy): domain Eukaryota; kingdom Metazoa; phylum Arthropoda; class Insecta; order Psocodea; family Liposcelididae; genus Liposcelis; species Liposcelis brunnea. The sequence continues at coordinate 24,961 of JAJEOV010000115.1, forward strand.
TTAACGCCGGTGATATATTATTTAAGTTTAATAATAGGTGAAGTATACTATGAGGGCAGTAGTTTGAATTGATGTCGCACGTAAAGGAAGTAGTAACAAGTTGAAATATATTGCTCCAGTCGAAAAATTTCATTTCGTCCCCTTTTGTGCGTTTGTGTGCGCGTTCCGATATTTTTTTTTTCTCAGTATTCGCTACTGCCAAGAAATTTTTCTTGTAGAAAAAAAAAATATTAAGTCACGCGATATAATGATGTCACATGAGGAGTTAAAAAGGACGGGAAGGACATGTGTTTGGCGGAGCCTTGGAGAAATTAACAACCTCGATGAATATATTATACCCGCAGTCTCCTCGAATTATAGAACATCGCACGCCGGGAGAAAACCCTTTTTTTTATATATAAATGTGAAAGTTGGGAAAGTTGAGAGGGGAATTTTGTGTTAAACGGAGAAAACATCTGTTTAATCCGCAGGACTGTTTCAAATATTAACAGGTTATGCTAAAACCGGAGGAAAATCGTACAATAGTTCCAATTTTCCTCCTTTTTCATTATACACGAATAGATTTTTCTCTACTAATCAGGGACTTAGGATCTGACTAAAAAAACTACAAAAAAAATCCCTACCCCGCCACAAACTTTCATTTCCCTTTAAAAATCATTGATAAAAATTTTACTAACAAACCGAAGATGGATTTAATAACATTCAACCGATTTCGTTTGAAAAAGCTCGTAATATTCACGCTTTTATTTTCGAATTTACAACCGAATAAAATAAAAATAAATTGATATTATCAATATTTACATCAGCAAAACTAAAAATATTACAGATTTGAAATTGTTTTTACGATGCATTACGATAATGCAATTTTTTTACGGGGAGAAAGAGATTTTTATCAGATTTTTGAAAAACCAAAATTTCAAAAATAAAGTCTATATAGATGAATTGTCCTAGAAAGCCTTTTATTTGATAAAAAGTCATTGCTTCTTTGCAAGTTTGGACAAGTCCAAACATGCCGATTACGTCTTTCCAATGTTAATTTTTAATCTTCTGCAAATTTTGTCAAGCTCAAACTTGTTCGAACATGCCGTTTTTCAATTTTGAAAAAATTTTCGTATTCTAAGAAGACGGATCGCTTACGGACTAATCAGTACTTAGCTCGGTCTTCTTAAATTACGAGTTAATTTTTTTTACGCTGAATATAAACATTTTAATGCAAGAGGGGCTCTGTAACGCAATTTTCGGTTGAAGGTTTCTGTAAAATTTTGGTCATGACTAAATTCTAGGAAAATCTCTCTTGTTGAGTTCTTGAAATTTTTAAGAACTATCTCATAAATCTTTAAACTTATAAACTATAACCTTTCTCGTAAATAGCGATTTTTTCATCCCTTATAACAAAAAATCCCTGCTTATAAAATTCAAATCTCTTCGAAATTGCCGAAAGGTATTTACCCGAGAAAAGCGAAGGAGAGCGTCTTAAAGGGAGGAAAACGATAAATGATTACAGACATCAGACGAAACTTTCACAACCTATCCTTATATAGTTTCGAAATTCATGGGTACTAAGCTTTCAAAAGATGGAGGAGTATTTAATCCTGAAATAGTATATGCCAGGGAGGGAAAGGAAAATCTCTTCCAAATCTCTGAAGCGGAACTTTAGGCATTCGCTACAACGCCGTGAAAGAGAATGTTTGATTCAGTATTCAAGGAAAAGGGTGACAGTGGCGGATTAACCAGTGAAAAAAGTCCGTTCCCTACCTTGGGCCCTTCGTTTACTGCTGGGGGTATTTTTAGCGTAGATTTCGAATCAGAATTTCCAAAAAAAGTGAAATCTAAGATGGCGGAAGGCCATTTCTCCAACTTATCTCAATCTTTTGTTTGTAAGCTAAATTTCTGTGCCTCTCTGCATTAAAATTAATAATGAATTAATGATTATTCACAAAGCACATCACTTTTCTAAAAACTGGCGCCTCAAAATTCAGTTATGCCTCCAGCGATACATAAAAGTTTACATATTGCATAATTATATAAATTTTTTAGAAATTAATCGCCCTATTAAGCCTATTCTTCATTTCTTGTAGTTACTAGCAGTGCAGTGATGTACGACATGTTGCATACCCCTCGATTCAGAAGTCTCAGTATTTTACTTCGGGGGAAATTTCACCTACTTAGGAGCAGGAAAAATGGTAAACAAAGGGTTAATCGATGTTGAACAAGAAAATTCAGAATTTTTTCCTTGTTGGGGAATGACGTAGGCTCACGTGCCCCTTAAAATCCAACGTCCATTTCAATTAGGCCCGCAGTGAAATTGTCAAAAACACCCGAAGAAATTTATCATGCTTTTGTCGGAGACATGTTTTTATTTATGGATCATTTGAGATTTTTCTTTGTGGGAGTTTTTTCTTTCTTTCGCCAATAATTTTTCATTTTTTTTTTTTTGCAGATGTAGGAAAACGCATCCCGGGTCGGTGGTTCACCTCAGCGACAGTCCACAAGATCCAAGTAAATTATTGATCGGATACGAAACCGGCATGATCGTGCTTTGGGATTTAAAGACTAAAGCTGCGGATATGAGATGGAACTCGACGGAGCCGCTAAGATCGATTTCGTGGCACCACGAAGGGAAACAATTTATCTGCAGCCATACGGATGGGTCCCTAACCACGTGGAACGTTAGGCAAGGTCCGAAACCGGTCAATGTTAATTTTCCACATGGTGAGTATTATAAAGTGACAGTTTAATCTGCATAAAAATGTTTAAGAAATTTGCTCAACAAGAAAAATTTTTTAAGAAATTTGCTCGACAAGAAAAAAATTTTAAGAAATTTGCTCGACAAGAAAAAAATTTTAAGAAATTTGCTCGACAAGAAAAAAATTTTAAGAAATTTGCTCGACAAGAAAAAAATTTTAAGAAATTTGCTCGACAAGAAAAAAATTTTAAGAAATTTGCTCGACAAGAAAAAAATTTTAAGAAATTTGCTCGACAAGAAAAAAATTTTAAGAAATTTGCTCGACAAGAAAAAAATTTTCAAGAACTTTGCTTGACAAGAAATTTTGAAATGATTTGTTTTACAAAAAATCTTATAAAGATTTGTTCGACAGTAAAATTTATAGTTGAGTGAGTAAATTTTTTCGAAATCTCTTGTCGAGCAAATCTTTTCAAAATTTCTTGTCAAAACAAAAAAATTGTTAGTGTCTGTCAAGACAACAGATATATTTTGTTCGAATTAATTTTGACGCTCCTCGCGTTTATTTTTTTTTTATTAAAATGGGGAAAAAAAATCTAAACTGCCTAAGGAATTTCTTTTGTAAAATAAATTTTGAGCTGAGGAGGAAAAAGTAAATATATAAAAATGAAAATGAAAACTGATTCTGAGAAAGCGTTGAATAAACCGAAATTAAAGAAGGGGAAAATGAAAATTGTAAAATAGTCCTTAGTCGAGGTGAAAGTTTTTTTTTAAAAATATGTAAATGAGTATTCGCTCAGGTTTTGTAAAGCAAATACGAGATATGGTTTAAAAAAATAAATACAAAAATGGGGGGAAAAAAATTGTAGCTAGGGGGCGTTTAATCAGCACATAATATCGATTTAGGTTCTTGTTTATTTTCATTTGAAGTATATTGATGCTTGGGTTTAATTGCTGTTTGGAATTAACGGAATCATGTTTATGTAATAGCTAAACTAAAATGAGTTAGTGCTTGGATTGGCGGATCGATCAGTCTGGATTTAATTTTTTAGTAATTAGAGTGGGTTTTAAGTGAAATCTTGGAATAAGTTAAAGCTTCCGTTTGGAGATTTTGATTTGATAAATAGGGTGACCGCAGATTAATTTATTTTTTTCTAAAAATGAGAAAAATGGGTGTTCACCCAGAATTAAAGCATTATTTGTAAATATCCTCAAATTTTTACTTTTTCCATATTCCCATTCCAAAACTTTTACTAATCTAACAGAATATGGATAATAAAATAAGAAAAACAAGCAATAATGTTAAATAAACTAGGAAAAACAGTGTGTGGTTACCTTAAAAATCAAATTCTAAAATCCAACATCTTACGAGTCATTTTTAGCCATTGTCAACAATTTAAAACACTATTGGCTTGCTTGATGACACACATCTTTAAAGATTTTGAAGAGAAAGATCATTGCAAAGATAACCTAACCTCAATTTTGTTACATGGCATCGAAAGCACAATTACATAAATAATAATACTGTACCACAATTTCATTTTTGCAATCACAGCTTAATGTTAAAAGCATCCAATAATTTGCAAAAAAGTCATTCAAGCTTTCACTTAATCTTGACATGATCACTCGTGACCTTATTGAGAATAAATTTCCAGCATCCCTGATGATATTTACACAATCCCTTGTAAATTCAATCATATGTAATGTTACATTTAAAGAAATGTCATAAATACATAACCTCAACTGGTCGATCCGTTGATTGATACGAATGCCGATTTCTAATGATTCGACCTGAGTCCCTTCTTATTTTTATCAGCAGTAAATGAGTATTTCGAATAAATTTCATCCAACCGATGAGTTTGCACGAAAAAGTTTTTAATTTATGAAATATCCGATGATTCCCCGAAAAAAAAATAAATAGTGAAAAAAATGGCAGACATATTTGACGTGTCATCAGAACATTTTGTCAATATTCATTTTGTAAAAATGACTTTGCAGCATTAGCAAGTGTGACATTTTCCTCGTTGAATTTCATCGCCAAATCATGTATACAATTATAAATCAGCGTTTTCAGAAAATGTTTAGAGCAGGGGTCACATATTTTAGAAATGAAAAGCTGTACAGATTGGGTTTACCTGAAAACGTCATCAAAAAAGAACAATCATGGATTTTGAGGTTAAAAAAAATGCATGCGAGTTTACCTCTCATCCACCTTTGAAAATTGGGATTTTATCATGATAATTATGACAGTTTAGTGTTATTGAATTAGGTGAGAAGGTATGTTTTGTGTTTTGGAACCATCAAAGCGGTTATGATCAGTTAAAATTTTTATTCCAGTGGTTTCGAGTATAAAATATTTCATTTGCAATCCACTTGGATGAAACTTATTCAATAAAGCTGAAATAAAGCCAAAATTATCACAACTGCTTTTACCATACGGTTTTTGGAAAATATTCAAGCTTATAAACTTTTCTCAGTGCTAATCCAAGAAACTTTACTCGATTTTAGTTTTATCATAGTTCATATCATTTTTAATCCCATACACAAATTATTTCTAATTGCTTTTTTTTTTTTTTTTTAGCAAAAACCAACAAGGACGGAAAGTTAGAAACATGTAAACCAATTCAGAAAGTGGAGTGGAAATCATCAAGAGCTACCGGGTAAGCATGCTTGACCTATTGAAACATCCCATCGACTGTACAAGCCTGATTGTAACTATAGCCTTTTATTGATTGCCTTTTCATTCGTTAAATTCCCTTGTAAAAAATAATAATAATAAATTACAGAATTGTTAATTGAAGAACGTGTTAAGGGAATCAAATTCCAATTCGTTAATGGGGGAGAAGAAAAAAAAATTAATTTAAGGGAAGCTGATATTTTCTTGGCTTATGGTTTTTAGTATGTTTTAAAAGTAATATCGATTTGAGTGTACGGTTGAAGTCACGTTTTAACACAATTTGTATTAGCCCAAGTTCCAAACTGGTATAATCGTCTCCCCCGGTTCTTTTCAAAATCAGAGTTTCTATTGTTAGGGGATCCTTTATATTTTTCCATCAGGACCGGGATCGGATTTCCTTCCCATCTTTTTTATTTTCTTTTGTAGTGTTCTTTAATATCTTGCCAACCGATTATGTTACTTTTTTTTTTACCTTGGGAGAAGTTTGCTAAATGAGTTTAGCGTTAGCTTTTTCTAGAATTTCAACGGGGGAATTTTTTTTTTTAGGCGATGTTTGCGTGACTCTAACTTCCCTGTGTTTTCTATTGTTTCTTGTTTATAAATTTATCGTTAAGATTTTTTTTTTTTTTAGAAACTTTTATAAAGCTTCGAATATGCTTTATACATGACCAAACCTCAAGTATATGGTTTCTCTCTGAACTTAAAAAGTTTCGGGGAAAGTTTTTAGTTTTTTAGCTCGCGCGAGTGGAAAGGATTTTTTTTTCCGAGAGGAAATACCCGATTCGATTAAGCGAAGGGATCGATTCCTTCCTTTTTCTTTTTCCGATCGAATAAACATGATCTTTCTATATATACAAGCTTTAATAAAGAAGTTTTTTTTTATGTTGTGAAGAGTAGGAAGGATATAAAGAGTTTTATAGGTAGGAAGTTATATAGCTGTTTTGAAGAGTTTTGAAACATCGCAGCTTGTCATCTTGTCATATTTCCTCGTGATCGAAAAGTTGGGAAAGCGTTTTGGGGTCTTAATAATATCAATACTTCTTGTTTCGGGAAGTGACAGGTTTTCTGACTAAAGGTCTTTCTTAATGAAGGACGCTGGATATTAATTTGTTTGCAAACAGGCTATTTTGTGAAGTTTGTCGTATTAAATTTGAAATGTTAAAATGTTTCCGGTTCAAGGATTTTGGATTAGGGTTTGAAATTTTAGAGATTGAAGAGATTTGATAATTTTTTAATGGGGAGGAGCAGAGAGCAATGATCAAACTTGGTCCTTAGAAGGTTTTTTTTTCCTAAAAATTCAAGAGTTTTTTCAAAATTTTTTGTGAATTGAAATTTCGTGCAGTTTTTTCTTAGAATTTTAAATTTTTTTTAAAAATATTTTGAAAAAATTTGCTTGACAAGAGTTATGCAAAAGTTTACTCGACAAGATGTCTTGAAGAAATATTTGGTCGACAAGATGTCTTGAAGAAATATTTGGTCGACAAGATGTCTTGAAGAAATATTTGGTCGACAAGATGTCTTGAAGAAATATTTGGTCGACAAGATGTCTTGAAGAAATATTTGGTCGACAAGATGTCTTGAAGAAATATTTGGTCGACAAGATGTCTTGAAGAAATATTTGGTCGACAAGATGTCTTGAAGAAATATTTGGTCGACAAGATGTCTTGAAGAAAAATTTGGTCGACAAGATGTCTTGAAAAAAAATTTGCTCGACAAGATGTCTTGAAGAAAAACTTGCTCGACAAGATGTCTTGAAGAAAAACTTGCTCGACAAGATGTCTTGAAGAAAAACTTGCTCGACAAGATGTCTTGAAGAAAAACTTGCTCGACAAGATGTCTTGAAGAAAAACTTGCTCGACAAGATGTCTTGAAGAAATATTTGCTCGACAAGGTGTCTTGAAGAAATATTTGCTCGACAAGATGTCTTGAAGAAATATTTGCTCGACAAGATGTCTTGAAGAAAAATTTGCTCGACAAGATGTCTTGAAGAAATATTTGCTCGACAAGATGTCTTGAAGAAAAATTTGCTTGACAAGAGATTTTGAAAAAATTTGCTCGAATAAAAACTTTAAAAAACTTTTCAACAAGAAATTTTAAAGAAATGAGCTCAACAAGGTGCAAAAATCTCAGTAAATTCTATTAGGCTTTTTATGAAACTCTTCTTTTTAAAGTTTTTTCCTGTTGAAATCTTCACCCGACTAACAACTCTGATAAACAAGAAATAAATCGCCCATTCCATTACAACTTTGAAAAAGCACCCTTTTATAACGATTCAGATCAAGGAAAATCCACTCAAATGAAGCTACCTTAATTCAGTCTTGAATACTCTCGTCTCTTGGGTCTTGCAAAATCTAGATTTAGATCCTCTGTGTGGGATTTGAAATCGTCGTGGAGAACAAATCCATCGGACTAGTTTCCCTATAAACCCGGAACGATCCCTTTTTAATATCCTCGCACAGCCTTAAATAATTTTTTTTTTCTCGTTTTTGATTTCAGGGAAGCTTACGTTATATTCTCCGGCGGTCTTCCTTACGACAAAGCAGGTCGGACGCCGAGCATATCGGTCGTACACGGTAAAACGACTACGGTCCTCGAAATGGAACAAAACGTGGTCGATTTCATGACGCTTTGCGATAATCCTTACACAAGCGACTTCCAAGATCCGTATGCAATCGTCGTTCTCCTCAACAACGATCTCGTCGTTATAGATCTCCTTACTCCGGGTTATCCTTGTTATGAAAATCCGTATCCGATGGATCTTCACGAGTCGCCCGTCACCTGCTGCACTTACCTAGCCGATTGCCCTTCTGATCTTATCCCGGCGTTTTATTCCGTCGGTTCTCGCGCACAGAAAAGGGTAGGATTCAGCGAAAGGGAATGGCCTGTCGGTGGAGGAGAATGGAGCCCCACCAGTTGTAGCTACAACGAAATAATTCTCACAGGGTAAGAAGGGTCGCACCTGGCCGAATTAAGATTTTTCGTTTGAATCGTAAATTCCCTTTCCCCTTTTTCTTTTTTTTAAAAGCGATGTAATAAAGTTACACGAGGACGTTTAGCTGGTGTTTCATTTTTGGATGAAATCCAAAATGAAACCAGATGTAAGGAACGGTCGAGTACGAAATACGAGAATAAGGAAAATTGTTGTGCGTACGGGTGGGTTTTTCTTTGTTTCAGGGAGCGAAAATTTATTTTTTAAGGGGAATATATTTATACAGAAATCTAACTTAATTTCCGTTTTCTGTAAAAATTTCTTTTTTTAAATTAAGTCACTTAACATTTTTCAGAGAAATCAAGTTTACTTAAAATTTACTTTTCAAAGATAATTGATCCAAATTTTTTTATATTTGAAGATATTTTTTATTAATATTCTATTCAAAGTTTTTGAAAATTTTTGTGCTGGATTTTTTAGAATTTTTTTGGATTTTGAAAAAATGGATTTTACTAGAAAAAAATTATGCAGAGCTATGTTTGAATAGAAAAATTTATCAAAAGATTTGTTCAAATTGAAATATTTGTCAAAAGATTATTTGGAATCGGAAAAATTCTTAATAAGTAGTTCAAAAAGAAAAAATTATTAAAAGATTGGTTTGACTAGAACATTTTTATTGAAAGACTTGTTTAAGTTTGTTCGACTAAAACTATCAAAAGATTTGACTGACTAGGAAAAATTATTAAAATACTTGTTCGACTAGCAAAAAACTATCAAAAGATTTATTTGACTAGAAGAAACTATCAAAAGATTTGTATGATTAGGAAAAATTGTTGAAATATTTGTTTGACTAGCAAATAACTACCCAAAAATTTTATTTGACCAAGTGATATTATTGAAAGACTTGTTCGACTAAGGGAAATTACTGAAAGACTTGTTCGACTAGGAGAAATTATTGAAAGACTTGTTCGACTAGGAGAAATTATTGAAATACTTGTTCGACTAGGAGTAATTATTGAATGACTTGATCAACTAGACAAAAACTATCAAAAGATTTGTTCGACTAACAAAAAACTGTCAAAAGATTTATTTGATTAACAAAAAACTTTCAAAAGATTTGTTCCACCAGAAAAAATGATCAAAAGATTTGTTCAACTAGAAAATACCATCAAAAGATTTGTTTGACAAAAAAATCTAAAAAATTTTGCTCAAAACAAAAGACTTTAAAAAGTGAAATTTAGCCAAAAAAATATTTTTTGGTTTTATTGTTTTTCTGAAAAGTTCACACATTACTTATTCCATTTTTTTTTTCCTTGAAATTATATTGAAGAAAATTTGGTGAATTTTCAGTGGATTGACCCATTCGAAATCGATGATTTTAAAATCTCGGTTTTCTGTTTAAATATTATATCTTCTTAAATTTGTAATAAATCGGAATAGCATTGTTTGATAGGATTGAGAGTGTTCTTAGGGATTCCCGGATTGAGGGGGGAGTCTTTACATTTTGTTAATGAAGGATTAATTTACTGGAAAATATTCCCTTCTGGAGAATTTCTCCCTTTGATGGGAAAAGGTTTTGTTGTCCGAAAGCGTTTAGGCTTTATAATTGCGTGGGTGGATTTATTCTCTGGCGGATTTCGCATTGATGAGGGGAATTAATATTGAGGAAATGGGGTTTGAGGCATAGATAAAAATAAAAAGTGAAAGAGTGGAATTCAAGTTCAGATTTCGATCATTAATAATGATAGTGATCAGTGTTCTGATGAACCTCAAAAGGCTTTGAGTTCATTTCAGAAAATGTTTTTAAAAAATTATTTTCCCAAGGATTAAATTTTTTCTTTTATTGCCAGAAGAAAAGATTTCGGAAAAATCCTTTCCTATTGTTTGTTAAATACCTCGTTAGTATGCAACAGGAATTCCTGCAAACCTACGGAATTGGATGCTGCTGAAAGCGCGTCAACACATTTCAGTGATTAAGAAATAATGACATACGTTTATTCGTTTTGCATTGTTACTCTGATTAGTTTCATTTGAATTCTCTATTCGGAAAAGCTGACGTGCTCTAAATGAAAGGGTCAATATTAATGGGTCCAGTCTCCATTTTATGGCCGATCTAGGGCGCATAAAAAATGTTGAAATTAAAATCAAGGGCTGCGATTCAGATAAATTTTGTTGGGATTGGGGATTATTTCAAAAAAATGCATCCGCGTCATCATTAAAAATATTTTTAAAATCGTTGAAGAAAAAAAAAATTTAGAACATGAAAATTTTAGATCATGAAAAAGTTTAGAGCATTGAAAAATTGATGAAAATTTTTAGAACATGAAAAATTGAAGAAAATTTTTAGAACATGAAAAATTGATGAAAATTTTTAGAACATGAAAAATTGAAGAAAATTTTTAGAACATGAAAAATTGATGAAAATTTTTAGAACATGAAAAATTGATGAAAATTTTTAGAACATGAAAAATTGATAAAATTTTTATAGAACATGAAAAATTCATAAAATTTTTAGAACATGAAAAATTGGTAAAAAATTTTAGAACATGAAAAATTAAAGAAAATTTTTAGAACATGAAAAATTGATGAAAATTTTTTAATCAATGACCAAATTCAATTAAAAAAATCTTTAAAAAAAAGTCTTTTAGACGATTTATTCAAACTTAAAATATTTCCCCTAACTGAAAAATTCGAATTCCTTCCAAATACAAGTTAATTCATTCGTGAATTAATGAATCCCAAAATTAAAGCATATCAAGTACGAAAACGAGCCGAACCTTCCTAGAACACTCAAAACCGAAAAAAAATACCCTTCCGGGAAGGTAAGCTTCAAACCCAAC
>JAJEOV010000116.1:0-64200 GCA_023512825.1 Liposcelis brunnea
GCCCGGACCCCAGCCGGCCCGGACCCCAGCCGGCCCGGACCCCAGCCGGCCCGGACCCCAGCCGGCCCGGACCCCAGCCGGCCCGGACCCCAGCCGGCCCGGACCCCAGCCGGCCCGGACCCCAGCCGGCCCGGACCCCAGCCGGCCCGGACCCCAGCCGGCCCGGACCCCAGCCGGCCCGGACCCCAGCCGGCCCGGACCCCAGCCGGCCCGGACCCCAGCCGGCCCGGACCCCAGCCGGCCCGGACCCCAGCCGGCCCGGACCCCAGCCGGCCCGGACCCCAGCCGGCCCGGACCCCAGCCGGCCCGGACCCGCTCGCTTCGCTCGCGGGTCCTTGTGCCGCGCTTCGCGCGGCCCAAGGTCGCTGTTTATACTGTTTTTTTTTAGGTGTCAATTACATGTCCAACGTGCGAGTGGAGCGAGTGCAACGTGCGAGTGGAGCGAGTGCAACGTGCGAGTGGAGCGAGTGCAACGTGCGAGTGGAGCGAGTGCAACGTGCGAGTGGAGCGAGTGCAACGTGCGAGTGGAGCGAGTGCAACGTGCGAGTGGAGCGAGTGCAACGTGCGAGTGGAGCGAGTGCAACGTGCGAGTGGAGCGAGTGCAACGTGCGAGTGGAGCGAGTGCAACGTGCGAGTGGACACACGTACACAGACTGCTTGCACACGCTGCAAACGCAGGTGTCGAGCTTATCTTGCGTACACTACATACGCAAATTGTATACATACCCTTCTTGCGTACACTTCATTCGTACGTTACTTACGTAAATTGCAAGCGTATGCTGCTTATGTACGCTTTATACGTACGCTGCTTATGTAAATTGCAAGCGTATGCTGCTTACGTACGATTTGTACGTACCCTGCTTACGTAAATTGCAAGCGTATCCTGCTTAGGCGCATTTTACACGTACGCTGCTTACGTAAATTGTAAGCGTATGCTGCTTACGTAATCTTTATACGTACGCTGCTTACGTAAATATCAAGCGTATTCTGCTTGCGTACACTTTATACGTACACTGCTTACGTAAATATCAAGCGTATTATGCTTGCGTACACTTTATGCGTACGCTGCTTACGCAAATATCAAGCGTATTCTGCTTGCGTACACTTTATGCGTACGATGCTTACGTCGTTTGTATGCATTCACGGGTTACGCTCGATTTCTTCACGTCAACTGCACATATCAGTTCCTTGCATAAGCTCGTAAGTAATCTCCTATCTTGGTGATTGTTACTTACGACGCAATCACCGCATCATACGTTGCTTATATAAGTTGTGTTCGCATCGTGCTTACTGATGTATCTTGTGCAAAACATCATTTTCGTATGTTTTTCTTATTGCACACGCATGTATATTTGCTACTCGATGTTTCGCACAGCAACGTACGCAGGAAGCTTACGTTAGTCATGTACGCATACAGTCTACGTAAACACTGTACGCTTGCAGTCTGCGTAAACAGTCTACGCATGCCGACTACGTAACGAGTGTACGCATGCTGTCTGCGTAAAAAGTATACGCATGCTGTCTACGTAAACACGGTATGCATCCAGTCTACGTAAGTAGCGTACGTATTCACTTTACGTAAACGAAGTACGCAAACCTAATGTGCATGCTGCGTACGTAAGCAAAGTGCGTATACAGCTCATGTAAAAAACGTATTCGACTCACAGAATTGTCTCTTGTAAGAATTTGAAAATTTTTTAAATCATGGGGAAGTGAATTAAATTTTTTCTTTAACAGACAATCGATTATGAATGATAAAAAATATATTAGTAATAACTTTTTTAATTATTCATAATTATTCAACTTATTATTTGTTCATTAATCATTTATCTTGTTAATTGATCAAAAATGGCAAATATTTTTCGGGTCAGTTTTTTATTTAATTTTGTCAGTTATTTTTTAAAATTTTCGGTCAGTGAAAATTTCTTTTTTGGATCAGTATAGTAATTAAAAGGTCAGTAAATATTTTATTTCGGCAGTTTTAAATTCTCATTTTGACAGTAAAAAATTGAATTCGGGTCAGTAAATAAGAGGATTTTGGTCAGATTCACTGGTCAGTAATTATATAAGATTGATCAGTTTTATTAATATCTTCCAATTTTTGTAAAGGAGAATGAAAAAAAAATACTTACCGTAAGATTCAATGTCAATTTAATCAACCAGCAAAGCTTTCGTAGCTACTTTGAGCCTTCCTCTTTTTCTTTTTTGCCCAAAGGGAACATTTTTGGCCGCTGGCGGTGGTTTGACGTACTTCAGCCGGATCAGAATTCCAAGAAGGTGTTTGCAAGTAAATTTTTTCTGAAAACTGGGGCAAGTACAAACACCTTTTAAATAGTGGGCTTTGTTTTGGGGCAACTGAATAACATAAATCTTAAAAGCGCGATTACTAAACTGATAGAAAGTGTTATAACGTTTTTTTGTGACATTATTAATGTCTTCGTCAGAAGCAGAAGTTAAATCTCCAGATGGAACGTAATAATGAATGGAATCTCCCTTCAGTACCGAGGTGACTTCTTTTTCAGACCTGGCCCAGTTGTAGGCCGCAGTCCAATCTTTTAGTTCGATTGTAACCGCAGTGGTGATTTGACGATATGAAAATAATGTTGTACTCATGGGGGTATTTCTCTACTGCACTACTTGCCATTGCAAGAAAACGAGATAGCGGGAGGCGCTATGTTTCCTCTTTTTTCAATACAAGGTTGAAAGCCTCCAGGCAATTATTTGTTGAAGGGGTAAAATGACCCACCCCCTCATACCAATTTGTATGACTGTCGACCCACTCCTTTTTAAAATAAATGACGAATTCTTTCTGTTTTTTGCTCATCCATTTTTTTACAAAAAGTGCGGCTGCTTTGTCAAAGACTTCTTTGGAGCTACTTAACTGTAGTTGGTCAAAATCGGCAGAAATGTCTTTTCTAAACTCCGTAGCCACCATAGATTTTCATGTAATTATGTTGCAGTGCAGTATTCAGCCTTTTTCACTAATAGCAAAAAATAACTGATCGAGTTATTATTTTTTTTGAAAAAAGGAATTTATTACTGACATTGTAATTAAATCACCGACCGAACCATTTTTTTTACTGCCCTAATAAATAATTTACTTACATTTGAAATACTTTACTGACCACTGTGACACTGACCGTGGAATTACTGACCATTTTAAATATAAACTGACAAAGTATTATAAAAACTGATAATTCAATTAAAAAACTGACCAAATAAAATTAAAAAAACTGACCCGGTAAATACACGCCATCAAAAATCCATATATATATATATAATTATTTAATACTAATTTATTAATACGTTACAAATCAATACTTTGTCATGTACGCATTCACGTCGTGTAAGTCATGTACGCATACAGTCTACGTAAACAGTCTACGCATGCCGACTACGTAACGAGTGTACGCATGCTGTCTGCGTAAACAGTATACGCATGCTGTCTACGTAAACAGGGTACGCACCCGGTCTACGTAAGTAGCGTACGTATGCAGTTTACGTAAACTAAGTACGCAAACCAAACGTGCATGCTGCTTACGTAAGCAAACTGCGTAGACAGCTAACGTAGGAAACGTATTCGATTCACAGATTCGATTCTCATAAGAATTTGAAAATCTTTTAAATCCTGGGGGAAATAATTAGATTTTTCTAACGGGCAAAAGATAGTTATTGATAAAAAATATTTTATTACCGACAGTTTTATTTATTGATTATTTTAATTATAATTATATAAATGGTTATTTCTTTATAAATTATTTGTCTTGTTAATCCATTAAAAACCTTTATTCAAATACCATTAAATCTAATTAATTAATATATTAGAAATTGATCGTTTAGTAGTTATATCATTATTTGAATAGATTGATTTTACAAGCAACGTACGCAAGCAAAGTACGCATACAGCTTACGCATGTTGCTTACGCAAGCAGTTTACGTATGCCGAATACGCAACCAGTGTACGCATACTGCTTGCGCAAGCAGTGTACGCATGCTACTTACGCATTCCGCTTACGCAAGCTGCTTACGCTCGAATTTTATTAACATCACTCATTCGACCTGTGCTCATTCACTGCATTGATTCAATCTGAACTAATCTAATTCAATCTGGTACACGGACATCTAATCCAATACTTTTAGAACTAATCCAGTACTTCTAGAACTAATCCAATACATCTAGAACTAATCCAGTACTTCTAGAACTAATCCAATACTTCTTGAGCTAATCCAATACTTCTAGAACTAATCCAATACTTCTTGAACTAATCCGATACTTTTAGATCTAATCCAATACTTTTGCAACTGATCCAATCTGAGCTAGAGTGCTTCACCCCACCCATATCCCCCTTTTTCCTTGTTAAATTTCCCTCTTATATAGGGCCAAAATGTGATCTAATCCAATACTGGTACAAAGAAATCTAATCCAATCTTTTTTATTTGATCTAATCCAATCCAAAAATTGGATCATGTGTAATACAATTTTTTTTCATTACATAAGACACTTACGTATTCGGATCTAATTTGAACCAAACCAGTTAGGTTAGGTTATGTCTAGTCTGGTAGCACACATGGAGCAAGTAGATTAGAAAAAACCATGACACAACCGGATGGGCAATTGCATATATATATATAACGGAACCTGAACTAATCCAAACAAATCTTCTTCAAAATAGTCTAATATCACCAAATCAGATCATATTTGACCTAAAAACTTATAAATTTTGCACTTTTATTCTAATATTACTGAATCGTTTTATTTTCAAGGAATTCGCAATACGAATCCTTTTTAAAATAATATTTGTACGGTACTTTTTTTTAAATTATAACATAAGGGTACCATATTTTCAAATATAGAGAAGGGTACTTTATTCTGAACCATTAGTAATGGTACGTTATTCTGAACCATAACGTATGGTACTCTATTATGAACCATAACGTATGGTACTCTATTATGAACCATAACGTATGGCACTCTATTATGAACCATAACGTTTGGTACGTTATTCTGAACCATAACTTTTGGTACGTTATTCTGAACCATAACTTTTGGTACGTTATTCTGAACCATAACTTTTGGTACGTTATTCTGAACCATAACGTATGGCACTCTATTATGAACCATAACGTTTGGTACGTTATTCTGAACCATAACTTTTGGTACGTTATTCTGAACCATAACTTTTGGTACGTTATTCTGAACCATAACTTTTGGTACGTTATTCTGAACCATTACGTATGGTACTCTATTATGAACCATAACGTATGGTACTCTATTATGAACCATAACGTATGGCACTCTATTATGAACCATAACGTTTGGTACGTTATTCTGAACCATAACTTTTGGTACGTTATTCTGAACCATAACTTTTGGTACGTTATTCTGAACAATAACGTTTGGTACTCTATTATGAGCAATAACGTATGGTACGTTATTCTGAACTATAACGTTTTGGTACGTCATTCTGAACTATAACGTTTTGGTACGTTATTCTGAACGATAACGTATGGTACTCTATTATGAACCATAACGTATGGTACCTTATTCTGAACCATAACGTATGGTACTCTATTATCAACCATAACGTATGGTACTCTATTATGAACAATAACGTTTGGTACTCTATTATGAACCATAACGTATGGTACGTTATTCTGAACTATAACGTTTTGGTACGTTATTCTGAACCATAGCTTTTGGTACGTTATTCTGAACCATTACGTATGGTACTCTATTATGAACCATAACGTATGGTACTCTATTATGAACCATAACGTATGGTACTCTATTATGAACCATAACGTATGGTACTCTATTATGAACCATAACGTATGGTACGTTATTCTGAACCATAAGGTATTGGTACGTTATTCTGAACCATAACTTTTGGTACGTTATTCTGAACCATAACGTATGGTACTCTATTATGAACCATAACGTACGGTACTCTATTATGAACCATAACGTATGGCACTCTATTATGAACCATAACGTTTGGTACGTTATTCTGAACCATAACTTTTAGTACGTTATTCTGAACCATAACGTTTGGTACGTTATTCTGAACCATAACTTTTAGTACGTTATTCTGAACCATAACTTTTGGTACGTTATTCTGAACCATTACGTATGGTACTCTATTATGAACCATAACGTATGGTACTCTATTATGAACCATAACGTATGGCACTCTATTATGAACCATAACGTTTGGTACGTTATTCTGAACCATAACTTTTGGTACGTTATTCTGAACCATAACTTTTGGTACGTTATTCTGAACCATAACTTTTGGTACGTTATTCTGAACCATAACTTTTGGTACGTTATTCTGAACCATAACTTTTGGTACGTTATTCTGAACCATAACTTTTGGTACGTTATTCTGAACCATTACGTATGGTACTCTATTATGAACCATAACGTATGGTACTCTATTATGAACCATAACGTATGGCACTCTATTATGAACCATAACGTTTGGTACGTTATTCTGAACTATAACGTTTTGGTACGTTAATCTGAACGATAACGTATGGTACTCTATTATGAACCATAACGTATGGTACGTTATTCTGAACCATAAGGTATTGGTACGTTATTCTGAACCATAACTTTTGGTACGTTATTCTGAACCATTACGTATGGTACTCTATTATGAACCATAACGTATGGTACTTTATTATGAACCATAACGTATGGTACTCTATTATGAACCATAACGTATGGTATTCTATTATGAACCATAACGTTTGGTACTCTATTATAAACCATAACGTTTGGTACTCTATTATGAACCATAACGTATGGTACTCTATTATGAACCATAACGTATGGTATTCTATTATGAACCATAACGTATGGTACGTTATTCTGAACCATAACTTTTGGTACGTTATTCTGAACCATAACTTTTGGTACGTTATTCTGAACCATAACTTTTGGTACGTTATTCTGAACCATAACTTTTGGTACGTTATTCTGAACAATAACGTTTGGTACTCTATTATGAGCAATAACGTATGGTACGTTATTCTGAACCATAACGTATGGTACGTTGTTCTGAACCATAACTTTTGGTACTCTATTATGAACCATAAGGTATGGTACTCTATAATGAACCATAAGGTATGGTACTCTATTATGAACCATAACGTATGGTACGTTATTCTGAACCATAAGGTATTGGTACGTTATTGTGAACCATAACTTTTGGTACTCTATTATGAACCATACCGTGTGGTACTCTATTATGAACCATACCGTGTGGTACTCTATTATGAACCATAACGTATGGTACTCTATTATGAACCATAACTTTTGGTATTTTATAATGAACCATAACGTATGGTACTCTATTATGAACTATAACTTTTGGTACTCTATTATGAACCATAACGTATGGCACTCTATTATGAACCATAACGTTTGGTACGTTATTCTGAACCATAACTTTTGGTACGTTATTCTGAACCATAACTTTTGGTACGTTATTCTGAACCATAACTTTTGGTACGTTATTCTGAACCATAACGTATGGCACTCTATTATGAACCATAACGTTTGGTACGTTATTCTGAACCATAACTTTTGGTACGTTATTCTGAACCATAACTTTTGGTACGTTATTCTGAACCATAACTTTTGGTACGTTATTCTGAACCATTACGTATGGTACTCTATTATGAACCATAACGTATGGTACTCTATTATGAACCATAACGTATGGCACTCTATTATGAACCATAACGTTTGGTACGTTATTCTGAACCATAACTTTTAGTACGTTATTCTGAACCATAACTTTTGGTACGTTATTCTGAACCATAACTTTTGGTACGTTATTCTGAACCATAACTTTTGGTACGTTATTCTGAACCATTACGTATGGTACTCTATTATGAACCATAACGTTTGGTACGTTATTCTGAACCATAACTTTTGGTACGTTATTCTGAACCATAACTTTTGGTACGTTATTCTGAACCATAACTTTTGGTACGTTATTCTGAACCATAACTTTTGGTACGTTATTCTGAACCATAACTTTTGGTACGTTATTCTGAACCATAACTTTTGGTACGTTATTCTGAACCATAACTTTTGGTACGTTATTCTGAACCATTACGTATGGTACTCTATTATGAACCATAACGTATGGTACTCTATTATGAACCATAACGTATGGCACTCTATTATGAACCATAACGTTTGGTACGTTATTCTGAACTATAACGTTTTGGTACGTTAATCTGAACGATAACGTATGGTATTCTATTATGAACCATAACGTATGGTACGTTATTCTGAACCATAAGGTATTGGTACGTTATTCTGAACCATAACTTTTGGTACGTTATTCTGAACCATTACGTATGGTACTCTATTATGAACCATAACGTATGGTACTGTATTATGAACCATAACGTATGGTACTCTATTATGAACCATAACGTATGGTACTCTATTATGAACCATAACGTTTGGTACTCTATTATGAACCATAACGTATGGTACTCTATTATGAACCATAACGTATGGTATTCTAATATGAACCATATCGTATGGTATTCTAATATGAACCATATCGTATGGTATTCTAATATGAACCATATCGTATGGTATTCTATTATGAACCATAACGTATGGTACGTTATTCTGAACCATAAGGCATGGTACGTAATTCTGAACCATAATTTTTGGTACTCTTTAATGAACCATAACGCATGTAACGTAATTCTGAACCATAACTTTTGGAACTCTATTATGAACCACAATGGTGGTACTCTATTATGAACCATAACGTATGGTACTCTATTATGAACCATAACGTATGGTACTCTATTATGAACCATAACGTTTGGTACTCTATAATGAACCATAACGTATGGTACGTAATTCTGAACCATAACGTATGGTACTCTATTATGAACCATAACGTGTTGGTACGTTATTCTGAACCATAACTTTTGGTACTTTAGTATGAAGAATAACTTATGGTACTTTATTATGAACCATAAGCAATGGTAATATATTTTGGACGATAAAAAAATGCATGAGGTTGTGAACTATAACGAAAAGGTCATGAACATACATGTCTTGACATGAAATGCAATAATCTAATAATAAATAAAAAATGAAAGGTAAATAACGATCTGCCATGCGTCAACATCCAAGTATCGACTGCAGCGCTACGCTTTATATGTGGTTAAATTCAAGAAGCATTTAGTTTTCCTAAAATTCTAAAAGAGAGTGAATATACGAGACTTTAATTAAACCAAATATCAGCGATTCGGATCATTTTATTGTAATTTGTTTCGTTTTTTTTTTTTTTTTTTTTTTGTTAATCATGGATAATTCTACTAAAACGTCTCCGTTGGAAACAATGCAGTCGTTTTTACAGTTGAGCGAAGACGGCTTAATAGATCTTCTCATTGAGCGGAAATTGATTAAGGAGTCGGTAATCTGTGGCAGATGTCACAAATCGATATCTCTTAATAGGAAAACTTTACAGTTTCACTGTCGTCGATCCGTTACGACTCTGGATACTAAACGACGATGTGATTATAAGGTCTCGGCGAGGTAAGTGACATATACAACTGCAAATCGCATACCTTTTTCGAGTGTATTGTTAATCGTGTTTGTTTATAGGAATGGTACGTGGTTTTCCAAGTCAAAACTAACTTTGCGACAGTCTATACATTTCGTACTTTTGTGGTTGCAACTCCCACAAGCTTCGAAATCGTTTTTAATGGAAGAACTAAAGATTTCGTCGGCAACAGCGGTTGATTGGTCGAATTTCTGCCGAGAGGTAACAAGTGCGTGGTGGTCCTCGAAGTGCAAACCCATCGGAGGACAGAACGTCGTGGTAGAGGTTGGGATTGCAGAATTTAGTTGCGGCGGGTCAACTTCCAACGTTACGGCGACCAAACCTGTTAGTTCTTTAACAATTATAGCAGGTATAGAGCGGAATGGAGATTTGGTTTTTTTTGACACGACTACGCCGGCCCTTTCATCCGATTATCTAATCGGTGTTCTGGAAAGGTTCTTGGAAAAGGAAACGATCGTCGTATCAGAAATTTTCGATACCGTGAACCTTTCTAAAAGGCCTAAATTTGTTTCATTAGCCGAACGGAAGAGCCTTCAATTTATTACATTTCAAAAGGGTAAAATGAACACTCCGAAACTTACTAGATTTTTCCAAGATATTCGATTGAACACCCCCCGGTACTTTATTAATGCCGAGCATCTGTATGGACACTTAACAGCATATATTTTTAGGATCGCCAACCAACTAAACATGGCAGAAACGTTTTTTAAAGTTATAAATAATTTATATCGCATTGACTAAGTGTGTTTTAATGAAAATAATAATATGATCGTACGTGCTTTTGTCTAATATAAAGTGGTAATTATACAACATACGTTAGTATACTTTACAAAAAAATTAGAAAAATTAATTTTAAAAAAAAAAGACACTTTTTTTAAGTCTTTACGTCTAAGAATTATCCACAAATTATTTTTAGTTGCAACACAAATGATTACAGAGAATACTGAACAGATGTCAGAGTCGATAATGTGAACTATTAGGTAAAAAATAAACAGTTGTTAAATTCAAAAAAACTGAAAACTGACTTAAATTTTTTGGAAAACGTATATTTGTTATTTATGAACCAATAATATTTATTTACACGATCGAATTAAAATTCGAACGGCGAAAGGTTTACAGGAATATCATCGTCCCAATCATATAGATCAGTCGATTTTTCACTATTGTCGTCGACCGCGACGTTACCATTAGTCGTGAAATCTATCAATTCTTCGCTGCTATCAGACGTAGATTTTTGGCTGCATTGGGATGGACTGCTGAACATCGTATCTATTGCAACGTCAAAGTCTATCTTCATCGAAGGTCTCGGATCTGACGTCTTTCCTGACACGACGCCCTCCGACTCAGCATCTATACATTCAATTCGGACGTCAACATTTGTATCCTCGATCACAGATTCAGCAACTATGTGTTCGCTTCGCAAGTCACCACTCGTACACTGAATCACCGGCTCAGGAACTGTTACGGAAGGCAGCTTGTATGGCTTGATACGATTTAGCTGTAGAACGCGACGTAAAACAGCCCGACTACGGTTATAACTTGTCCTCAGTTCATTATATTTGGCATAACGTGTTTCATTATGTTCTGATGCATTGCTCTCGCCGTTGTTATTAGGAACCGTAACGTTATGCGGTTGATGTTCGTTCGAATCTAAAAACCGTACGAAATCATCAACGGCTTCCATGTAGTCTATAGCAGCAGCTTGATGTACACTCGGTTTTACGGGTAAACTCATTTTTATATTATATCCGATCGAATTATTCAAAATAAGAGCACGCCTCGGTCTGTGAAAATCACGTTACTAACTGAAGCGGATTATTGTTACTTTACGCGGAATAGTGTAATGAAAAGGTTTGACGTTTGATTGGTCGTTATGTTTCGCGAGTATAACGATAGAGCGCGTTGTAGCAGTGTATTGAATGATTTGTCGTTGCGCGTTGTAACGACGATCCGAACCGTCATTACAGTTTGTTCTCTCAGTAAGTAAGATTCTTCAAGTATATATCGAATTTTGATAGAAACCAAAACACTTTACACAATCAACAATATGGCCGGACGATTGGAGACGATTATCGGACCCATGTTTAGCGGCAAAAGTACAGAGCTAATAAGACGCATAGAAACTCATCGCGATACAGAAAAATGTATCATCATAAAGTCAAAAATGGATAACCGATACTCAGATAATTTTGTAGTAACGCATGATGGCAAAAAGATAAGCGCTACATCTGTAAATCGCTTGCAGGTTAGCTCTTGAATTTAACAGTTATTTTTAAAATATTTAAAGAGACGTACGTTGTTGGTAATGATTTCACTTTTTTTTTTTTTTTTTTTTTTTAGGAATGCGAACATCTGATTGAAAACTACGACGTCGTCGGGATAGACGAGGGGCATTTTTTCACCGATCTATATGAAAGAGTAATCAACTGGTGTGATTCAGGAAAAAGGGTCATTATCACTTCACTTAACTGCGGGCAAAACAAAGAACCTTTCAGCGACATCTCACGATTAATCGGACAGTCTGAAAAAGTAGACAAATTAAGTGGATGTTGTTTTAGATGCACTCAAGAAAGTCACTTCTCGTACAGAGTCAACTGGGACAATCCTGAAGACTGGGTCGGAGGAAAAGAAAAATACGTTTCGCTTTGTCGCAGTTGTTACAAAAAGGCAAACAACTAATTCTACTCCGTTAAAATCAAACGAAGACCTTGGTACAATGGAAGGGAAATTTTCGACACGTCATAGAAAAAACAACTCATACTCAACGCTGTTAAATATCAGCTATTTCAAAGGCCCTTTTCAGGGCCAAATTTTATCACGTTATAATTGTAAAGTTGCTTTAATACAGATAGGATGTGATAGTTAGGAAAAGGAGGAAACGATGGGGGGAGGGGGGAGGGGAGGCACTGACATCTACGTGGCTGCACGTTTTCTATAATTCTTTTAAAATTTAGGATCTCTTTTATTATCGTCATTTCTAATATGAAATATTTCCTTAGTGGGAATAGGTCAATACGTAAAAAAAAAAACAAATAACGCATTAACAACGTACAAAGAGATCCAATACGTAAAAAATAACACATTTAGAGATAATGCAGAGGCCAATACGTAAAAAATAATTCCCCATGAACTTGCAAATACGTAAATACGTAAATGCTAACGCCATAAAAACTCGCCAAGAGATAAATACATGAAGAATAAAGTCCTAATGACATGCCTAAATGTATTATTTTTTAGGTCTTCGTCCATTCACAAGTTCCCTATGCATTACTTTTTTAGGTCTTGGTTAATAATGCATTAAGGACTATAAATTTGACCGACACGTAAAAAAGTTATGACTTGAGTATTTGCTAATTCAATAATACGTGAAAAATAATGCCATATGAAAAAGGTCGACAAGAAAAAAGATCGAACATCGTTTTCGATATTTTTTCCTGTCAATTTTTCATCGAAACCCCGTGATTCTCACATCGTCTTTAGCCGGTTACGTAAAGCGAAAAAATAATATACTTTACATACATAAAGCTATGCCCATTATAACGTTTTATGCGCTTTGGTCCTTAAAAGGACCTTTTTTTTTGTATTCGATGAGTATGTTGTCTTCAGATTTTTTTCCGTTGTAAAATAGAACTTGCTTATCTTAGATGTGGACGTATGTTGACCCTTCGTACTACCTGCCTCACGGCCGTGTCAACTTTCTAAGCTCGCGACATTTTCCAGTGATATGATCACCTATCCTATCGACGAAGTGTGCTGGAAAATTCGGGATATTTAATAATTCCTCTTTTGTTACCGGTAGAACCGCTGCAATTGTAGCCACCACATCGTTCCCTAACAAGACCTGCGGGTTTGTCAGAGGATCGTAGATCTCAACACAAAGACTGGCGACGAGGTCTTCCAGCACCTCTTTGTTATGGATTTCCACTGTTCGTTTTTGTGCTAACCCCTTTTTGGTTTCGTTACTCTTGCCCCTGGTTCGATGTCTTCCTTCGCCCGTACTCTCGGTGCTGCCCTCTCGTGGCCTTTTTTTTTTTTTTGGTTCGGAAACAAATTTAATACATATGTCGGCTGGGATGACGGCATCGACATCTACGACGTTCTTGTAACGATCCCCGACGTCCACGTAATAATACGGGACGTCGGTGGAGTCATACTCATCCGTTCCCGTTCTAAGATCGTCCCACCAGTGTCTGATATTACACTGATGGTATCCAATTTTTTCCTTCAAAACCCCGGCGTCCAACATCCAACGGAAAAGCCTCTCTGCCTTCTCGGCGTCATAAAAAGGCTTCCCGTTGGACGTGAAATGTTTGCTGATGTTGAACAGCCGGTGGCGATTTAACTGTAAAAATTTTACCGTCTTGGTTTCGTTTTTTAGAAATACATTTATGATTTGATAAAGTTCCAGTTGATGCCGTTGGATTCTGATTTCGGGATCTGGAAAATGTTCGTCCTCCTGAAAGAATAACAATACACAAAGAGTCAATCTTCTTTTTTAAATGCCCTGTCCTCACCAATAATCGGCGATCATTATGCCCAACCATTGACGAGTTTACTAGGAATATCTGATAATGTTATGGGGTTTCAAAATCTTCCACATATCAGACTGGAGCCATACCTTTGATCTAATTTTCCTTCAAGATATCTGATACGTACAAATTAAAGCAAAAAATTAAAATGTTTTCCTCTGCGTACTTACATATAGAGATTCCAACACGGTGCATTGTACAATTTCGTTTATGCACATCACAATTCTCTTCATTTCATTGGAAACGTTTCGATCTTCCACAACATATTCCTTGCCGTTGATGTCGTTCAAGCCTGGTTTTAATGATCTAAGGCGATAACAGTTATCGCATGGCAACTGCAGAGGATTAGACGTAAAACAGTTGGATTCTAACAATCCATTAAGATCGGCGACGTTGTCGGAATCGCCCAAATCCTGGAATCGCTTGACGTATCTTAGATTCACCCGTCGACAAACAACTACGTCGGTTAATACGTGCATAAGTCTAGAAACAATAGAATTTGTTAAACCATCAGATCTCCGTTGCATGAAGATCTTAACGTGAAAGTCTATTCTAACGGTATGTTTCATCATGTCTCTCACTTTAATAAAAAAAAACTTTTTGCTTTTATATCATTAAAAAAAATTATGCGTGCAGAAATTTAAGGAATACATTAAGACTTCAATTTATATCACAGTGACAAGAAATATCGAATACGTAAAAGACTCTCACCTGTATACAGCGTCTTTTCGCAATTTGGAGAACCATTGGTACTCTTTCAGTCGATGTTTTTCCGATAAGGCGACTAGCGAATTGTCTGGTTCTGTCGCCATCGCTGGAGTTGGTCCGTTCTTATTTTTTTTTTTTTTGTTATCTACAATTTTTTTAATATCTTTCGGAAGTTTGGAAGAGCCATCGGACATGCTACAAAAAATATAAAAAATAAATTAGAACAATAATAATAACAACTTTAACAAGTCATGAAGAATGTAACAATGACACGTTACGTTTACCTTACAATTCGACCGAGGTCGCTTGATGCATAAAATACGATGCTGTCTGCCGGCTCCCCGTTCCGACCGGCCCTACCGGACTCCTGTACGTAGTCCGGTAACGACCGAGGACTGCCCAGATGGACGACAAATCGAACCTCCTGCTTATCGACCCCCATCGAGAAACACGACGTTGCACATAAAATCATCACCGAGGGGTCATCGATAGCCAACCAATGTGTCTGCATTCGATCTCTATCGGCCGATTTGACATCAGAGTGGTAGGCTTCGGCCCGAAGATCGGCTAACCTCAGCGTCAACGCCATTTCGTTAGCGTCTGCTTTTGTCAAACAAAATACAATGCCAGGCGACGAGGCCCCATAATTCTCGAGAATAAAGTCCTTCACCATTACGACTACCTCACTTTTTGGCTTGGGGTCTGTCTTTACGACTTTGTACCTAGTTAAAAATAAATTGCATTAAGACACAGACTGTTTTAATAACATGTATATAATGGAGAATACGAACCTCAAATTTGGTCTTATACCAGGTGGCTTGCCAGATAACAATTCAAGCGCCTCGGAATAGAAAACTTCGTGCCGGAAACCTAATAATAGCTTTATTTCTTCTTTGGTCTTATCGTCAGCCGTTGCTGTTAAGGCAACAAGAGGAGCGTCACCGAAAACGTTCTGGCGTCGCAGTTGCCGAACACATTTCATCAGAGGACGAAAGTCACGAGCCCACGTTGCCCAAGAATGCGCTTCGTCCACGAAGACGGCAAAAAGCCGATTTTGACCGGCTAGTCGCCGTACGAGAAGTTGAATATGTGAACTGCTACTGAGTTTATCGGGGGTTAAAAACCCTACCAAAGAACGAGGCTTCGTCGCGGGGTCATCCAACATTGAACAAAAAATTTCGAGTTCTTTAAGCGCTTCTTTAGCTACCACGGGTTTCTCTTCCGACGACGGAAACTCTAACGCTTTCAGTGTGTTACTGTGAAAAAACATGATAAAAAAATTATAAAATAAAATTAATTATCGCGAACGAAAAATTATATTTTTCTCTTGTTTGTTTTCATCATCATCATCATCATCATCATCGGCGATGGAGGTGCTCTTCGAGATTAAGCGGCGAAGACTTGAATATTTTCGTAATGGTAAAAATCGCGTTCTGCGGTTGATGACGGAGGGGAACGTTGAGGAGGGCAGCCGTAGACCGGGTTCGAGGAAAACACATTATAAGGGACTGGCACGACCAAAATTCGGTATCCTTTTTTCGTTCGGGGGTTTCCAAATGTAAAACCGCCATGATGATCATTAATCTCAGACGAGGGGCATACATTTAAAGAAAAAGAAGAAAAGAGCTTTTTCTGTTTTCAAAGTTTCCATATAAAAATTATAATTTCTTCAATTTTATACATGAAAAAAATAGAAAACTAACGTTATGCAAATAAATAAAATTTATACTTCTAGAAAAAGCATGCCAAAAATCACTTTCAAAACTTACCCCGATTTCTCAGAGAGGATCTTCATTTTTTCCACTTGGTCTAATATAATCGACCGTAACGGACTTATTACGAGAGAAAATTGAGAGACGCGATGCTGAAAAGGATGACTAATAAAACCACCGATCTGAAATATCAATGATTTACCGTATCCCGTTGGCAGAAAAACCATAACATCTTTCTTATCTACAATATGGGAAATGGCCTCTGTCTGTGGTTTTTTAAGGATTAACCCGAACGTATCGACAGCTCTTTGATCGAGCCCTTCTTCAGATGACTGATGCTGTTGAGCCTCCACACGCTCCAACTCTAACGCGCACTCCGCATCAAAATCCCACTGTGACATAATCGTATAATAATAATAATAATAATAATAAAAAACTAAATAACAAATCCGTATGAATGAACGGTCAGTATTTAATACATTACACAGCACGTTAAAAATTTTTAGACTACGTCGTTTAGACGTGTTTTCAGAACAGCCAACCACACCACTTCTATTAGAAAACAATCGAATAACGTTGGCTTAAAAAAATGGATTATAAACAAACTCAACGAGACGCATCGACCAAGTAAAGATAGATATTTGATTTTTAAACATAACGATTTTATTGCGCATGACCAAAGTCCAACGATTTAGCAACGAGCGGATCAGATTGGTTTAGTGTAGCTTGTCTCGTGTTACGTTGAATTGGTTTAGTTTGTGACTCTCATAATATTGAATTCGTCTGTGTTTTATTTTTTTTTGTTTTTTTTTTTTGGTTGTTTTTTTTGTTAACATTAAAAAATAGAGGATGGACACAGACAGCAGCGACAGCGAAAACGAAGTGCAGAAGAAGACGCTAGTTTTGTACGTTACGTAAAATGTCCCGCTCTCACTACGTCTTTGTTACTGGTTTTTTTATGTTAATGTCTTACGTTTCTGATTTATTTTTTAACTAGATGGACGAACGCAGAGAGGAGATGGCTGGTGGCGGCGGTGGTCCAGCATCAAACCTTCCCCGAACGCCCCTACTCACTTAAGATGTTCGAGGAAATCGCACGAAAAAACATAGGGGCTGGACGGAGCAAGTTTTCATTAAAATCTCAATTCATTCGCATAGTCAACAACAAACAGCTATGGAACACTCTACGACTTACAGATTTGCAAAAAAATTGCCTGAAACTATTAAAAAACAAAAAAAGCAAGGGTATGTAAAAAATTGATTAAAATCTCATCTCTATCAAAAATAATAATTTAGCGACTTCAGTGTCATAATAAGACGCCAAATCATTCCGATAGAAAAAAATTAAAAAAGTTTATCAAATAGCGACATCCATAAAATTGTCTTTCCTCTTTTTGCAGAATTAAGGGATCTTTTCCCAGATGAAGATGAAGCAATCGATGAGGACCAAGTAGACGAAGACTCCATGGCATGATATATTAATAAGTGGATAATAGCAAGTTCGAACGAGTGACAACAACACTGCACTCAGTTAAATTTTCGTTTTATTTTTTAGCTTGTAGATGTAATTTAACGTAATATAACGTTACACAACGAAAAAAAAAAAATTATTGGCATCTTCGCGGTATTAACATTTTCCGTAATTTACAAAAATAAATATCGAACAGTCATACATTGAAATTGAAGGATGTTTCATAAGGGGGAAAAAAAATACGGAAAATATTTATTTAACTTATAATAATTTATATTTTTTTTTTTTTTTTTTGATTTAATTCTTAATATATTATTTTTATAACGTAAATTTACAAATCTGATTATGTTAATCTCATGATTTTAGTTTAACAATTTAAATAAATAGCCGATTTTTTTCCCAAATTCAACGATTTTTTCTAATCTTCGTTTGATGACCAATATATTCTTTCAAGTCCTTCTTCAATCGAGGTGCAGTCGGTTGAAAAGTCTACGTCTATTCCCATTTGTAGTAATTCGATATTTACATCTATATTATTAAAAAAAGAAAAAAATTAATCTACTAAACTAAAACAGTTGTAAGTATTTTTCACATATTGCGTATGATTAAAGTTACCTTTTATATTTTTCTTTCTTAGAACGGTTACACATGGCAACGTAGTCTTCGATGACCTTAACTTCTTGTTGCAACCTGATCCACGTTTAATCGTTTGAGCCCTTAACACGTGAAGAAATTATTGTTAAAACAGTAAAATAGAAATTTATAACGTAAATATAACTCACTTCAATTGTACTTGTTCCATTTTATCTTTTTTTCTTGACTCAGCGTTAAAGTTTAATTTTTTCCGAACATCGTTCCGTGTCATTTTTATATTTTTAACGAAAATTTCCCTCCCAAGTTCAAACAAAAAAAACAAATCATTAACGTATATTCGACACGTAGTAAACACAACTAACGTAAATTAAAATAAATTTCCAGAACATGCGTATACGAACCACGATAAACAACTAACCTTAGATACATAAACTGCATGTATGGACGTGACTACATGGAAAATGAACGAACCGTTTGCAAATTTAGCATCATAAAGTCAAAAATGGATAACAAAAACTCAGATAATTATGTAGTAACGCACGCATGATGGCAAAAAGATAAGCTCTACATCTGTAAATCACCAGCAGGTTAGTTGGTGAAGGTAACAATTCTTTTTAAAATACTTAAAGAGACGTACGTTGTCGGTAATGATTTTACATTTTCGTAGCATTTCCCAAATCCAGACCTATACGTAAAATATAACGTTTTTTTGAAGTAATGAATAGGTTAATACATAAAAAAAATGATGCATTTATAAGTAATAACAAAGATGCATTTAAATAAAAGGAATGATCTATGTTATCTTCGAATATCTCATGATTTTTATGGAATTTTAAAATTTTTTAAATCAAGTTTAAACGATTTTTAAAAAATACAAAATTTTCACGTAAAAATTTTAAATTTTTATTTTCGTATGTACTTGAACCCTTGTGGTTCTACGGTCACCATCCATAATGTCGTAGCACGCATGTGCAGTAATCGATGCGCCAACGAGCTCATCGATCCGTCAGTCAGTTTATCGGCTTCTGTTAGTGGTTCTGTATCTAGTTCTTTTGCAAATTCGAAGTTAGTGTTTTTTTTTTTTTGGAAACGTTGGTCCATTGCAGATTGTCATAAGAACTTTACTTTTTTACTTTAAAATGGCCAGTCAAATCCTTATTAGTTCAACAAGGCATTTTTGTTGCTACTGCGGCCTAGAAGTTTTGGGCAGATTTTGCAACCATGTGACAAAACATGGCGAAGAAAGAGCAGTGATCAAACTGAAGGAGAAAAAAGACGAATATCAACGCCGTATGGCCTTTACGTACTTGATGAGAAAAGGCGACAATGCCAATAACCAACAAGTTTTAAAAAACGGGCGAGGGATTTTCGTGGTTACTAGAGTGTTGAATAGCTCTCTGGAATATGGAGACTACCGGCCGTGCATTTTTTGTTACGGGTGGTTTCAAAGAAGGTATGGATATTTTTTTTTTTTTTCTATCCGTTCTCGTGTGTTCTTTTTATTACGTTTTCGTAAATCGTACTTACAGTTCCGTCAAACGTCACTCCAACGAATGTTTTTGGAATAAGAATTTGGAAAGGGGCACGTGCCTACGTAAAAAATCGGACGAGCTCTTCTCTACGTATGTTACTCAAGCAGTGAATTATGCGCCGAACATGATCGACATGACTACGCCGCTAGGAAAGTACATAAAACAAAAGTTGGACGAACAGACTCCGTTCCTATTTCTTCGAGCACTGGGCCACTTTTTGTATAAACCAATAGTTCAACGACATGCTCTATTAAATACACAATCAGATTACGACAAACGTAATTCTTATACGATCAACAAAAAAATCAAAGGGCTACACGAGGTGTTCGTTAAAGTATACGAAATAATTGATCCGAAGTTCAGTTCAACCGAACAGCATGATGGTGGTGAATTATTAAGAGCCGAAAATGCCAACGCATTTGTGGAAGCAATCGCTTCCCTGTCAGGTGGAATCCGACAAAGCGAAGAGTGGAACGGGTTTGCGAAGCCCTACAAAGCCCGACTTTTACGGGATGCCATCAAGCTGGCTATCGATTTCGAAACGTCGATTCATCCCACGAATTATGATGCTATGGCTTTGCTTCAACAAATGCAGGGTAATCATAAAATTATTCTCACATAAACGCTATTTCATTCATGTTTAGAGTTCACGTTAGCTTACGTATTTTTACCGTGATGGATCCCCGGTATGGCCTGTATCATTCGTTTATTTAATTTATATCTTTTTCGTGTTTTTCATGCGTTCTTATCCGTTTTTTTCTTTTTCTTCGGCGATTCCGACACGATTCGCATCGGAATGTAATTTTTTATAAACATATTTCAAAATGTCGAAAATACTTAATGATTTGGGAAACACGCATTTAATTTGTATTTTTTTTTTCCCACAGGTAATATTTGGAAAATGAACGTGACGACACATATTAACAAAGGTATAATCTCGATGAGAAACGAAAAAGAAGTGGAGCTTCCTTTCATGGAGGACTTGATCCATCTGGATCAAAAAATTGACCAGAATGTAAACGAGCTGTACGAAAAATTTAAAACTGAGTCACGATCCGAAACCGGTTTGACTCGATTTACGTATGTCGCTCTAACTACTGCTTGCTTGGTTAAATTGTTGTCGTTCAACAAACGTCGTTCGGGAGAACTTGCAAGAATGACAATAAATCAATTCTTTGAGAAACGCGTCCAAGGTTTCAAAAAATTCAATCACCGTCACGTGCTCGCTCAGCTTAGCAAAACCGAAAAAGCTCTGGCGTCAACGATGACGCTAGTTCGCATAGCTTCAAAAAATACTAAAGCGGTTCCGGTGTTGATGGACGCCAAAATCGAAACAATCTTACGAGCGTTGATTGCAGCGCGGTCACGATTTGTGGCAGAGAAGAATAAATATGTCTTCGGAATAGCAAACAGTTCGTCGCTCTCGGCATATTCCGGCTCCAAGTGCCTGAACAGATGGGTGATGTACATTTCGAAAACGGCACCATTCCGTAATGCCTCCCTAATCACAGCTGGTAGGATGAGGAAGGCGTTCTCATCGGCTGTTCAACTAATGAACGTGGGAAAGGAGACTAACAAGCTCCTTTATGCTTATTTGGGGCACACCAAGGCAGTCCATGACCAACATTATATTATCGAAACGCCGGAAATGATAATGGGGACTGTCGGGTTACTACTATCAACATTCAATCAACGTTATATCGACGTGTTAAAAAAAAGAATAGATTCTGGTGAGATTGGTAAGTAGCAACATAAGTAGGAGAAGAACAACTTCATCGTTGAGAGCGATGGTGAATGCTCTAACGTCGCTCTAGACGGTAAAATCGTCCTTATTTCCAATCATTGTTGGGTAAGATATTTTTCTTACGAATCAAAACTCATTTCCGTACGTTTTATACGGTGAGAACTAATTTTTTTATGTTTTTATTTCAAATGTCAGATTTCAAAACTAAATTCTACAAACACAATAAGATAATGTACCACGTAATTACGTTTATCATAAACGTTACCTTTATTTTTATATTTTTTTTTTTTATTTCTTTATAGGGGAGCCTTCGGCGCCCGATAATTTGACAAGTATTAGATTAGCAGAAAATGCATCACTTGAAACGTCAGGAAAAACCGCCGTTGCATTGCACGACTCTCCAGTTTCTTCCACGATAAAAAAATGTGACTCAAATCCGATGACAAGTTCTCCGTCGAATACAATCCAAGGTAGTAGATGTAAAATAATTTTTATCTATTTCTATTTCAACTATCAATTTCCATAATAAATTTTGCAAACAGAATCAGATAATGATGCATCAGGTGATTATTACGTTCATCATATGCATCATCTTTCATTTTTTAGGTGAGTCTCTTTCGCCCGATAATTCGAGAATTAGTCGATTAACCAAAAATGCATCACCTGAAACATCAGGAAAAACGGCCGTTGCATTCCACGACTCGCCAGTTTCTTCGCCGATAAAAAAATGTGATTCAGGTCCGATGACAAGTTCTTCACCGAATACAAACCCATCCGTTCCTGCTGCTGATAGATCCTTTGTTTTGTCTCCCGTCAAAAACGCGGAAACGGACGACGTTGGAAAACGTTTAGTCAGCGAAGTTTCCATCGCCGATGAGCTCGACATATCAAATCTTACGATTTCAATTTCCGACGGAGACAAATCATCGAGTCCTGCCGGTATGTTTTCGTTACATAAAATCAAAGGTACTACACGGAATAGACAATTAACTAACTCTTATCGCTTATTTGTTGCAGACGTAACAATGATTTCATGTGATGGAGTCGATGAATCGTCTTGTTCCAAACGCGAGTTCTCTGTCCAAGGTAAATAGAAAATGTCTTATTTGAGATGGTATAGTAACGCGTAAATACGTACTAATTTTTATTAAAATTCTCTTTAAACAGGTCGTAAACGTAAACGCATCGACTCCACGTCGATGCTAGACATCGTAGGCAACTCGCCGGAAATCGACGTTAACAATGCATCCAAAACATCTAAAAAAGGCATCGCGTTGCCAAAAAGCAAACGCACCAGACTCACTTATCCACCTGGAGATCTAGATGCCCTCCACCGTCATTTCCAACAGCAATATAACATTGGTAAATATCCAACAAAAAAAATGGTGGATGCATACATTAAATATTCCCAAATAAAAATTTTTCGAGAAGCCGGCGTAGAGCGAGTCCGGGAATTGTGCAGAAACATGTGTAAAAAATTATCTTCGAAATAGTTTTTGATAAGTCAATCCGCTAGTCAATTTTTTTTAAAGTGCTGTAAATTTTGTAAAAATATGTCTATAGCTAATCGTTTAATAATTAATTTTTTTTTAAATGAGCAAAAGTTCAACAGCAGATCTGTTTCCTAAATGGGATTATTCATAATATTTTTTTTTTTGTATGCATGGCTAATAATTTTGTTAAATTCGTTGTTCTTTTCTCGGACCATGTTTTTGTCGTTTGAAAAGCATTTTTGTTTTCTAAATTGTAAATACTGTTATGATCTCGATTTTTTTTTATAATAAAAGAGTAAAATGATGTTCAACGGGAGAATCGGTCTTTTCATTTCAAAAGCCTAACCACTATCTTTCAATATATTATGTAAAACGTACATTTTTTTAATGTTCTAATTGAAAATCACAAGAATTACTACTACTAGGTCTGAGTGGGGAGATCAACACGAGTTCCAAAAAATACGGTAACAACGAAGGACAGTGCTCTTATGAATAACAACGTCAGATTTTATAATTTGATTTAATTTATTATCTTTATTTTTTTTTTCGTAAACATTAATTTTTTAATCTACAAACTTTATATTTACTCTGTGAAAAATACGTTTCCGTGAAAAAACATTTAAATAACATAGAATTGCGTAAAGGCAGGTCGAAAACAAATGTTGCTTACGGTTTTAATTTTTGATATTAAGAGCGAATTTCCAGTCAACAATTCCACTCTCCTCTTGCTGCATCTATAACGTCTGAAAACAAGAAAAATAAAATCGAACACTAATCGTTAAGTTATTCACATACAAACACGTACCGTTTTCGATGAACTGCTTTGCTCTCGTTCATAGGGATGTCCCCGCCGACGTAGCTGTTCCCTAAGTACTCCCTTCGTATCATCTTTGGTTTTAATCAGTCCGTCGTATTGTTTCTTATTTTCCTTTCCAAATCCCTTACAACGCGTCACATGTCTCGTCATAAACGTGAAAAGCTCATCGGTTGCTCTTATGAAATCATGAACAGAACTTTCAAACGTGCCATTTTCGAGTACCTTTTCAACTTCTTCAATGTTCGATATCTTGTCTATTTCCGGATCAAACGTGGTTTCGAGCAATTCGTTATCAACATTTAATTCAATATCGTTTCCAATCGAATGAAAAGAATCGTGTTCGTTTTCCATTTCTGCATTCCTTGTCGTATTTTTCAAGGATACCAGAAAAAACCGCTCTTGACTTATTCCTATCGATTTTAATCTTTTTGTACGTTTCTTTTATAGCATCAGTGTCTGGCAAATACTGCTCTAGGAATCGTACTTGTTCGTCATTTTTCCTTATGAACTCCTCCCACTTCTTCATAATATTCCCATCGGTCGCCATAATTGTAAATTTGAAAAATAGAAAAAGATGATTGATTTTTGAGAAAAACACGCAAAAAAAAATACAGACACAAAATACAACGTTCTCGATTCAAACGACTTCACACGAGTAAACGTCTTCTTCGTTGAATAATAGTAAACGTTAGTGAGTAAATCGATTGCAATCTCGAACATGCAGTAACACAAACTTTATGTTGAGTTTATGCTTACGTTGGCGTATCCTCGTCTTGACTTATAACATACGTTACCTTATTTATCATTATGGGGAAATGTCTTTATCCGCTATTTTATTTTTTATAATTTGAAAGACCTAGCACCGTAACTTCGGCTGTGTCTGTTTGCTTAACTCGATAAATCGTTATATTTTGACATCTAATTGATTGAGTCTTTAAGGCATTATTTTTCACGTATTGATTTTTACATGAGTGTTGAAGGTATTCTTTTTACGAGCTGACATATACTCTAGTCCTCAAGGCATTATTTTTTACGTATTGGTCTTTTTACAAGTTCCTAAGAAATTTTATTTACGTATTGATCCATTTGCAAGTTGTTCACTTGTTTCTTTTTACGTATTGACATATTTGCAAGTTCATATGAAATTATTTTTTACGTTTTGGTATTTTTACAAGTTTCTAGTGCATTATTCTTTACGTATTGGTCAATGGAAAAGTCCAGGAGGAATTTTATTTACGTATTGATTCATTTGTAAGTGTTTCACGCGTTCCTTTTTACGTATTGACGTATCTGCAACTTCATATGAAATTATTTTTTATGTTTTGGTATTTTTACAAGTTCCTAAGGCATTATTCTTTACGTTTTGGTCAATGGAAAAGTCCAGGAGGAATTTTATTTACGTATTGATCCATTTGTAAGTGTTTCACGCGTTCCTTTTTACGTATTGACGTATCTGCAACTTCATATGAAATTATTTTTTATGTTTTGGTATTTTTACAAGTTCCTAAGGCATTATTCTTTACGTTTTGGTTAATTTACAAGTTCCCAAGAAATTTTATTTACGTATTGATCCATTTGCAAGTTGTTCACTTGTTTCTTTTTACGTATTGACATATTTGCAAGTTC
Organism: Liposcelis brunnea; assembly: GCA_023512825.1. Taxonomy (NCBI): domain Eukaryota; kingdom Metazoa; phylum Arthropoda; class Insecta; order Psocodea; family Liposcelididae; genus Liposcelis; species Liposcelis brunnea. The sequence goes on from JAJEOV010000116.1 coordinate 25,838, forward strand.
ATATGAAATTATTTTTTACGTTTTGGTATTTTTACAAGTTCCTAGTGCATTATTCTTTACGTATTGGTCAATGGAAAAGTCCAGGAGGAATTTTATTTACGTATTGATCCATTTGTAAGTGTTTCACGCGTTCCTTTTTACGTATTGACATAATTGCAAGTTCATATGAAATTATTTTTTATGTTTTGGTATTTTTGCAAGTTCCTAGTGCATTATTCTTTACGTATTAATCCATTTGTAAGTTGTTCGCGCGTTCCTTTTTACGTATTGACATATTTGCAAGTTCATATGAATTTATTTTTTACGTTTTGGTATTTTTGCAAGTTCCTAGTGCATTATTCTTTACGTATTGGCCAATGGAAAAGTACAGGAGGAATTTTATTTACGTATTGATCCATTTGTAAGTTGTTGGCGCGTTGCTTTTTACGGATTGACATATTTGCAAGTTCATATGAAATTATTTTTTACGTATTGGTATTTTTACAAGTTCCTAAGAAATTTTATTTACGTATTGGTCAATGGAAAAGTCCAGGAGGAATTTTATTTACGTATTGATCCATTTCTAAGTGTTTCACGCGTTCCTTTTTACGTTTTGACGTATCTGCAAGTTCATATGAAATTATTTTTTATGTTTTGGTATTTTTACAAGTTCCTAAGGCATTATTCTTTACGTATTGGTTAATTTACAAGCTCCCAAGAAATTTTATTTACGTATTGATCCATTTGCAAGTTGTTCACTTGTTTCTTTTTACGTATTGACGTATCTGCAAGTGCATATGAAATTATTTTTTACGTTTTGGTATTTTTACAAGTTCCTAGTGCATTATTCTTTACGTATCAGTCAATGGTAATTGAGTGCAAATGAGTGCAAATGAGTGCAAATTGGATTGGAAATTTCATCAAATTGGATTGGAAATTTCAGCAAATTGGATTGGAAATTTCAGCAAATTTCTTGAAATTTGAGCAAATTTCTTCAAATTTGAGCAAATTTCTTCAAATTTGAGCAAATTTCTTAAAATTTCCCGCAAATTTCAGCAAATTTATTGAAATTTTCCTCAAATTTCTTGAAATTTCAGCAAATTTCTTAACATTTCCCACAAATTTCTTGAAATTTCCCGCAAATTTCTTGAAATTTCAGCAAATTTCTTAAAATTTCCCGGAAATTTCTTTAAATTTTAGCAAATTTCTTGAAATTTGAGCAAATTTGTGATTTGATTTGGTACAAATAATTTAATACTTTTTGCACATATCCAACCCGGACTGAAATGATTCACCCCACCCATATCCCCCTTTTTTTTGTTAAGTGTCCCTCTTATATATGGCCAGAATGATATCTAACCTGAACTAAACTAGTTCAATCTGGTACACGGACATCTAATCCAATACTTTTAGAACTAATCCAATACTTTTGCAACTGATCCAATCTGAGCTAGAGTGTTTCACCCCACCCATATCCCCCTTTTTCTTTGTTAAATTTCCCTCTTATATATGGCCAAAATGATATCTAACCTGAACTAATCTAATACAATCTAGTACACGGACATCTAATCCAATACTTCTAGATCTAATCCAATACTTTTGCAACTGGTCCAGTACTTCTAGAACTAATCTTACGTACACTTTATGCGTACACTGCTAGCGTACACTGCTAACGTACACTGCTAACGTACACTACATGCGTACACTGCCAACGTACACTGCTTACGCAGACGGTCTGCGTAAACAAAGTATGCATGTGGTCTGCATAATCAGCATACGCATGCAGCGTGCGTAAAAGAAATACACAAACGAAATGTGCATGCTGCTAACGTAAGGAAAGGGTGTATACGGCTTACGTAATAAACGTATTCGACATATAGATTCAGCTCTCATTAGAATTTCAAAATGTTTTAAGTCCAAAAAAAAAAAACAATAAGATATTCAAACACGCAGTCGATTACAAATGATAAAAACCGTACTCATGAGTATACTCGCCACTATACTCATAAGCAGTGAGTAAACTCGCGAGTATATAGATGAGTATACTCCAATCCCGAGTATCCTCACCTAAATAAAGTTGTTAATATTTAAAAAAAGTTACCAATACATATAAGAACTTAAAAATGTTTATATATGAATAGTTATAATAAATGTTACTTCAAATTTGAGCAAATTTCTTCAAATTTGAGCAAATTTCTTCAAATTTGAGCAAATTTCTTCAAATTTGAGCAAATTTCTTCAAATTTGAGCAAATTTCTTCAAATTTGAGCAAATTTCTTCAAATTTGAGCAAATTTCTTGAAATTTGAGCAAATTTCTTCAAATTTGAGCAAATTTCTTCAAATTTGAGCAAATTTCTTAAAATTTCCCGCAAATTTCAGCAAATTTATTGAAATTTTCCTCAAATTTCTTGAAATTTCAGCAAATTTCTTAACATTTCCCACAAATTTCTTGAAATTTCCCGCAAATTTCTTGAAATTTCAGCAAATTTCTTAAAATTTCCCGGAAATTTCTTTAAATTTTAGCAAATTTCTTGAAATTTGAGCAAATTTGTGATTTGATTTGGTACAAATAATTTAATACTTTTTGCACATATCCAACCCGGACTGAAATGATTCACCCCACCCATATCCCCCTTTTTTTTGTTAAGTGTCCCTCTTATATATGGCCAGAATGATATCTAACCTGAACTAAACTAGTTCAATCTGGTACACGGACATCTAATCCAATACTTTTAGAACTAATCCAATACTTTTGCAACTGATCCAATCTGAGCTAGAGTGCTTCACCCCACCCATATCCCCCTTTTTCTTTGTTAAATTTCCCTCTTATATATGGCCAAAATGATATCTAACCTGAACTAATCTAATACAATCTGGTACACGGACATCTAATCCAATACTTTTAGAACTAATCCAATACTTTTGGAACTAATCTAATACTTTTGCAACTGATCCAATACTTTTGCAACTGATCCAATCTGAGCTAGAGTGCTTCACCCCACCCATATCCCCCTTTTTCCTTGTTAAATTTCCCTCTTATATATGGCCAGAATGATATCTAACCTGAACTAAACTGATCCAATCTGGTACACGGACATCTAATCCAATACTTTTAGAACTAATCCAATACTTTTGGAACTAATCTAATACTTTTAGAACTAATCCAATACTTTTGCAACTGATCCAATACTTTTGAAACTGATCCAATCTGAGCTAGAGTGCTTCACCCCACCCATATCCCCCCTTTTTCCTTGTTAAATTTCCCTCTTATATATGGCCAGAATGATATCTAACCTGAACTAAACTAATTCAATCTGGTACACGGACATCTAATCCAATACTTCTTGAACTAATCCAGTACTTTTAGATCTAATCCAATACTTTTGCAACTGATCCAATACTTTTGCAACTGATCCAATCTGAGCTAGAGTGCTTCACCCCACCCATATCCCCCTTTTTCCTTGTTAAATTTCCCTATTATATAGGGCCAAAATGTGATCTGATCCAATACTGGTACAAAGAAATCTAATCCAATCTTTTTTATTAGATATGATCCAATCAAATTTTGGTTTGGATTAGGTCAAGTTATGTTCTATATATAGAGAAAAATTCCTATACATAAGATGTCTGGTTAGTGTTCTATACGTAAGTGCCTCTTGGCTTACAATATATGCAATTGCCCATCCGGTTGTGTCCTAACCTAACCTAACCTAACCTAACCTAACCTAACCTAACCTAACCTAACCTAACCTAACCTAACCTAACCTAACCTAACCTAACCTAACCTAACCTAACCTAACCTAACCTAACCTAACCTAACCTAACCTAACCTAACCTAACCTAACCTAACCTAACCTAACCTAACCTAACCTAACCTAACCTAACCTAACCTAACCTAACCTAACCTAACCTAACCTAACCTAACCTAACCTAACCTAACCTAACCTAACCTAACCTAACCTAACCGGACCCCAGCCGGCCCGGACCCCAGCCGGCCCGGACCCCAGCCGGCCCGGACCCCAGCCGGCCCGGACCCCAGCCGGCCCGGACCCCAGCCGGCCCGGACCCCAGCCGGCCCGGACCCCAGCCGGCCCGGACCCCAGCCGGCCCGGACCCCAGCCGGCCCGGACCCCAGCCGGCCCGGACCCCAGCCGGCCCGGACCCCAGCCGGCCCGGACCCCAGCCGGCCCGGACCCCAGCCGGCCCGGACCCCAGCCGGCCCGGACCCCAGCCGGCCCGGACCCCAGCCGGCCCGGACCCCAGCCGGCCCGGACCCCAGCCGGCCCGGACCCGCTCGCTTCGCTCGCGGGTCTTTTTGCCGCGCTTCGCGCGGCAAAAAGGTTTCCCCTGTCCTTTTTCTGCGGTCCCTCTAACAGCAATATGGGTCTACCCCAGGCACTGTTACATACTAGTGGAATGCGAGTGGAGGGAGTGCAACGAGCGAGTGGAGCGAGTGCAACGAGCGAGTGGAGCGAGTGCAACGAGCGAGTGGAGCGAGTGCAACGAGCGAGTGGAGCGAGTGCAACGAGCGAGTGGAGCGAGTGCAACGAGCGAGTGGAGCGAGTGCAACGAGCGAGTGGAGCGAGTGCAACGAGCGAGTGGAGCGAGTGCAACGAGCGAGTGGAGCGAGTGCAACGAGCGAGTGGAGCGAGTGCAACGAGCGAGTGGAGCGAGTGCAACGAGCGAGTGGAGCGAGTGCAACGAGCGAGTGGAGCGAGTGCAACGAGCGAGTGGAGCGAGTGCAACGAGCGAGTGCGCCAGTCGTGCGAGGGCGCGAGTGGCGTGTGGTCGAATTTGTGAATAAGCGAGTATGTGAGTACTCGTGGGCTAGCGGAAGTGTTAAATGTGGGAGTGCATGTACTTAGGAGCATGTACCATAATGCATGCATCCTTAGGAGGCGAGCGTTGACTTTCAGCTGCTTTAAAATGCATGCCTCCTGAGAAGGGGAGCATTGACTTTTAGCGTTTTCACAACGCATGCATTGGTAGGCGGGAGATTATTAGTTCCCCGGGCTTCCAACATGTACCTTTACAAACTTTAAATTGAGCATCATTTCCCACTGGAATACATGTATATTTAGGCGGCGAGCATGAACATTCAGCTGCTTTAGAATGAATGCATCCTTAGGGGGCGAGCATTGACTTATAGCTGCTTTACAATGCATGCATCTTTACGAGGCAATCGTTATTTTAGCTGCTTCACAATACATGCAGCGGTAGGCGGCGGATCGTTAGTTCCCACAAAAGGTTCTCTTGACGGAACAACCCATAACAAACGTAGAGCAACTGTTTGGGACCCATTTACAACCGGTCTGCATCAAATTTTTTTCTTTCAGCTCATTTCTTACCCGCCTGACACAAAATTCTTCTTTTTTAAAGTTTTCCGAAAAAACCTGAAGTAGAAAAAACTGTGATTTTTACGGAACAATACGGAACAAACGTATAAAAATCGTTTTGCGACTCATTTCCAAATATACAATATTTCCTTTCAGCTTTTCCGGAAAAGGCGAAGGGGAACGTCGAATTCCAGGAAAATGTTAAATTGATTTTCCCGGTCTGGTGGAGGGTAAGCAATGGAAATGGTCTTCTCTTGCTGCCTTAGAATACACGGACCTCAAGGCAATGAAAAGTCTACGTCCCTAGCCTTAGGATACATGCATCTGAATGAAAAGTCTGGAGAGCACCTTAGGCTCAAAAAGAAAAAAAATTACCCGTACGACCATTGTTTGGATGAGGCTCGACTATAGGAATTCGAAATTCTTAGTGCCGCAAATGGCACCGGCTCCGTTGAGAAAATATTTGGAAAAAACAAAGTTCCAGGAAAATGTTAAATTGATTATCCAAATCTCGTGGAGGGTAAGATATTGAAATAATCTTCTCTTGCTGCCTTAGACTACATGCATCTCAAGTCAATGAAGTCTAAGTTCACCGCCTTAGGATACATGCATCTCAAGGCAATGAAAAGTCTATGTCCCTAGCCTTAAGCGAGATATTTGGACATTTAAATTTTCTGTTTAGTTTATGGGGGAAAAAAATGTTCCTTAGGCAAGGAGCTATCCAAATCTATATTCAAAAATTTTTGTCCACAGGAGTTGGGACTTGTAATTTTTTTGATTTTTTCTGAAGACAACATGACGTCATCGGATAGTACTCGTCAAGAGGAACATTTTTTCTCCTATCAACCATGGTCGTACCTTGCTCCTAAACATTTTTCTTACAAAATATACAATTTTTTAAAATTTAAATAATTCATAGCAGCTAAACTTCTCGTTAGAATTAGACATGTTAATAGTCTATTTTCTTCGTTTTGGCGAGTACTATCCGCTGGTGAAAAAAAATGTTTCAGGTTAGATGGTTTTAAAAAAGTTAAGTCATTTTACACGTATCACTATTGATCAAAAAAAAAGTTCGTATACACTAATAGAAAGATTACAAAAAATGCTATTCTTTTGGCCATCTTCAAAAATTTTTTTTAGAGGAAAAAAAAATTTTTTTCAAGTATCTTAAAAAAAAGGCAAAAACGGGCTGTAACATGGGGGCTTTTCGTGATCCTCGTCAAATTTCCTATCCGATAGGCACCCTTTAAACCAATTCTACCGAACACAGACACCTATAACCTAAAAATGCAAATATCTCGGGAACGCGACCGAATTTTTTAATTCTGTAAATTCCACGAGATTCCTTGCATCGAAATACGTCTGGTAGGGTACAGTTTGAAGCTGTGGAGCGTGGGGAAAAAAACATTTGAGCAAAAATCGATATCGATTCGATATTAAAAATCCGTTTTTCCTAAATATCTTTTCGAAAACGAAAAACTGAGTGTTCTACCTAGTCTTAATCGATTCCTCAGATTAAAATACATCTCCCAGTATATAATTCATCGATATTTTGGCCCGTTTCAAGCTAAAAAATTCATATATCGAAATTGAAATATCGATTTGAAAACATCGAAAAAACGCCCATTTTTTTCGTTAGAGCGAAACCTAAAAATGCAAATATGTCGAGAACGCGACCGAATTTTTTAATTCTGTAAATTCCACGAGATTCCTTGCATCGAAATACGTCTGGTAGGGTACAGTTTGAAGCTGTGGAGCGTGGGGAAAAAAACATTTGAGCAAAAATCGATTTCGATATCGATTCGATATTAAAAATCCGTTTTTCCTAAATATCTTTTCGAAAACGAAAAACTGAGTGTTATACCTAGTCTTAATCGATTCCTCAGATTAAAATACATCTCCCAGTATATAATTCATCGATATTTTGGCCCGTTTCAAGCTAAAAAATTCATATATCGAAATTGAAATATCGATTTGAAAACATCGAAAAAACGCCCATTTTTTTCGTTAGAGCGAAACCTAAAAATGCAAATATGTCGAGAACGCGACCGAATTTTTTAATTCTGTAAATTCCACGAGATTCCTTGCATCGAAATACGTCTGGCAGCGTACAGTTTGAAGCTGTGGAGCGTGGGGAAAAAAACATTTGAGCAAAAATCGATTTCGATATCGATTCGATATTAAAAATCCGTTTTTCCTAAATATCTTTTCGAAAACGAAAAACTGAGTGTTATACCTAGTCTTAATCGATTCCTCAGATTAAAATACATCTCCCAGTATATAATTCATCGATATTTTGGCCCGTTTCAAGCTAAAAAATTCATATATCGAAATTGAAATATCGATTTGAAAACATCGAAAAAACGCCCATTTTTTTCGTTAGAGCGAAACCTAAAAATGCAAATATCTCGAGAACGCGACCGAATTTTTTAATTCTGTAAATTCCACGAGATTCCTTGCATCGAAATACGTCTGGCAGCGTACAGTTTGAAGCTGTGGATCGTGGGGAAAAAAACATTTGAGCAAAAATCGATTTCGATATCGATTCGATATTAAAAATCCGTTTTTCCTAAATATCTTTTCGAAAACGAAAAACTGAGTGTTCTACCTAGTCTTAATCGATTCCTCAGATTAAAATACATCTCCCAGTATATAATTCATCGATATTTTGGCCCGTTTCAAGCTAAAAAATTCATATATCGAAATTGAAATATCGATTTGAAAACATCGAAAAACGCCCATTTTTTTCGTTAGAGCGAAACCTAAAAATGCAAATATCTCGAGAACGCGACCGAATTTTTTAATTCTGTAAATTCCACGAGATTCCTTGCATCGAAATACGTCTGGTAGGGTACAGTTTGAAGCTGTGGAGCGTGGGGAAAAAAACATTTGAGCAAAAATCGATTTCGATATCGATTCGATATTAAAAATCCGTTTTTCCTAAATATCTTTTCGAAAACGAAAAACTGAGTGTTCTACCTAGTCTTAATCGATTCCTCAGATTAAAATACATCTCCCAGTATATAATTCATCGATATTTTGGCCCGTTTCAAGCTAAAAAATTCATATATCGAAATTGAAATATCGATTTGAAAACATCGAAAAAACGTCCATTTTTTTCGTTAGAGCGAAACCTAAAAATGCAAATATCTCGAGAACGCGACCGAATTTTTTAATTCTGTAAATTCCACGAGATTCCTTGCATCGAAATACGTCTGGTAGGGTACAGTTTGAAGCTGTGGAGCGTGGGGAAAAAAACATTTGAGCAAAAATCGATTTCGATATCGATTCGATATTAAAAATCCGTTTCTCCTAAATATCTTTTCGAAAACGAAAAACTGAGTGTTCTACCTAGTCTTAATCGATTCCTCAGATTAAAATACATCTCCCAGTATATAATTCATCGATATTTTTGCCCGTTTCAAGCTAAAAAAATCATATATCGAAATTGAAATATCGATTTGAAAACATCGAAAAAACGCCCATTTTTTTCGTTAGAGCGAAACCTAAAAATGCAAATATCTCGAGAACGCGACCGAATTTTTTAATTCTGTAAATTCCACGAGATTCCTTGCATCGAAATACGTCTGGTAGGGTACAGTTTGAAGCTGTGGATCGTGGGGAAAAAAACATTTGAGCTAAAATCGATTTCGATATCGATTCGATATTAAAAATCCGTTTTTCCTAAATATCTTTTCGAAAACGAAAAACTGAGTGTTCTACCTAGTCTTAATCGATTCCTCAGATTAAAATACATCTCCCAGTATATAATTCATCGATATTTTGGCCCGTTTCAAGCTAAAAAATTCATATATCGAAATTGAAATATCGATTTGAAAACATCGAAAAAACGTCTATTTTTTTCGTTAGAGCGAAACCTAAAAATGCAAATATCTCGAGAACGCGACCGAATTTTTTAATTCTGTAAATTCCACGAGATTCCTTGCATCGAAATACGTCTGGTAGGGTACAGTTTGAAGCTGTGGAGCGTGGGGAAAAAAACATTTGAGCAAAAATCGATTTCGATATCGATTCGATATTAAAAATCCGTTTTTCCTAAATATCTTTTCGAAAACGAAAAACTGAGTGTTCTACCTAGTCTTAATCGATTCCTCAGATTAAAATACATCTCCCAGTATATAATTCATCGATATTTTGGCCCGTTTCAAGCTAAAAAATTCATATATCGAAATTGAAATATCGATTTGAAAACATCGAAAAAACGCCCATTTTTTTCGTTAGAGCGAAACCTAAAAATGCAAATATCTCGAGAACGCGACCGAATTTTTTAATTCTGTAAATTCCACGAGATTCCTTGCATCGAAATACGTCTGGTAGGGTACAGTTTGAAGCTGTGGAGCGTGGGGAAAAAAACATTTGAGCAAAAATCGATTTCGATATCGATTCGATATTAAAAATCCGTTTTTCCTAAATATCTTTTCGAAAACGAAAAACTGAGTGTTATACCTAGTCTTAATCGATTCCTCAGATTAAAATACATCTCCCAGTATATAATTCATCGATATTTTGGCCCGTTTCAAGCTAAAAAATTCATATATCGAAATTGAAATATCGATTTGAAAACATCGAAAAAACGCCCATTTTTTTCGTTAGAGCGAAACCTAAAAATGCAAATATGTCGAGAACGCGACCGAATTTTTTAATTCTGTAAATTCCACGAGATTCCTTGCATCGAAATACGTCTGGCAGCGTACAGTTTGAAGCTGTGGAGCGTGGGGAAAAAAACATTTGAGCAAAAATCGATTTCGATATCGATTCGATATTAAAAATCCGTTTTTCCTAAATATCTTTTCGAAAACGAAAAACTGAGTGTTCTACCTAGTCTTAATCGATTCCTCAGATTAAAATACATCTCCCAGTATATAATTCATCGATATTTTGGCCCGTTTCAAGCTAAAAAATTCATATATCGAAATTGAAATATCGATTTGAAAACATCGAAAAAACGTCCATTTTTTTCGTTAGAGCGAAACCTAAAAATGCAAATATCTCGAGAACGCGACCGAATTTTTTAATTCTGTAAATTCCACGAGATTCCTTGCATCGAAATACGTCTGGTAGGGTACAGTTTGAAGCTGTGGAGCGTGGGGAAAAAAACATTTGAGCAAAAATCGATTTCGATATCGATTCGATATTAAAAATCCGTTTCTCCTAAATATCTTTTCGAAAACGAAAAACTGAGTGTTCTACCTAGTCTTAATCGATTCCTCAGATTAAAATACATCTCCCAGTATATAATTCATCGATATTTTTGCCCGTTTCAAGCTAAAAAAATCATATATCGAAATTGAAATATCGATTTGAAAACATCGAAAAAACGCCCATTTTTTTCGTTAGAGCGAAACCTAAAAATGCAAATATCTCGAGAACGCGACCGAATTTTTTAATTCTGTAAATTCCACGAGATTCCTTGCATCGAAATACGTCTGGTAGGGTACAGTTTGAAGCTGTGGAGCGTGGGGAAAAAAACATTTGAGCAAAAATCGATTTCGATATCGATTCGATATTAAAAATCCGTTTTTCCTAAATATCTTTTCGAAAACGAAAAACTGAGTGTTCTACCTAGTCTTAATCGATTCCTCAGATTAAAATACATCTCCCAGTATATAATTCATCGATATTTTGGCCCGTTTCAAGCTAAAAAATTCATATATCGAAATTGAAATATCGATTTGAAAACATCGAAAAAACGTCCATTTTTTTCGTTAGAACGAAACCTAAAAATGCAAATATCTCGAGAACGCGACCGAATTTTTTAATTCTGTAAATTCCACGAGATTCCTTGCATCGAAATACGTCTGGTAGGGTACAGTTTGAAGCTGTGGAGCGTTGGGAAAAAAACATTTGAGCAAAAATCGATTTCGATATCGATTCGATATTAAAAATCCGTTTTTCCTAAATATCTTTTCGAAAACGAAAAACTGAGTGTTCTACCTAGTCTTAATCGATTCCTCAGATTAAAATACATCTCCCAGTATATAATTCATCGATATTTTGGCCCGTTTCAAGCTAAAAAATTCATATATCGAAATTGAAATATCGATTTGAAAACATCGAAAAAACGCCCATTTTTTTCGTTAGAGCGAAACCTAAAAATGCAAATATCTCGAGAACGCGACCGAATTTTTTAATTCTGTAAATTCCACGAGATTCCTTGCATCGAAATACGTCTGGTAGGGTACAGTTTGAAGCTGTGGAGCGTGGGGAAAAAAACATTTGAGCAAAAATCGATTTCGATATCGATTCGATATTAAAAATCCGTTTCTCCTAAATATCTTTTCGAAAACGAAAAACTGAGTGTTCTACCTAGTCTTAATCGATTCCTCAGATTAAAATACATCTCCCAGTATATAATTCATCGATATTTTGGCCCGTTTCAAGCTAAAAAATTCATATATCGAAATTGAAATATCGATTTGAAAACATCGAAAAAACGCCCATTTTTTTCGTTAGAGCGAAACCTAAAAATGCAAATATCTCGAGAACGCGACCGAATTTTTTAATTCTGTAAATTCCACGAGATTCCTTGCATCGAAATACGTCTGGTAGGGTACAGTTTGAAGCTGTGGAGCGTGGGGAAAAAAACATTTGAGCAAAAATCGATTTCGATATCGATTCGATATTAAAAATCCGTTTTTCCTAAATATCTTTTCGAAAACGAAAAACTGAGTGTTCTACCTAGTCTTAATCGATTCCTCAGATTAAAATACATCTCCCAGTATATAATTCATCGATATTTTGGCCCGTTTCAAGCTAAAAAATTCATATATCGAAATTGAAATATCGATTTGAAAACATCGAAAAAACGCCCATTTTTTTCGTTAGAGCGAAACCTAAAAATGCAAATATCTCGAGAACGCGACCGAATTTTTTAATTCTGTAAATTCCACGAGATTCCTTGCATCGAAATACGTCTGGTAGGGTACAGTTTGAAGCTGTGGAGCGTGGGGAAAAAAACATTTGAGCAAAAATCGATTTCGATATCGATTCGATATTAAAAATCCGTTTTTCCTAAATATCTTTTCGAAAACGAAAAACTGAGTGTTCTACCTAGTCTTAATCGATTCCTCAGATTAAAATACATCTCCCAGTATATAATTCATCGATATTTTGGCCCGTTTCAAGCTAAAAAATTCATATATCGAAATTGAAATATCGATTTGAAAACATCGAAAAAACGTCCATTTTTTTCGTTAGAGCGAAACCTAAAAATGCAAATATCTCGAGAACGCGACCGAATTTTTTAATTCTGTAAATTCCACGAGATTCCTTGCATCGAAATACGTCTGGTAGGGTACAGTTTGAAGCTGTGGAGCGTGGGGAAAAAAACATTTGAGCAAAAATCGATTTCGATATCGATTCGATATTAAAAATCCGTTTTTCCTAAATATCTTTTCGAAAACGAAAAACTGAGTGTTCTACCTAGTCTTAATCGATTCCTCAGATTAAAATACATCTCCCAGTATATAATTCATCGATATTTTGGCCCGTTTCAAGCTAAAAAATTCATATATCGAAATTGAAATATCGATTTGAAAACATCGAAAAAACGCCCATTTTTTTCGTTAGAGCGAAACCTAAAAATGCAAATATCTCGAGAACGCGACCGAATTTTTTAATTCTGTAAATTCCACGAGATTCCTTGCATCGAAATACGTCTGGTAGGGTACAGTTTGAAGCTGTGGAGCGTGGGGAAAAAAACATTTGAGCAAAAATCGATTTCGATATCGATTCGATATTAAAAATCCGTTTTTCCTAAATATCTTTTCGAAAACGAAAAACTGAGTGTTCTACCTAGTCTTAATCGATTCCTCAGATTAAAATACATCTCCCAGTATATAATTCATCGATATTTTGGCCCGTTTCAAGCTAAAAAATTCATATATCGAAATTGAAATATCGATTTGAAAACATCGAAAAAACGCCCATTTTTTTCGTTAGAGCGAAACCTAAAAATGCAAATATCTCGAGAACGCGACCGAATTTTTTAATTCTGTAAATTCCACGAGATTCCTTGCATCGAAATACGTCTGGTAGGGTACAGTTTGAAGCTGTGGAGCGTGGGGAAAAAAACATTTGAGCAAAAATCGATTTCGATATCGATTCGATATTAAAAATCCGTTTTTCCTAAATATCTTTTCGAAAACGAAAAACTGAGTGTTCTACCTAGTCTTAATCGATTCCTCAGATTAAAATACATCTCCCAGTATATAATTCATCGATATTTTGGCCCGTTTCAAGCTAAAAAATTCATATATCGAAATTGAAATATCGATTTGAAAACATCGAAAAAACGCCCATTTTTTTCGTTAGAGCGAAACCTAAAAATGCAAATATCTCGAGAACGCGACCGAATTTTTTAATTCTGTAAATTCCACGAGATTCCTTGCATCGAAATACGTCTGGTAGGGTACAGTTTGAAGCTGTGGAGCGTGGGGAAAAAAACATTTGAGCAAAAATCGATTTCGATATCGATTCGATATTAAAAATCCGTTTTTCCTAAATATCTTTTCGAAAACGAAAAACTGAGTGTTCTACCTAGTCTTAATCGATTCCTCAGATTAAAATACATCTCCCAGTATATAATTCATCGATATTTTGGCCCGTTTCAAGCTAAAAAATTCATATATCGAAATTGAAATATCGATTTGAAAACATCGAAAAAACGTCCATTTTTTTCGTTAGAGCGAAACCTAAAAATGCAAATATCTCGAGAACGCGACCGAATTTTTTAATTCTGTAAATTCCACGAGATTCCTTGCATCGAAATACGTCTGGTAGGGTACAGTTTGAAGCTGTGGAGCGTGGGGAAAAAAACATTTGAGCAAAAATCGATTTCGATATCGATTCGATATTAAAAATCCGTTTTTCCTAAATATCTTTTCGAAAACGAAAAACTGAGTGTTCTACCTAGTCTTAATCGATTCCTCAGATTAAAATACATCTCCCAGTATATAATTCATCGATATTTTGGCCCGTTTCAAGCTAAAAAATTCATATATCGAAATTGAAATATCGATTTGAAAACATCGAAAAAACGTCCATTTTTTTCGTTAGAGCGAAACCTAAAAATGCAAATATCTCGAGAACGCGACCGAATTTTTTAATTCTGTAAATTCCACGAGATTCCTTGCATCGAAATACGTCTGGTAGGGTACAGTTTGAAGCTGTGGAGCGTGGGGAAAAAAACATTTGAGCAAAAATCGATTTCGATATCGATTCGATATTAAAAATCCGTTTTTCCTAAATATCTTTTCGAAAACGAAAAACTGAGTGTTCTACCTAGTCTTAATCGATTCCTCAGATTAAAATACATCTCCCAGTATATAATTCATCGATATTTTGGCCCGTTTCAAGCTAAAAAATTCATATATCGAAATTGAAATATCGATTTGAAAACATCGAAAAAACGCCCATTTTTTTCGTTAGAGCGAAACCTAAAAATGCAAATATCTCGAGAACGCGACCGAATTTTTTAATTCTGTAAATTCCACGAGATTCCTTGCATCGAAATACGTCTGGTAGGGTACAGTTTGAAGCTGTGGAGCGTGGGGAAAAAAACATTTGAGCAAAAATCGATTTCGATATCGATTCGATATTAAAAATCCGTTTTTCCTAAATATCTTTTCGAAAACGAAAAACTGAGTGTTCTACCTAGTCTTAATCGATTCCTCAGATTAAAATACATCTCCCAGTATATAATTCATCGATATTTTGGCCCGTTTCAAGCTAAAAAATTCATATATCGAAATTGAAATATCGATTTGAAAACATCGAAAAAACGCCCATTTTTTTCGTTAGAGCGAAACCTAAAAATGCAAATATCTCGAGAACGCGACCGAATTTTTTAATTCTGTAAATTCCACGAGATTCCTTGCATCGAAATACGTCTGGTAGGGTACAGTTTGAAGCTGTGGAGCGTGGGGAAAAAAACATTTGAGCAAAAATCGATTTCGATATCGATTCGATATTAAAAATCCGTTTTTCCTAAATATCTTTTCGAAAACGAAAAACTGAGTGTTCTACCTAGTCTTAATCGATTCCTCAGATTAAAATACATCTCCCAGTATATAATTCATCGATATTTTGGCCCGTTTCAAGCTAAAAAATTCATATATCGAAATTGAAATATCGATTTGAAAACATCGAAAAAACGCCCATTTTTTTCGTTAGAGCGAAACCTAAAAATGCAAATATCTCGAGAACGCGACCGAATTTTTTAATTCTGTAAATTCCACGAGATTCCTTGCATCGAAATACGTCTGGTAGGGTACAGTTTGAAGCTGTGGAGCGTGGGGAAAAAAACATTTGAGCAAAAATCGATTTCGATATCGATTCGATATTAAAAATCCGTTTTTCCTAAATATCTTTTCGAAAACGAAAAACTGAGTGTTCTACCTAGTCTTAATCGATTCCTCAGATTAAAATACATCTCCCAGTATATAATTCATCGATATTTTGGCCCGTTTCAAGCTAAAAAATTCATATATCGAAATTGAAATATCGATTTGAAAACATCGAAAAAACGTCCATTTTTTTCGTTAGAGCGAAACCTAAAAATGCAAATATCTCGAGAACGCGACCGAATTTTTTAATTCTGTAAATTCCACGAGATTCCTTGCATCGAAATACGTCTGGTAGGGTACAGTTTGAAGCTGTGGAGCGTGGGGAAAAAAACATTTGAGCAAAAATCGATTTCGATATCGATTCGATATTAAAAATCCGTTTTTCCTAAATATCTTTTCGAAAACGAAAAACTGAGTGTTCTACCTAGTCTTAATCGATTCCTCAGATTAAAATACATCTCCCAGTATATAATTCATCGATATTTTGGCCCGTTTCAAGCTAAAAAATTCATATATCGAAATTGAAATATCGATTTGAAAACATCGAAAAAACGCCCATTTTTTTCGTTAGAGCGAAACCTAAAAATGCAAATATCTCGAGAACGCGACCGAATTTTTTAATTCTGTAAATTCCACGAGATTCCTTGCATCGAAATACGTCTGGTAGGGTACAGTTTGAAGCTGTGGAGCGTGGGGAAAAAAACATTTGAGCAAAAATCGATTTCGATATCGATTCGATATTAAAAATCCGTTTTTCCTAAATATCTTTTCGAAAACGAAAAACTGAGTGTTCTACCTAGTCTTAATCGATTCCTCAGATTAAAATACATCTCCCAGTATATAATTCATCGATATTTTGGCCCGTTTCAAGCTAAAAAATTCATATATCGAAATTGAAATATCGATTTGAAAACATCGAAAAAACGTCCATTTTTTTCGTTAGAGCGAAACCTAAAAATGCAAATATCTCGAGAACGCGACCGAATTTTTTAATTCTGTAAATTCCACGAGATTCCTTGCATCGAAATACGTCTGGTAGGGTACAGTTTGAAGCTGTGGAGCGTGGGGAAAAAAACATTTGAGCAAAAATCGATTTCGATATCGATTCGATATTAAAAATCCGTTTTTCCTAAATATCTTTTCGAAAACGAAAAACTGAGTGTTCTACCTAGTCTTAATCGATTCCTCAGATTAAAATACATCTCCCAGTATATAATTCATCGATATTTTGGCCCGTTTCAAGCTAAAAAATTCATATATCGAAATTGAAATATCGATTTGAAAACATCGAAAAAACGCCCATTTTTTTCGTTAGAGCGAAACCTAAAAATGCAAATATCTCGAGAACGCGACCGAATTTTTTAATTCTGTAAATTCCACGAGATTCCTTGCATCGAAATACGTCTGGTAGGGTACAGTTTGAAGCTGTGGAGCGTGGGGAAAAAAACATTTGAGCAAAAATCGATTTCGATATCGATTCGATATTAAAAATCCGTTTTTCCTAAATATCTTTTCGAAAACGAAAAACTGAGTGTTCTACCTAGTCTTAATCGATTCCTCAGATTAAAATACATCTCCCAGTATATAATTCATCGATATTTTGGCCCGTTTCAAGCTAAAAAATTCATATATCGAAATTGAAATATCGATTTGAAAACATCGAAAAAACGTCCATTTTTTTCGTTAGAGCGAAACCTAAAAATGCAAATATCTCGAGAACGCGACCGAATTTTTTAATTCTGTAAATTCCACGAGATTCCTTGCATCGAAATACGTCTGGTAGGGTACAGTTTGAAGCTGTGGAGCGTGGGGAAAAAAACATTTGAGCAAAAATCGATTTCGATATCGATTCGATATTAAAAATCCGTTTTTCCTAAATATCTTTTCGAAAACGAAAAACTGAGTGTTCTACCTAGTCTTAATCGATTCCTCAGATTAAAATACATCTCCCAGTATATAATTCATCGATATTTTGGCCCGTTTCAAGCTAAAAAAATATATCGAAATTGAAATATCGATTTGAAAACATCGAAAAAACGCCCATTTTTTTCGTTAGAGCGAAACCTAAAAATGCAAATATCTCGAGAACGCGACCGAATTTTTTAATTCTGTAAATTCCACGAGATTCCTTGCATCGAAATACGTCTGGTAGGGTACAGTTTGAAGCTGTGGAGCGTGGGGAAAAAAACATTTGAGCAAAAATCGATTTCGATATCGATTCGATATTAAAAATCCGTTTTTCCTAAATATCTTTTCGAAAACGAAAAACTGAGTGTTCTACCTAGTCTTAATCGATTCCTCAGATTAAAATACATCTCCCAGTATATAATTCATCGATATTTTGGCCCGTTTCAAGCTAAAAAATTCATATATCGAAATTGAAATATCGATTTGAAAACATCGAAAAAACGTCCATTTTTTTCGTTAGAGCGAAACCTAAAAATGCAAATATCTCGAGAACGCGACCGAATTTTTTAATTCTGTAAATTCCACGAGATTCCTTGCATCGAAATACGTCTGGTAGGGTACAGTTTGAAGCTGTGGAGCGTGGGGAAAAAAACATTTGAGCAAAAATCGATTTCGATATCGATTCGATATTAAAAATCCGTTTTTCCTAAATATCTTTTCGAAAACGAAAAACTGAGTGTTCTACCTAGTCTTAATCGATTCCTCAGATTAAAATACATCTCCCAGTATATAATTCATCGATATTTTGGCCCGTTTCAAGCTAAAAAATTCATATATCGAAATTGAAATATCGATTTGAAAACATCGAAAAAACGCCCATTTTTTTCGTTAGAGCGAAACCTAAAAATGCAAATATCTCGAGAACGCGACCGAATTTTTTAATTCTGTAAATTCCACGAGATTCCTTGCATCGAAATACGTCTGGTAGGGTACAGTTTGAAGCTGTGGAGCGTGGGGAAAAAAACATTTGAGCAAAAATCGATTTCGATATCGATTCGATATTAAAAATCCGTTTTTCCTAAATATCTTTTCGAAAACGAAAAACTGAGTGTTCTACCTAGTCTTAATCGATTCCTCAGATTAAAATACATCTCCCAGTATATAATTCATCGATATTTTGGCCCGTTTCAAGCTAAAAAATTCATATATCGAAATTGAAATATCGATTTGAAAACATCGAAAAAACGCCCATTTTTTTCGTTAGAGCGAAACCTAAAAATGCAAATATCTCGAGAACGCGACCGAATTTTTTAATTCTGTAAATTCCACGAGATTCCTTGCATCGAAATACGTCTGGTAGGGTACAGTTTGAAGCTGTGGAGCGTGGGGAAAAAAACATTTGAGCAAAAATCGATTTCGATATCGATTCGATATTAAAAATCCGTTTTTCCTAAATATCTTTTCGAAAACGAAAAACTGAGTGTTCTACCTAGTCTTAATCGATTCCTCAGATTAAAATACATCTCCCAGTATATAATTCATCGATATTTTGGCCCGTTTCAAGCTAAAAAATTCATATATCGAAATTGAAATATCGATTTGAAAACATCGAAAAAACGTCCATTTTTTTCGTTAGAGCGAAACCTAAAAATGCAAATATCTCGAGAACGCGACCGAATTTTTTAATTCTGTAAATTCCACGAGATTCCTTGCATCGAAATACGTCTGGTAGGGTACAGTTTGAAGCTGTGGAGCGTGGGGAAAAAAACATTTGAGCAAAAATCGATTTCGATATCGATTCGATATTAAAAATCCGTTTTTCCTAAATATCTTTTCGAAAACGAAAAACTGAGTGTTCTACCTAGTCTTAATCGATTCCTCAGATTAAAATACATCTCCCAGTATATAATTCATCGATATTTTGGCCCGTTTCAAGCTAAAAAATTCATATATCGAAATTGAAATATCGATTTGAAAACATCGAAAAAACGCCCATTTTTTTCGTTAGAGCGAAACCTAAAAATGCAAATATCTCGAGAACGCGACCGAATTTTTTAATTCTGTAAATTCCACGAGATTCCTTGCATCGAAATACGTCTGGTAGGGTACAGTTTGAAGCTGTGGAGCGTGGGGAAAAAAACATTTGAGCAAAAATCGATTTCGATATCGATTCGATATTAAAAATCCGTTTTTCCTAAATATCTTTTCGAAAACGAAAAACTGAGTGTTCTACCTAGTCTTAATCGATTCCTCAGATTAAAATACATCTCCCAGTATATAATTCATCGATATTTTGGCCCGTTTCAAGCTAAAAAATTCATATATCGAAATTGAAATATCGATTTGAAAACATCGAAAAAACGTCCATTTTTTTCGTTAGAGCGAAACCTAAAAATGCAAATATCTCGAGAACGCGACCGAATTTTTTAATTCTGTAAATTCCACGAGATTCCTTGCATCGAAATACGTCTGGTAGGGTACAGTTTGAAGCTGTGGAGCGTGGGGAAAAAAACATTTGAGCAAAAATCGATTTCGATATCGATTCGATATTAAAAATCCGTTTTTCCTAAATATCTTTTCGAAAACGAAAAACTGAGTGTTCTACCTAGTCTTAATCGATTCCTCAGATTAAAATACATCTCCCAGTATATAATTCATCGATATTTTGGCCCGTTTCAAGCTAAAAAATTCATATATCGAAATTGAAATATCGATTTGAAAACATCGAAAAAACGCCCATTTTTTTCGTTAGAGCGAAACCTAAAAATGCAAATATCTCGAGAACGCGACCGAATTTTTTAATTCTGTAAATTCCACGAGATTCCTTGCATCGAAATACGTCTGGTAGGGTACAGTTTGAAGCTGTGGAGCGTGGGGAAAAAAACATTTGAGCAAAAATCGATTTCGATATCGATTCGATATTAAAAATCCGTTTTTCCTAAATATCTTTTCGAAAACGAAAAACTGAGTGTTCTACCTAGTCTTAATCGATTCCTCAGATTAAAATACATCTCCCAGTATATAATTCATCGATATTTTGGCCCGTTTCAAGCTAAAAAATTCATATATCGAAATTGAAATATCGATTTGAAAACATCGAAAAAACGTCCATTTTTTTCGTTAGAGCGAAACCTAAAAATGCAAATATCTCGAGAACGCGACCGAATTTTTTAATTCTGTAAATTCCACGAGATTCCTTGCATCGAAATACGTCTGGTAGGGTACAGTTTGAAGCTGTGGAGCGTGGGGAAAAAAACATTTGAGCAAAAATCGATTTCGATATCGATTCGATATTAAAAATCCGTTTTTCCTAAATATCTTTTCGAAAACGAAAAACTGAGTGTTCTACCTAGTCTTAATCGATTCCTCAGATTAAAATACATCTCCCAGTATATAATTCATCGATATTTTGGCCCGTTTCAAGCTAAAAAATTCATATATCGAAATTGAAATATCGATTTGAAAACATCGAAAAAACGTCCATTTTTTTCGTTAGAGCGAAACCTAAAAATGCAAATATCTCGAGAACGCGACCGAATTTTTTAATTCTGTAAATTCCACGAGATTCCTTGCATCGAAATACGTCTGGTAGGGTACAGTTTGAAGCTGTGGAGCGTGGGGAAAAAAACATTTGAGCAAAAATCGATTTCGATATCGATTCGATATTAAAAATCCGTTTTTCCTAAATATCTTTTCGAAAACGAAAAACTGAGTGTTCTACCTAGTCTTAATCGATTCCTCAGATTAAAATACATCTCCCAGTATATAATTCATCGATATTTTGGCCCGTTTCAAGCTAAAAAATTCATATATCGAAATTGAAATATCGATTTGAAAACATCGAAAAAACGCCCATTTTTTTCGTTAGAGCGAAACCTAAAAATGCAAATATCTCGAGAACGCGACCGAATTTTTTAATTCTGTAAATTCCACGAGATTCCTTGCATCGAAATACGTCTGGTAGGGTACAGTTTGAAGCTGTGGAGCGTGGGGAAAAAAACATTTGAGCAAAAATCGATTTCGATATCGATTCGATATTAAAAATCCGTTTTTCCTAAATATCTTTTCGAAAACGAAAAACTGAGTGTTCTACCTAGTCTTAATCGATTCCTCAGATTAAAATACATCTCCCAGTATATAATTCATCGATATTTTGGCCCGTTTCAAGCTAAAAAATTCATATATCGAAATTGAAATATCGATTTGAAAACATCGAAAAAACGCCCATTTTTTTCGTTAGAGCGAAACCTAAAAATGCAAATATCTCGAGAACGCGACCGAATTTTTTAATTCTGTAAATTCCACGAGATTCCTTGCATCGAAATACGTCTGGTAGGGTACAGTTTGAAGCTGTGGAGCGT
Source organism: Liposcelis brunnea (assembly GCA_023512825.1). Lineage (NCBI taxonomy): Eukaryota > Metazoa > Arthropoda > Insecta > Psocodea > Liposcelididae > Liposcelis > Liposcelis brunnea. Next base: position 47,790 of record JAJEOV010000116.1, read on the forward strand.
GGGGAAAAAAACATTTGAGCAAAAATCGATTTCGATATCGATTCGATATTAAAAATCCGTTTTTCCTAAATATCTTTTCGAAAACGAAAAACTGAGTGTTCTACCTAGTCTTAATCGATTCCTCAGATTAAAATACATCTCCCAGTATATAATTCATCGATATTTTGGCCCGTTTCAAGCTAAAAAATTCATATATCGAAATTGAAATATCGATTTGAAAACATCGAAAAAACGCCCATTTTTTTCGTTAGAGCGAAACCTAAAAATGCAAATATCTCGAGAACGCGACCGAATTTTTTAATTCTGTAAATTCCACGAGATTCCTTGCATCGAAATACGTCTGGTAGGGTACAGTTTGAAGCTGTGGAGCGTGGGGAAAAAAACATTTGAGCAAAAATCGATTTCGATATCGATTCGATATTAAAAATCCGTTTTTCCTAAATATCTTTTCGAAAACGAAAAACTGAGTGTTCTACCTAGTCTTAATCGATTCCTCAGATTAAAATACATCTCCCAGTATATAATTCATCGATATTTTGGCCCGTTTCAAGCTAAAAAATTCATATATCGAAATTGAAATATCGATTTGAAAACATCGAAAAAACGCCCATTTTTTTCGTTAGAGCGAAACCTAAAAATGCAAATATCTCGAGAACGCGACCGAATTTTTTAATTCTGTAAATTCCACGAGATTCCTTGCATCGAAATACGTCTGGTAGGGTACAGTTTGAAGCTGTGGAGCGTGGGGAAAAAAACATTTGAGCAAAAATCGATTTCGATATCGATTCGATATTAAAAATCCGTTTTTCCTAAATATCTTTTCGAAAACGAAAAACTGAGTGTTCTACCTAGTCTTAATCGATTCCTCAGATTAAAATACATCTCCCAGTATATAATTCATCGATATTTTGGCCCGTTTCAAGCTAAAAAATTCATATATCGAAATTGAAATATCGATTTGAAAACATCGAAAAAACGCCCATTTTTTTCGTTAGAGCGAAACCTAAAAATGCAAATATCTCGAGAACGCGACCGAATTTTTTAATTCTGTAAATTCCACGAGATTCCTTGCATCGAAATACGTCTGGTAGGGTACAGTTTGAAGCTGTGGAGCGTGGGGAAAAAAACATTTGAGCAAAAATCGATTTCGATATCGATTCGATATTAAAAATCCGTTTTTCCTAAATATCTTTTCGAAAACGAAAAACTGAGTGTTCTACCTAGTCTTAATCGATTCCTCAGATTAAAATACATCTCCCAGTATATAATTCATCGATATTTTGGCCCGTTTCAAGCTAAAAAATTCATATATCGAAATTGAAATATCGATTTGAAAACATCGAAAAAACGCCCATTTTTTTCGTTAGAGCGAAACCTAAAAATGCAAATATCTCGAGAACGCGACCGAATTTTTTAATTCTGTAAATTCCACGAGATTCCTTGCATCGAAATACGTCTGGTAGGGTACAGTTTGAAGCTGTGGAGCGTGGGGAAAAAAACATTTGAGCAAAAATCGATTTCGATATCGATTCGATATTAAAAATCCGTTTTTCCTAAATATCTTTTCGAAAACGAAAAACTGAGTGTTCTACCTAGTCTTAATCGATTCCTCAGATTAAAATACATCTCCCAGTATATAATTCATCGATATTTTGGCCCGTTTCAAGCTAAAAAATTCATATATCGAAATTGAAATATCGATTTGAAAACATCGAAAAAACGCCCATTTTTTTCGTTAGAGCGAAACCTAAAAATGCAAATATCTCGAGAACGCGACCGAATTTTTTAATTCTGTAAATTCCACGAGATTCCTTGCATCGAAATACGTCTGGTAGGGTACAGTTTGAAGCTGTGGAGCGTGGGGAAAAAAACATTTGAGCAAAAATCGATTTCGATATCGATTCGATATTAAAAATCCGTTTTTCCTAAATATCTTTTCGAAAACGAAAAACTGAGTGTTCTACCTAGTCTTAATCGATTCCTCAGATTAAAATACATCTCCCAGTATATAATTCATCGATATTTTGGCCCGTTTCAAGCTAAAAAATTCATATATCGAAATTGAAATATCGATTTGAAAACATCGAAAAAACGCCCATTTTTTTCGTTAGAGCGAAACCTAAAAATGCAAATATCTCGAGAACGCGACCGAATTTTTTAATTCTGTAAATTCCACGAGATTCCTTGCATCGAAATACGTCTGGTAGGGTACAGTTTGAAGCTGTGGAGCGTGGGGAAAAAAACATTTGAGCAAAAATCGATTTCGATATCGATTCGATATTAAAAATCCGTTTTTCCTAAATATCTTTTCGAAAACGAAAAACTGAGTGTTCTACCTAGTCTTAATCGATTCCTCAGATTAAAATACATCTCCCAGTATATAATTCATCGATATTTTGGCCCGTTTCAAGCTAAAAAATTCATATATCGAAATTGAAATATCGATTTGAAAACATCGAAAAAACGCCCATTTTTTTCGTTAGAGCGAAACCTAAAAATGCAAATATCTCGAGAACGCGACCGAATTTTTTAATTCTGTAAATTCCACGAGATTCCTTGCATCGAAATACGTCTGGTAGGGTACAGTTTGAAGCTGTGGAGCGTGGGGAAAAAAACATTTGAGCAAAAATCGATTTCGATATCGATTCGATATTAAAAATCCGTTTTTCCTAAATATCTTTTCGAAAACGAAAAACTGAGTGTTCTACCTAGTCTTAATCGATTCCTCAGATTAAAATACATCTCCCAGTATATAATTCATCGATATTTTGGCCCGTTTCAAGCTAAAAAATTCATATATCGAAATTGAAATATCGATTTGAAAACATCGAAAAAACGCCCATTTTTTTCGTTAGAGCGAAACCTAAAAATGCAAATATCTCGAGAACGCGACCGAATTTTTTAATTCTGTAAATTCCACGAGATTCCTTGCATCGAAATACGTCTGGTAGGGTACAGTTTGAAGCTGTGGAGCGTGGGGAAAAAAACATTTGAGCAAAAATCGATTTCGATATCGATTCGATATTAAAAATCCGTTTTTCCTAAATATCTTTTCGAAAACGAAAAACTGAGTGTTCTACCTAGTCTTAATCGATTCCTCAGATTAAAATACATCTCCCAGTATATAATTCATCGATATTTTGGCCCGTTTCAAGCTAAAAAATTCATATATCGAAATTGAAATATCGATTTGAAAACATCGAAAAAACGCCCATTTTTTTCGTTAGAGCGAAACCTAAAAATGCAAATATCTCGAGAACGCGACCGAATTTTTTAATTCTGTAAATTCCACGAGATTCCTTGCATCGAAATACGTCTGGTAGGGTACAGTTTGAAGCTGTGGAGCGTGGGGAAAAAAACATTTGAGCAAAAATCGATTTCGATATCGATTCGATATTAAAAATCCGTTTTTCCTAAATATCTTTTCGAAAACGAAAAACTGAGTGTTCTACCTAGTCTTAATCGATTCCTCAGATTAAAATACATCTCCCAGTATATAATTCATCGATATTTTGGCCCGTTTCAAGCTAAAAAATTCATATATCGAAATTGAAATATCGATTTGAAAACATCGAAAAAACGCCCATTTTTTTCGTTAGAGCGAAACCTAAAAATGCAAATATCTCGAGAACGCGACCGAATTTTTTAATTCTGTAAATTCCACGAGATTCCTTGCATCGAAATACGTCTGGTAGGGTACAGTTTGAAGCTGTGGAGCGTGGGGAAAAAAACATTTGAGCAAAAATCGATTTCGATATCGATTCGATATTAAAAATCCGTTTTTCCTAAATATCTTTTCGAAAACGAAAAACTGAGTGTTCTACCTAGTCTTAATCGATTCCTCAGATTAAAATACATCTCCCAGTATATAATTCATCGATATTTTGGCCCGTTTCAAGCTAAAAAATTCATATATCGAAATTGAAATATCGATTTGAAAACATCGAAAAAACGCCCATTTTTTTCGTTAGAGCGAAACCTAAAAATGCAAATATCTCGAGAACGCGACCGAATTTTTTAATTCTGTAAATTCCACGAGATTCCTTGCATCGAAATACGTCTGGTAGGGTACAGTTTGAAGCTGTGGAGCGTGGGGAAAAAAACATTTGAGCAAAAATCGATTTCGATATCGATTCGATATTAAAAATCCGTTTTTCCTAAATATCTTTTCGAAAACGAAAAACTGAGTGTTCTACCTAGTCTTAATCGATTCCTCAGATTAAAATACATCTCCCAGTATATAATTCATCGATATTTTGGCCCGTTTCAAGCTAAAAAATTCATATATCGAAATTGAAATATCGATTTGAAAACATCGAAAAAACGCCCATTTTTTTCGTTAGAGCGAAACCTAAAAATGCAAATATCTCGAGAACGCGACCGAATTTTTTAATTCTGTAAATTCCACGAGATTCCTTGCATCGAAATACGTCTGGTAGGGTACAGTTTGAAGCTGTGGAGCGTGGGGAAAAAAACATTTGAGCAAAAATCGATTTCGATATCGATTCGATATTAAAAATCCGTTTTTCCTAAATATCTTTTCGAAAACGAAAAACTGAGTGTTCTACCTAGTCTTAATCGATTCCTCAGATTAAAATACATCTCCCAGTATATAATTCATCGATATTTTGGCCCGTTTCAAGCTAAAAAATTCATATATCGAAATTGAAATATCGATTTGAAAACATCGAAAAAACGCCCATTTTTTTCGTTAGAGCGAAACCTAAAAATGCAAATATCTCGAGAACGCGACCGAATTTTTTAATTCTGTAAATTCCACGAGATTCCTTGCATCGAAATACGTCTGGTAGGGTACAGTTTGAAGCTGTGGAGCGTGGGGAAAAAAACATTTGAGCAAAAATCGATTTCGATATCGATTCGATATTAAAAATCCGTTTTTCCTAAATATCTTTTCGAAAACGAAAAACTGAGTGTTCTACCTAGTCTTAATCGATTCCTCAGATTAAAATACATCTCCCAGTATATAATTCATCGATATTTTGGCCCGTTTCAAGCTAAAAAATTCATATATCGAAATTGAAATATCGATTTGAAAACATCGAAAAAACGTCCATTTTTTTCGTTAGAGCGAAACCTAAAAATGCAAATATCTCGAGAACGCGACCGAATTTTTTAATTCTGTAAATTCCACGAGATTCCTTGCATCGAAATACGTCTGGTAGGGTACAGTTTGAAGCTGTGGAGCGTGGGGAAAAAAACATTTGAGCAAAAATCGATTTCGATATCGATTCGATATTAAAAATCCGTTTTTCCTAAATATCTTTTCGAAAACGAAAAACTGAGTGTTCTACCTAGTCTTAATCGATTCCTCAGATTAAAATACATCTCCCAGTATATAATTCATCGATATTTTGGCCCGTTTCAAGCTAAAAAATTCATATATCGAAATTGAAATATCGATTTGAAAACATCGAAAAAACGCCCATTTTTTTCGTTAGAGCGAAACCTAAAAATGCAAATATCTCGAGAACGCGACCGAATTTTTTAATTCTGTAAATTCCACGAGATTCCTTGCATCGAAATACGTCTGGTAGGGTACAGTTTGAAGCTGTGGAGCGTGGGGAAAAAAACATTTGAGCAAAAATCGATTTCGATATCGATTCGATATTAAAAATCCGTTTTTCCTAAATATCTTTTCGAAAACGAAAAACTGAGTGTTCTACCTAGTCTTAATCGATTCCTCAGATTAAAATACATCTCCCAGTATATAATTCATCGATATTTTGGCCCGTTTCAAGCTAAAAAATTCATATATCGAAATTGAAATATCGATTTGAAAACATCGAAAAAACGCCCATTTTTTTCGTTAGAGCGAAACCTAAAAATGCAAATATCTCGAGAACGCGACCGAATTTTTTAATTCTGTAAATTCCACGAGATTCCTTGCATCGAAATACGTCTGGTAGGGTACAGTTTGAAGCTGTGGAGCGTGGGGAAAAAAACATTTGAGCAAAAATCGATTTCGATATCGATTCGATATTAAAAATCCGTTTTTCCTAAATATCTTTTCGAAAACGAAAAACTGAGTGTTCTACCTAGTCTTAATCGATTCCTCAGATTAAAATACATCTCCCAGTATATAATTCATCGATATTTTGGCCCGTTTCAAGCTAAAAAATTCATATATCGAAATTGAAATATCGATTTGAAAACATCGAAAAAACGTCCATTTTTTTCGTTAGAGCGAAACCTAAAAATGCAAATATCTCGAGAACGCGACCGAATTTTTTAATTCTGTAAATTCCACGAGATTCCTTGCATCGAAATACGTCTGGTAGGGTACAGTTTGAAGCTGTGGAGCGTGGGGAAAAAAACATTTGAGCAAAAATCGATTTCGATATCGATTCGATATTAAAAATCCGTTTTTCCTAAATATCTTTTCGAAAACGAAAAACTGAGTGTTCTACCTAGTCTTAATCGATTCCTCAGATTAAAATACATCTCCCAGTATATAATTCATCGATATTTTGGCCCGTTTCAAGCTAAAAAATTCATATATCGAAATTGAAATATCGATTTGAAAACATCGAAAAAACGCCCATTTTTTTCGTTAGAGCGAAACCTAAAAATGCAAATATCTCGAGAACGCGACCGAATTTTTTAATTCTGTAAATTCCACGAGATTCCTTGCATCGAAATACGTCTGGTAGGGTACAGTTTGAAGCTGTGGAGCGTGGGGAAAAAAACATTTGAGCAAAAATCGATTTCGATATCGATTCGATATTAAAAATCCGTTTTTCCTAAATATCTTTTCGAAAACGAAAAACTGAGTGTTCTACCTAGTCTTAATCGATTCCTCAGATTAAAATACATCTCCCAGTATATAATTCATCGATATTTTGGCCCGTTTCAAGCTAAAAAATTCATATATCGAAATTGAAATATCGATTTGAAAACATCGAAAAAACGCCCATTTTTTTCGTTAGAGCGAAACCTAAAAATGCAAATATCTCGAGAACGCGACCGAATTTTTTAATTCTGTAAATTCCACGAGATTCCTTGCATCGAAATACGTCTGGTAGGGTACAGTTTGAAGCTGTGGAGCGTGGGGAAAAAAACATTTGAGCAAAAATCGATTTCGATATCGATTCGATATTAAAAATCCGTTTTTCCTAAATATCTTTTCGAAAACGAAAAACTGAGTGTTCTACCTAGTCTTAATCGATTCCTCAGATTAAAATACATCTCCCAGTATATAATTCATCGATATTTTGGCCCGTTTCAAGCTAAAAAATTCATATATCGAAATTGAAATATCGATTTGAAAACATCGAAAAAACGCCCATTTTTTTCGTTAGAGCGAAACCTAAAAATGCAAATATCTCGAGAACGCGACCGAATTTTTTAATTCTGTAAATTCCACGAGATTCCTTGCATCGAAATACGTCTGGTAGGGTACAGTTTGAAGCTGTGGAGCGTGGGGAAAAAAACATTTGAGCAAAAATCGATTTCGATATCGATTCGATATTAAAAATCCGTTTTTCCTAAATATCTTTTCGAAAACGAAAAACTGAGTGTTCTACCTAGTCTTAATCGATTCCTCAGATTAAAATACATCTCCCAGTATATAATTCATCGATATTTTGGCCCGTTTCAAGCTAAAAAATTCATATATCGAAATTGAAATATCGATTTGAAAACATCGAAAAAACGCCCATTTTTTTCGTTAGAGCGAAACCTAAAAATGCAAATATCTCGAGAACGCGACCGAATTTTTTAATTCTGTAAATTCCACGAGATTCCTTGCATCGAAATACGTCTGGTAGGGTACAGTTTGAAGCTGTGGAGCGTGGGGAAAAAAACATTTGAGCAAAAATCGATTTCGATATCGATTCGATATTAAAAATCCGTTTTTCCTAAATATCTTTTCGAAAACGAAAAACTGAGTGTTCTACCTAGTCTTAATCGATTCCTCAGATTAAAATACATCTCCCAGTATATAATTCATCGATATTTTGGCCCGTTTCAAGCTAAAAAATTCATATATCGAAATTGAAATATCGATTTGAAAACATCGAAAAAACGTCCATTTTTTTCGTTAGAGCGAAACCTAAAAATGCAAATATCTCGAGAACGCGACCGAATTTTTTAATTCTGTAAATTCCACGAGATTCCTTGCATCGAAATACGTCTGGTAGGGTACAGTTTGAAGCTGTGGAGCGTGGGGAAAAAAACATTTGAGCAAAAATCGATTTCGATATCGATTCGATATTAAAAATCCGTTTTTCCTAAATATCTTTTCGAAAACGAAAAACTGAGTGTTCTACCTAGTCTTAATCGATTCCTCAGATTAAAATACATCTCCCAGTATATAATTCATCGATATTTTGGCCCGTTTCAAGCTAAAAAATTCATATATCGAAATTGAAATATCGATTTGAAAACATCGAAAAAACGTCCATTTTTTTCGTTAGAGCGAAACCTAAAAATGCAAATATCTCGAGAACGCGACCGAATTTTTTAATTCTGTAAATTCCACGAGATTCCTTGCATCGAAATACGTCTGGTAGGGTACAGTTTGAAGCTGTGGAGCGTGGGGAAAAAAACATTTGAGCAAAAATCGATTTCGATATCGATTCGATATTAAAAATCCGTTTTTCCTAAATATCTTTTCGAAAACGAAAAACTGAGTGTTCTACCTAGTCTTAATCGATTCCTCAGATTAAAATACATCTCCCAGTATATAATTCATCGATATTTTGGCCCGTTTCAAGCTAAAAAATTCATATATCGAAATTGAAATATCGATTTGAAAACATCGAAAAAACGTCCATTTTTTTCGTTAGAGCGAAACCTAAAAATGCAAATATCTCGAGAACGCGACCGAATTTTTTAATTCTGTAAATTCCACGAGATTCCTTGCATCGAAATACGTCTGGTAGGGTACAGTTTGAAGCTGTGGAGCGTGGGGAAAAAAACATTTGAGCAAAAATCGATTTCGATATCGATTCGATATTAAAAATCCGTTTTTCCTAAATATCTTTTCGAAAACGAAAAACTGAGTGTTCTACCTAGTCTTAATCGATTCCTCAGATTAAAATACATCTCCCAGTATATAATTCATCGATATTTTGGCCCGTTTCAAGCTAAAAAATTCATATATCGAAATTGAAATATCGATTTGAAAACATCGAAAAAACGCCCATTTTTTTCGTTAGAGCGAAACCTAAAAATGCAAATATCTCGAGAACGCGACCGAATTTTTTAATTCTGTAAATTCCACGAGATTCCTTGCATCGAAATACGTCTGGTAGGGTACAGTTTGAAGCTGTGGAGCGTGGGGAAAAAAACATTTGAGCAAAAATCGATTTCGATATCGATTCGATATTAAAAATCCGTTTTTCCTAAATATCTTTTCGAAAACGAAAAACTGAGTGTTCTACCTAGTCTTAATCGATTCCTCAGATTAAAATACATCTCCCAGTATATAATTCATCGATATTTTGGCCCGTTTCAAGCTAAAAAATTCATATATCGAAATTGAAATATCGATTTGAAAACATCGAAAAAACGTCCATTTTTTTCGTTAGAGCGAAACCTAAAAATGCAAATATCTCGAGAACGCGACCGAATTTTTTAATTCTGTAAATTCCACGAGATTCCTTGCATCGAAATACGTCTGGTAGGGTACAGTTTGAAGCTGTGGAGCGTGGGGAAAAAAACATTTGAGCAAAAATCGATTTCGATATCGATTCGATATTAAAAATCCGTTTTTCCTAAATATCTTTTCGAAAACGAAAAACTGAGTGTTCTACCTAGTCTTAATCGATTCCTCAGATTAAAATACATCTCCCAGTATATAATTCATCGATATTTTGGCCCGTTTCAAGCTAAAAAATTCATATATCGAAATTGAAATATCGATTTGAAAACATCGAAAAAACGTCCATTTTTTTCGTTAGAGCGAAACCTAAAAATGCAAATATCTCGAGAACGCGACCGAATTTTTTAATTCTGTAAATTCCACGAGATTCCTTGCATCGAAATACGTCTGGTAGGGTACAGTTTGAAGCTGTGGAGCGTGGGGAAAAAAACATTTGAGCAAAAATCGATTTCGATATCGATTCGATATTAAAAATCCGTTTTTCCTAAATATCTTTTCGAAAACGAAAAACTGAGTGTTCTACCTAGTCTTAATCGATTCCTCAGATTAAAATACATCTCCCAGTATATAATTCATCGATATTTTGGCCCGTTTCAAGCTAAAAAATTCATATATCGAAATTGAAATATCGATTTGAAAACATCGAAAAAACGCCCATTTTTTTCGTTAGAGCGAAACCTAAAAATGCAAATATCTCGAGAACGCGACCGAATTTTTTAATTCTGTAAATTCCACGAGATTCCTTGCATCGAAATACGTCTGGTAGGGTACAGTTTGAAGCTGTGGAGCGTGGGGAAAAAAACATTTGAGCAAAAATCGATTTCGATATCGATTCGATATTAAAAATCCGTTTTTCCTAAATATCTTTTCGAAAACGAAAAACTGAGTGTTCTACCTAGTCTTAATCGATTCCTCAGATTAAAATACATCTCCCAGTATATAATTCATCGATATTTTGGCCCGTTTCAAGCTAAAAAATTCATATATCGAAATTGAAATATCGATTTGAAAACATCGAAAAAACGTCCATTTTTTTCGTTAGAGCGAAACCTAAAAATGCAAATATCTCGAGAACGCGACCGAATTTTTTAATTCTGTAAATTCCACGAGATTCCTTGCATCGAAATACGTCTGGTAGGGTACAGTTTGAAGCTGTGGAGCGTGGGGAAAAAAACATTTGAGCAAAAATCGATTTCGATATCGATTCGATATTAAAAATCCGTTTTTCCTAAATATCTTTTCGAAAACGAAAAACTGAGTGTTCTACCTAGTCTTAATCGATTCCTCAGATTAAAATACATCTCCCAGTATATAATTCATCGATATTTTGGCCCGTTTCAAGCTAAAAAATTCATATATCGAAATTGAAATATCGATTTGAAAACATCGAAAAAACGTCCATTTTTTTCGTTAGAGCGAAACCTAAAAATGCAAATATCTCGAGAACGCGACCGAATTTTTTAATTCTGTAAATTCCACGAGATTCCTTGCATCGAAATACGTCTGGTAGGGTACAGTTTGAAGCTGTGGAGCGTGGGGAAAAAAACATTTGAGCAAAAATCGATTTCGATATCGATTCGATATTAAAAATCCGTTTTTCCTAAATATCTTTTCGAAAACGAAAAACTGAGTGTTCTACCTAGTCTTAATCGATTCCTCAGATTAAAATACATCTCCCAGTATATAATTCATCGATATTTTGGCCCGTTTCAAGCTAAAAAATTCATATATCGAAATTGAAATATCGATTTGAAAACATCGAAAAAACGTCCATTTTTTTCGTTAGAGCGAAACCTAAAAATGCAAATATCTCGAGAACGCGACCGAATTTTTTAATTCTGTAAATTCCACGAGATTCCTTGCATCGAAATACGTCTGGTAGGGTACAGTTTGAAGCTGTGGAGCGTGGGGAAAAAAACATTTGAGCAAAAATCGATTTCGATATCGATTCGATATTAAAAATCCGTTTTTCCTAAATATCTTTTCGAAAACGAAAAACTGAGTGTTCTACCTAGTCTTAATCGATTCCTCAGATTAAAATACATCTCCCAGTATATAATTCATCGATATTTTGGCCCGTTTCAAGCTAAAAAATTCATATATCGAAATTGAAATATCGATTTGAAAACATCGAAAAAACGTCCATTTTTTTCGTTAGAGCGAAACCTAAAAATGCAAATATCTCGAGAACGCGACCGAATTTTTTAATTCTGTAAATTCCACGAGATTCCTTGCATCGAAATACGTCTGGTAGGGTACAGTTTGAAGCTGTGGAGCGTGGGGAAAAAAACATTTGAGCAAAAATCGATTTCGATATCGATTCGATATTAAAAATCCGTTTTTCCTAAATATCTTTTCGAAAACGAAAAACTGAGTGTTCTACCTAGTCTTAATCGATTCCTCAGATTAAAATACATCTCCCAGTATATAATTCATCGATATTTTGGCCCGTTTCAAGCTAAAAAATTCATATATCGAAATTGAAATATCGATTTGAAAACATCGAAAAAACGTCCATTTTTTTCGTTAGAGCGAAACCTAAAAATGCAAATATCTCGAGAACGCGACCGAATTTTTTAATTCTGTAAATTCCACGAGATTCCTTGCATCGAAATACGTCTGGTAGGGTACAGTTTGAAGCTGTGGAGCGTGGGGAAAAAAACATTTGAGCAAAAATCGATTTCGATATCGATTCGATATTAAAAATCCGTTTTTCCTAAATATCTTTTCGAAAACGAAAAACTGAGTGTTCTACCTAGTCTTAATCGATTCCTCAGATTAAAATACATCTCCCAGTATATAATTCATCGATATTTTGGCCCGTTTCAAGCTAAAAAATTCATATATCGAAATTGAAATATCGATTTGAAAACATCGAAAAAACGTCCATTTTTTTCGTTAGAGCGAAACCTAAAAATGCAAATATCTCGAGAACGCGACCGAATTTTTTAATTCTGTAAATTCCACGAGATTCCTTGCATCGAAATACGTCTGGTAGGGTACAGTTTGAAGCTGTGGAGCGTGGGGAAAAAAACATTTGAGCAAAAATCGATTTCGATATCGATTCGATATTAAAAATCCGTTTTTCCTAAATATCTTTTCGAAAACGAAAAACTGAGTGTTCTACCTAGTCTTAATCGATTCCTCAGATTAAAATACATCTCCCAGTATATAATTCATCGATATTTTGGCCCGTTTCAAGCTAAAAAATTCATATATCGAAATTGAAATATCGATTTGAAAACATCGAAAAAACGTCCATTTTTTTCGTTAGAGCGAAACCTAAAAATGCAAATATCTCGAGAACGCGACCGAATTTTTTAATTCTGTAAATTCCACGAGATTCCTTGCATCGAAATACGTCTGGTAGGGTACAGTTTGAAGCTGTGGAGCGTGGGGAAAAAAACATTTGAGCAAAAATCGATTTCGATATCGATTCGATATTAAAAATCCGTTTTTCCTAAATATCTTTTCGAAAACGAAAAACTGAGTGTTCTACCTAGTCTTAATCGATTCCTCAGATTAAAATACATCTCCCAGTATATAATTCATCGATATTTTGGCCCGTTTCAAGCTAAAAAATTCATATATCGAAATTGAAATATCGATTTGAAAACATCGAAAAAACGCCCATTTTTTTCGTTAGAGCGAAACCTAAAAATGCAAATATCTCGAGAACGCGACCGAATTTTTTAATTCTGTAAATTCCACGAGATTCCTTGCATCGAAATACGTCTGGTAGGGTACAGTTTGAAGCTGTGGAGCGTGGGGAAAAAAAACATTTGAGCAAAAATCGATTTCGATATCGATTCGATATTAAAAATCCGTTTTTCCTAAATATCTTTTCGAAAACGAAAAACTGAGTGTTCTACCTAGTCTTAATCGATTCCTCAGATTAAAATACATCTCCCAGTATATAATTCATCGATATTTTGGCCCGTTTCAAGCTAAAAAATTCATATATCGAAATTGAAATATCGATTTGAAAACATCGAAAAAACGCCCATTTTTTTCGTTAGAGCGAAACCTAAAAATGCAAATATCTCGAGAACGCGACCGAATTTTTTAATTCTGTAAATTCCACGAGATTCCTTGCATCGAAATACGTCTGGTAGGGTACAGTTTGAAGCTGTGGAGCGTGGGGAAAAAAACATTTGAGCAAAAATCGATTTCGATATCGATTCGATATTAAAAATCCGTTTTTCCTAAATATCTTTTCGAAAACGAAAAACTGAGTGTTCTACCTAGTCTTAATCGATTCCTCAGATTAAAATACATCTCCCAGTATATAATTCATCGATATTTTGGCCCGTTTCAAGCTAAAAAATTCATATATCGAAATTGAAATATCGATTTGAAAACATCGAAAAAACGCCCATTTTTTTCGTTAGAGCGAAACCTAAAAATGCAAATATCTCGAGAACGCGACCGAATTTTTTAATTCTGTAAATTCCACGAGATTCCTTGCATCGAAATACGTCTGGTAGGGTACAGTTTGAAGCTGTGGAGCGTGGGGAAAAAAACATTTGAGCAAAAATCGATTTCGATATCGATTCGATATTAAAAATCCGTTTTTCCTAAATATCTTTTCGAAAACGAAAAACTGAGTGTTCTACCTAGTCTTAATCGATTCCTCAGATTAAAATACATCTCCCAGTATATAATTCATCGATATTTTGGCCCGTTTCAAGCTAAAAAATTCATATATCGAAATTGAAATATCGATTTGAAAACATCGAAAAAACGCCCATTTTTTTCGTTAGAGCGAAACCTAAAAATGCAAATATCTCGAGAACGCGACCGAATTTTTTAATTCTGTAAATTCCACGAGATTCCTTGCATCGAAATACGTCTGGTAGGGTACAGTTTGAAGCTGTGGAGCGTGGGGAAAAAAACATTTGAGCAAAAATCGATTTCGATATCGATTCGATATTAAAAATCCGTTTTTCCTAAATATCTTTTCGAAAACGAAAAACTGAGTGTTCTACCTAGTCTTAATCGATTCCTCAGATTAAAATACATCTCCCAGTATATAATTCATCGATATTTTGGCCCGTTTCAAGCTAAAAAATTCATATATCGAAATTGAAATATCGATTTGAAAACATCGAAAAAACGCCCATTTTTTTCGTTAGAGCGAAACCTAAAAATGCAAATATCTCGAGAACGCGACCGAATTTTTTAATTCTGTAAATTCCACGAGATTCCTTGCATCGAAATACGTCTGGTAGGGTACAGTTTGAAGCTGTGGAGCGTGGGGAAAAAAACATTTGAGCAAAAATCGATTTCGATATCGATTCGATATTAAAAATCCGTTTTTCCTAAATATCTTTTCGAAAACGAAAAACTGAGTGTTCTACCTAGTCTTAATCGATTCCTCAGATTAAAATACATCTCCCAGTATATAATTCATCGATATTTTGGCCCGTTTCAAGCTAAAAAATTCATATATCGAAATTGAAATATCGATTTGAAAACATCGAAAAAACGCCCATTTTTTTCGTTAGAGCGAAACCTAAAAATGCAAATATCTCGAGAACGCGACCGAATTTTTTAATTCTGTAAATTCCACGAGATTCCTTGCATCGAAATACGTCTGGTAGGGTACAGTTTGAAGCTGTGGAGCGTGGGGAAAAAAACATTTGAGCAAAAATCGATTTCGATATCGATTCGATATTAAAAATCCGTTTTTCCTAAATATCTTTTCGAAAACGAAAAACTGAGTGTTCTACCTAGTCTTAATCGATTCCTCAGATTAAAATACATCTCCCAGTATATAATTCATCGATATTTTGGCCCGTTTCAAGCTAAAAAATTCATATATCGAAATTGAAATATCGATTTGAAAACATCGAAAAAACGCCCATTTTTTTCGTTAGAGCGAAACCTAAAAATGCAAATATCTCGAGAACGCGACCGAATTTTTTAATTCTGTAAATTCCACGAGATTCCTTGCATCGAAATACGTCTGGTAGGGTACAGTTTGAAGCTGTGGAGCGTGGGGAAAAAAACATTTGAGCAAAAATCGATTTCGATATCGATTCGATATTAAAAATCCGTTTTTCCTAAATATCTTTTCGAAAACGAAAAACTGAGTGTTCTACCTAGTCTTAATCGATTCCTCAGATTAAAATACATCTCCCAGTATATAATTCATCGATATTTTGGCCCGTTTCAAGCTAAAAAATTCATATATCGAAATTGAAATATCGATTTGAAAACATCGAAAAAACGTCCATTTTTTTCGTTAGAGCGAAACCTAAAAATGCAAATATCTCGAGAACGCGACCGAATTTTTTAATTCTGTAAATTCCACGAGATTCCTTGCATCGAAATACGTCTGGTAGGGTACAGTTTGAAGCTGTGGAGCGTGGGGAAAAAACATTTGAGCAAAAATCGATTTCGATATCGATTCGATATTAAAAATCCGTTTTTCCTAAATATCTTTTCGAAAACGAAAAACTGAGTGTTCTACCTAGTCTTAATCGATTCCTCAGATTAAAATACATCTCCCAGTATAATAATTCATCGATATTTTGGCCCGTTTCAAGCTAAAAAATTCATATATCGAAATTGAAATATCGATTTGAAAACATCGAAAAAACGCCCATTTTTTTTCGTTAGAGCGAAACCTAAAAATGCAAATATCTCGAGAACGCGACCGAATTTTTTAATTCTGTAAATTCCACGAGATTCCTTGCATCGTAAATACGTCCCTGGTAGGGTACAGTATTGAAGCTGTGGAGCGTGGGAAAAAAAACATTTGAGCAAAAATCGATATTCGAT
>JAJEOV010000117.1:0-30990 GCA_023512825.1 Liposcelis brunnea
AGTAACCGACACAGTGCTAATGAATAGTCGAATCGAGCGAATTCATGCAAGCTCGGTTCGCAGGTTTTGCGAACCTAAGGGGAGGCATGGTACGATCCTAGGGTATCGAACCCTAGTTAATATCATGAATCCCTCGGGTCGCGGTAGGTTCGATTAGCGAACCTCACCTCAATATTAAACCCAACTGCTTATTCAGCATTATTGCTAAATAAGCAATTGTGGCCTAATATCGAGGCATTCGCATTCATATTCATATTCCGATCGGTGTCGATATTATTCGTTTATTATAATCGTTGTTTTATAAATGTGATATTCTAATGTTGAATTAATATAGAGGATTATTAATCATATTGGGTAAGTCCGTTTTATTATTCATTTGATATGATCCTAAACCGCTCCCGCTACGTACCAGCTCTAACGAAAAAAATGGGCGTTTTTTCGATGTTTTCAAATCGATATTTCAATTTCGATATATGAATTTTTTAGCTTGAAACGGGCCAAAATATCGATGAATTATATACTGGGAGATGTATTTTAATCTGAGGAATCGATTAAGACTAGGTAGAACACTCAGTTTTTCGTTTTCGAAAAGATATTTAGGAAAAAAACGGATTTTTAATATCGAATCGATATCGAAATCGATTTTTGCTCAAATGTTTTTTTCCCCACGCTCCACAGCTTCAAACTCTACCAGACGTATTTCGATGCAAGGAATCTCGTGGAATTTACAGAATTAAAAAATTCGGTCGCGTTCTCGAGATATTTGAATTTTTAGGTTTCGCTCTAACGAAAAAAATGGGCGTTTTTTCGATGTTTTCAAATCGATATTTCAATTTCGATATATGAATTTTTTAGCTTGAAACGGGCCAAAATATCGATGAATTATATACTGGGAGATGTATTTTAATCTGAGGAATCGATTAAGACTAGGTAGAACACTCAGTTTTTCGTTTTCGAAAAGATATTTAGGAAAAAAACGGATTTTTAATATCGAATCGATATCGAAATCGATTTTTGCTCAAATGTTTTTTTCCCCACGCTCCACAGCTTCAAACTCTACAGTATACTACCAGACGTATTTCGATGCAAGGAATCTCGTGGAATTTACAGAATTAAAAAATTCGGTCGCGTTCTCGAGATATTTGAATTTTTAGGTTTCGCTCTAACGAAAAAAATGGGCGTTTTTTCGATGTTTTCAAATCGATATTTCAATTTCGATATATGAATTTTTTAGCTTGAAACGGGCCAAAATATCGATGAATTATATACTGGGAGATGTATTTTAATCTGAGGAATCGATTAAGACTAGGTAGAACACTCAGTTTTTCGTTTTCGAAAAGATATTTAGGAAAAAAACGGATTTTTAATATCGAATCGATATCGAAATCGATTTTTGCTCAAATGTTTTTTTCCCCACGCTCCACAGCTTCAAACTCTACAGTATACTACCAGACGTATTTCGATGCAAGGAATCTCGTGGAATTTACAGAATTAAAAAATTCGGTCGCGTTCTCGAGATATTTGAATTTTTAGGTTTCGCTCTAACGAAAAAAATGGGCGTTTTTTCGATGTTTTCAAATCGATATTTCAATTTCGATATATGAATTTTTTAGCTTGAAACGGGCCAAAATATCGATGAATTATATACTGGGAGATGTATTTTAATCTGAGGAATCGATTAAGACTAGGTAGAACACTCAGTTTTTCGTTTTCGAAAAGATATTTAGGAAAAAAACGGATTTTTAATATCGAATCGATATCGAAATCGATTTTTGCTCAAATGTTTTTTTCCCCACGCTCCACAGCTTCAAACTCTACCAGACGTATTTCGATGCAAGGAATCTCGTGGAATTTACAGAATTAAAAAATTCGGTCGCGTTCTCGAGATATTTGAATTTTTAGGTTTCGCTCTAACGAAAAAAATGGGCGTTTTTTCGATGTTTTCAAATCGATATTTCAATTTCGATATATGAATTTTTTAGCTTGAAACGGGCCAAAATATCGATGAATTATATACTGGGAGATGTATTTTAATCTGAGGAATCGATTAAGACTAGGTAGAACACTCAGTTTTTCGTTTTCGAAAAGATATTTAGGAAAAAAACGGATTTTTAATATCGAATCGATATCGAAATCGATTTTTGCTCAAATGTTTTTTTCCCCACGCTCCACAGCTTCAAACTCTACCAGACGTATTTCGATGCAAGGAATCTCGTGGAATTTACAGAATTAAAAAATTCGGTCGCGTTCTCGAGATATTTGAATTTTTAGGTTTCGCTCTAACGAAAAAAATGGGCGTTTTTTCGATGTTTTCAAATCGATATTTCAATTTCGATATATGAATTTTTTAGCTTGAAACGGGCCAAAATATCGATGAATTATATACTGGGAGATGTATTTTAATCTGAGGAATCGATTAAGACTAGGTAGAACACTCAGTTTTTCGTTTTCGAAAAGATATTTAGGAAAAAAACGGATTTTTAATATCGAATCGATATCGAAATCGATTTTTGCTCAAATGTTTTTTTCCCTACGCTCCACAGCTTCAAACTCTACAGTATACTACCAGACGTATTTCGATGCAAGGAATCTCGTGGAATTTACAGAATTAAAAAATTCGGTCGCGTTCTCGAGATATTTGAATTTTAAGGTTTCGCTCTAACGAAAAAAATGGGCGTTTTTTCGATGTTTTCAAATCGATATTTCAATTTCGATATATGAATTTTTTAGCTTGAAACGGGCCAAAATATCGATGAATTATATACTGGGAGATGTATTTTAATCTGAGGAATCGATTAAGACTAGGTAGAACACTCAGTTTTTCGTTTTCGAAAAGATATTTAGGAAAAAAACGGATTTTTAATATCGAATCGATATCGGAATCGATTTTTGCTCAAATGTTTTTTTCCCCACGCTCCACAGCTTCAAACTCTACAGTATACTACCAGACGTATTTCGATGCAAGGAATCTCGTGGAATTTACAGAATTAAAAAATTCGGTCGCGTTCTCGAGATATTTGAATTTTTAGGTTTCGCTCTAACGAAAAAAATGGGCGTTTTTTCGATGTTTTCAAATCGATATTTCAATTTCGATATATGAATTTTTTAGCTTGAAACGGGCCAAAATATCGATGAATTATATACTGGGAGATGTATTTTAATCTGAGGAATCGATTAAGACTAGGTAGAACACTCAGTTTTTCGTTTTCGAAAAGATATTTAGGAAAAAAACGGATTTTTAATATCGAATCGATATCGAAATCGATTTTTGCTCAAATGTTTTTTTCCCCACGCTCCACAGCTTCAAACTCTACCAGACGTATTTCGATGCAAGGAATCTCGTGGAATTTACAGAATTAAAAAATTCGGTCGCGTTCTCGAGATATTTGAATTTTTAGGTTTCGCTCTAACGAAAAAAATGGGCGTTTTTTCGATGTTTTCAAATCGATATTTCAATTTCGATATATGAATTTTTTAGCTTGAAACGGGCCAAAATATCGATGAATTATATACTGGGAGATGTATTTTAATCTGAGGAATCGATTAAGACTAGGTAGAACACTCAGTTTTTCGTTTTCGAAAAGATATTTAGGAAAAAAACGGATTTTTAATATCGAATCGATATCGAAATCGATTTTTGCTCAAATGTTTTTTTCCCCACGCTCCACAGCTTCAAACTCTACAGTATACTACCAGACGTATTTCGATGCAAGGAATCTCGTGGAATTTACAGAATTAAAAAATTCGGTCGCGTTCTCGAGATATTTGAATTTTTAGGTTTCGCTCTAACGAAAAAAATGGGCGTTTTTTCGATGTTTTCAAATCGATATTTCAATTTCGATATATGAATTTTTTAGCTTGAAACGGGCCAAAATATCGATGAATTATATACTGGGAGATGTATTTTAATCTGAGGAATCGATTAAGACTAGGTAGAACACTCAGTTTTTCGTTTTCGAAAAGATATTTAGGAAAAAAACGGATTTTTAATATCGAATCGATATCGAAATCGATTTTTGCTCAAATGTTTTTTTCCCCACGCTCCACAGCTTCAAACTCTACAGTATACTACCAGACGTATTTCGATGCAAGGAATCTCGTGGAATTTACAGAATTAAAAAATTCGGTCGCGTTCTCGAGATATTTGAATTTTTAGGTTTCGCTCTAACGAAAAAAATGGGCGTTTTTTCGATGTTTTCAAATCGATATTTCAATTTCGATATATGAATTTTTTAGCTTGAAACGGGCCAAAATATCGATGAATTATATATACTGGGAGATGTATTTTAATCTGAGGAATCGATTAAGACTAGGTAGAACACTCAGTTTTTCGTTTTCGAAAAGATATTTAGGAAAAAAACGGATTTTTAATATCGAATCGATATCGAAATCGATTTTTGCTCAAATGTTTTTTTCCCCACGCTCCACAGCTTCAAACTCTACCAGACGTATTTCGATGCAAGGAATCTCGTGGAATTTACAGAATTAAAAAATTCGGTCGCGTTCTCGAGATATTTGAATTTTTAGGTTTCGCTCTAACGAAAAAAATGGGCGTTTTTTCGATGTTTTCAAATCGATATTTCAATTTCGATATATGAATTTTTTAGCTTGAAACGGGCCAAAATATCGATGAATTATATACTGGGAGATGTATTTTAATCTGAGGAATCGATTAAGACTAGGTAGAACACTCAGTTTTTCGTTTTCGAAAAGATATTTAGGAAAAAAACGGATTTTTAATATCGAATCGATATCGAAATCGATTTTTGCTCAAATGTTTTTTTCCCCACGCTCCACAGCTTCAAACTCTACCAGACGTATTTCGATGCAAGGAATCTCGTGGAATTCACAGAATTAAAAAATTCGGTCGCGTTCTCGAGATATTTGAATTTTTAGGTTTCGCTCTAACGAAAAAAATGGGCGTTTTTTCGATGTTTTCAAATCGATATTTCAATTTCGATATATGAATTTTTTAGCTTGAAACGGGCCAAAATATCGATGAATTATATACTGGGAGATGTATTTTAATCTGAGGAATCGATTAAGACTAGGTAGAACACTCAGTTTTTCGTTTTCGAAAAGATATTTAGGAAAAAAACGGATTTTTAATATCGAATCGATATCGAAATCGATTTTTGCTCAAATGTTTTTTTCCCCACGCTCCACAGCTTCAAACTCTACAGTATACTACCAGACGTATTTCGATGCAAGGAATCTCGTGGAATTTACAGAATTAAAAAATTCGGTCGCGTTCTCGAGATATTTGAATTTTTAGGTTTCGCTCTAACGAAAAAAATGGGCGTTTTTTCGATGTTTTCAAATCGATATTTCAATTTCGATATATGAATTTTTTAGCTTGAAACGGGCCAAAATATCGATGAATTATATACTGGGCGATGTATTTTAATCTGAGGAATCGATTAAGACTAGGTAGAACACTCAGTTTTTCGTTTTCGAAAAGATATTTAGGAAAAAAACGGATTTTTAATATCGAATCGATATCGAAATCGATTTTTGCTCAAATGTTTTTTTCCCCGCGCTCCACAGCTTCAAACTCTACCAGACGTATTTCGATGCAAGGAATCTCGTGGAATTTACAGAATTAAAAAATTCGGTCGCGTTCTCGAGATATTTGAATTTTTAGGTTTCGCTCTAACGAAAAAAATGGGCGTTTTTTCGATGTTTTCAAATCGATATTTCAATTTCGATATATGAATTTTTTAGCTTGAAACGGGCCAAAATATCGATGAATTATATACTGGGAGATGTATTTTAATCTGAGGAATCGATTAAGACTAGGTAGAACACTCAGTTTTTCGTTTTCGAAAAGATATTTAGGAAAAAAACGGATTTTTAATATCGAATCGATATCGAAATCGATTTTTGCTCAAATGTTTTTTTCCCCACGCTCCACAGCTTCAAACTCTACAGTATACTACCAGACGTATTTCGATGCAAGGAATCTCGTGGAATTTACAGAATTAAAAAATTCGGTCGCGTTCTCGAGATATTTGAATTTTTAGGTTTCGCTCTAACGAAAAAAATGGGCGTTTTTTCGATGTTTTCAAATCGATATTTCAATTTCGATATATGAATTTTTTAGCTTGAAACGGGCCAAAATATCGATGAATTATATACTGGGAGATGTATTTTAATCTGAGGAATCGATTAAGACTAGGTAGAACACTCAGTTTTTCGTTTTCGAAAAGATATTTAGGAAAAAAACGGATTTTTAATATCGAATCGATATCGAAATCGACTTTTGCTCAAATGTTTTTTTCCCCACGCTCCACAGCTTCAAACTCTACAGTATACTACCAGACGTATTTCGATGCAAGGAATCTCGTGGAATTTACAGAATTAAAAAATTCGGTCGCGTTCTCGAGATATTTGAATTTTTAGGTTTCGCTCTAACGAAAAAAATGGGCGTTTTTTCGATGTTTTCAAATCGATATTTCAATTTCGATATATGAATTTTTTAGCTTGAAACGGGCCAAAATATCGATGAATTATATACTGGGAGATGTATTTTAATCTGAGGAATCGATTAAGACTAGGTAGAACACTCAGTTTTTCGTTTTCGAAAAGATATTTAGGAAAAAAACGGATTTTTAATATCGAATCGATATCGAAATCGATTTTTGCTCAAATGTTTTTTTCCCCACGCTCCACAGCTTCAAACTCTACCAGACGTATTTCGATGCAAGGAATCTCGTGGAATTTACAGAATTAAAAAATTCGGTCGCGTTCTCGAGATATTTGAATTTTTAGGTTTCGCTCTAACGAAAAAAATGGGCGTTTTTTCGATGTTTTCAAATCGATATTTCAATTTCGATATATGAATTTTTTAGCTTGAAACGGGCCAAAATATCGATGAATTATATACTGGGAGATGTATTTTAATCTGAGGAATCGATTAAGACTAGGTAGAACACTCAGTTTTTCGTTTTCGAAAAGATATTTAGGAAAAAAACGGATTTTTAATATCGAATCGATATCGAAATCGATTTTTGCTCAAATGTTTTTTTCCCCACGCTCCACAGCTTCAAACTCTACCAGACGTATTTCGATGCAAGGAATCTCGTGGAATTTACAGAATTAAAAAATTCGGTCGCGTTCTCGAGATATTTGAATTTTTAGGTTTCGCTCTAACGAAAAAAATGGGCGTTTTTTCGATGTTTTCAAATCGATATTTCAATTTCGATATATGAATTTTTTAGCTTGAAACGGGCCAAAATATCGATGAATTATATACTGGGAGATGTATTTTAATCTGAGGAATCGATTAAGACTAGGTAGAACACTCAGTTTTTCGTTTTCGAAAAGATATTTAGGAAAAAAACGGATTTTTAATATCGAATCGATATCGAAATCGATTTTTGCTCAAATGTTTTTTTCCCCACGCTCCACAGCTTCAAACTCTACAGTATACTACCAGACGTATTTCGATGCAAGGAATCTCGTGGAATTTACAGAATTAAAAAATTCGGTCGCGTTCTCGAGATATTTGAATTTTTAGGTTTCGCTCTAACGAAAAAAATGGGCGTTTTTTCGATGTTTTCAAATCGATATTTCAATTTCGATATATGAACTTTTTAGCTTGAAACGGGCCAAAATATCGATGAATTATATACTGGGAGATGTATTTTAATCTGAGGAATCGATTAAGACTAGGTAGAACACTCAGTTTTTCGTTTTCGAAAAGATATTTAGGAAAAAAACGGATTTTTAATATCGAATCGATATCGAAATCGATTTTTGCTCAAATGTTTTTTTCCCCACGCTCCACAGCTTCAAACTCTACAGTATACTACCAGACGTATTTCGATGCAAGGAATCTCGTGGAATTTACAGAATTAAAAAATTCGGTCGCGTTCTCGAGATATTTGAATTTTTAGGTTTCGCTCTAACGAAAAAAATGGGCGTTTTTTCGATGTTTTCAAATCGATATTTCAATTTCGATATATGAATTTTTTAGCTTGAAACGGGCCAAAATATCGATGAATTATATACTGGGAGATGTATTTTAATCTGAGGAATCGATTAAGACTAGGTAGAACACTCAGTTTTTCATTTGTGCTGACAATCTCGCCTCAAAAATTGGATGTAGGAGTTGCTGTCTTGGTGAGGAGGCTTTTTCAAATCTTACCATCCGATTCCTTTCCTTTTACTGTATGTGGATGATGTCGCAACTTCCATTCCACGTTCGAAAGTTCAAGCCTCGTTAGAAATTTTGAATTCTATCGATCCTTACATTCGATTTACCAGGGAGCTTGAAGAAGATTCCAAACTCCCGTTCCTGGACCTCCTTTTGATTAATATGGATGGAGAAATTCATATTGATTATTATAGGAAACCGTCAGCAAGCAACAGGATCCTCAATTTCAAATCTTACCATCCGATTCCTTTCCTTTTACTGTATGTGGATGATGTCGCAACTTCCATTCCACGTTCGAAAGTTCAAGCCTCGTTAGAAATTTTGAATTCTATCGATCCTTACATTCGATTTACCAGGGAGCTTGAAGAAGATTCCAAACTCCCGTTCCTGGACCTCCTTTTGATTAATATGGATGGAGAAATTCATATTGATTATTATAGGAAACCGTCAGCAAGCAACAGGATCCTCAATTTCAAATCTTACCATCCGATTCCTTTCCTTTTACTGTATGTGGATGATGTCGCAACTTCCATTCCACGTTCGAAAGTTCAAGCCTCGTTAGAAATTTTGAATTCTATCGATCCTTACATTCGATTTACCAGGGAGCTTGAAGAAGATTCCAAACTCCCGTTCCTGGACCTCCTTTTGATTAATATGGATGGAGAAATTCATATTGATTATTATAGGAAACCGTCAGCAAGCAACAGGATCCTCAATTTCAAATCTTACCATCCGATTCCTTTCCTTTTACTGTATGTGGATGATGTCGCAACTTCCATTCCACGTTCGAAAGTTCAAGCCTCGTTAGAAATTTTGAATTCTATCGATCCTTACATTCGATTTACCAGGGAGCTTGAAGAAGATTCCAAACTCCCGTTCCTGGACCTCCTTTTGATTAATATGGATGGAGAAATTCATATTGATTATTATAGGAAACCGTCAGCAAGCAACAGGATCCTCAATTTCAAATCTTACCATCCGACCCACCAAAAAATTTCTGTCGTGAAGCAGTTCGCCATGAAAATCCGAGAAAATTGCTCCCCTGATC
Organism: Liposcelis brunnea; assembly: GCA_023512825.1. NCBI lineage: Eukaryota > Metazoa > Arthropoda > Insecta > Psocodea > Liposcelididae > Liposcelis > Liposcelis brunnea. Next base: position 9,207 of record JAJEOV010000117.1, read on the forward strand.
TTGTAGATAAGAATCTTACCTTTCTTAAAAATTTATGTAAAGAGAATAATTACCCTGTTTGGTTTATAAATAAGGCTTTACAACCTCGGAATTTACCCCCACGTACCCAAGGGAATAATCGAGGGACCGCAGAATCCACATTTGTCAAGGTCCCCTATCATGAGGAGTTGGCTCTACATTTTCGCCGCATTTTTGGGAACCACGCGAGATTGGCGTTTTACAGTACGAAATCGAATCGCCGTTTTTTTGGGAATGTCAAGGATAAAATTCCGCCCCTCAACCAGTCTTCTGTGGTGTATGAGATCCCGTGTTCTTGTGGCAAAAACTACTACGGACAAACAAAACAACTTCTACGGGTGCGTGTTAATCAGCATAAGTCAGATGTGCGAAAAATGACGAGTAGAACCGGTCTTTCAGCACACGCCACTGAAAATTGTCACCGAATAAACTGGGATTTGGTAAAGGTTGTCGCGAAAGAAGTGAATTATTATAAGAGGTCTGTTTTGGAAATGGCCCATGTGGTTGGGTGTCGTGATCCCCTCAACATTCAATCGGATTTTAACAGCTTTAACAATGTATATGAAAATCTCTTAAAACGTTTTAGATAGTACCCCTACATTTTGTATGTTTCCGTTATCACATGACCTCGTGTTTTCTGTTTTGATTCGAATCGGTTGTCAATGCATTTTTGTTTCTTGAGCTCTTTTAAATTTTAATTTTAACTCGTTTAATTATTGTTTGTTATTTTATTAATTAACTATGTCGGAAATTTTGAATATGTCGACGTGTTTAGTGCAATTTTCTAGTCGGTTTATTATTTATTTATCCCGTTTTGAGTACCTGAAAATGTAATTTTAATCTGGTTAGGTTATGGTAAGGTTTAATTTTTTAATGTTTTTACTTTTGAGTGTCGTGTCGATGTTAAGCTTAACTTTTTTGTTTATTTTCTTTGTCAGCCCTGATGAAGTCTTAAATAAAGACGAAACGTTGGCTAAAACCGAAATGAATGTTTAATTCAAAAAAGCCTCCTCACCAAGACAGCAACTCCTACACTCAGTTTTTCGTTTTCGAAAAGATATTTAGGAAAAAAACGGATTTTTAATATCGAATCGATATCGAAATCGATTTTTGCTCAAATGTTTTTTTCCCCACGCTCCACAGCTTCAAACTCTACCAGACGTATTTCGATGCAAGGAATCTCGTGGAATTTACAGAATTAAAAAATTCGGTCGCGTTCTCGAGATATTTGAATTTTTAGGTTTCGCTCTAACGAAAAAAATGGGCGTTTTTTCGATGTTTTCAAATCGATATTTCAATTTCGATATATGAATTTTTTAGCTTGAAACGGGCCAAAATATCGATGAATTATATACTGGGAGATGTATTTTAATCTGAGGAATCAATTAAGACTAGGTAGAACACTCAGTTTTTCGTTTTCGAAAAGATATTTAGGAAAAAAACGGATTTTTAATATCGAATCGATATCGAAATCGATTTTTGCTCAAATGTTTTTTTCCCCACGCTCCACAGCTTCAAACTCTACAGTAAACTACCAGACGTATTTCGATGCAAGGAATCTCGTGGAATTTACAGAATTAAAAAATTCGGTCGCGTTCTCGAGATATTTGAATTTTTAGGTTTCGCTCTAACGAAAAAAATGGGCGTTTTTTCGATGTTTTCAAATCGATATTTCAATTTCGATATATGAATTTTTTAGCTTGAAACGGGCCAAAATATCGATGAATTATATACTGGGAGATGTATTTTAATCTGAGGAATCGATTAAGACTAGGTAGAACACTCAGTTTTTCGTTTTCGAAAAGATATTTAGGAAAAAAACGGATTTTTAATATCGAATCGATATCGAAATCGATTTTTGCTCAAATGTTTTTTTCCCCACGCTCCACAGCTTCAAACTCTACCAGACGTATTTCGATGCAAGGAATCTCGTGGAATTTACAGAATTAAAAAATTCGGTCGCGTTCTCGAGATATTTGAATTTTTAGGTTTCGCTCTAACGAAAAAAATGGGCGTTTTTTCGATGTTTTCAAATCGATATTTCAATTTCGATATATGAATTTTTTAGCTTGAAACGGGCCAAAATATCGATGAATTATATACTGGGAGATGTATTTTAATCTGAGGAATCGATTAAGACTAGGTAGAACACTCAGTTTTTCGTTTTCGAAAAGATATTTAGGAAAAAAACGGATTTTTAATATCGAATCGATATCGAAATCGATTTTTGCTCAAATGTTTTTTTCCCCACGCTCCACAGCTTCAAACTCTACCAGACGTATTTCGATGCAAGGAATCTCGTGGAATTTACAGAATTAAAAAATTCGGTCGCGTTTTCGAGATATTTGAATTTTTAGGTTTCGCTCTAACGAAAAAAATGGGCGTTTTTTCGATGTTTTCAAATCGATATTTCAATTTCGATATATGAATTTTTTAGCTTGAAACGGGCCAAAATATCGATGAATTATATACTGGGAGATGTATTTTAATCTGAGGAATCGATTAAGACTAGGTAGAACACTCAGTTTTTCGTTTTCGAAAAGATATTTAGGAAAAAAACGGATTTTTAATATCGAATCGATATCGAAATCGATTTTTGCTCAAATGTTTTTTTCCCCACGCTCCACAGCTTCAAACTCTACCAGACGTATTTCGATGCAAGGAATCTCGTGGAATTTACAGAATTAAAAAATTCGGTCGCGTTCTCGAGATATTTGAATTTTTAGGTTTCGCTCTAACGAAAAAAATGGGCGTTTTTTCGATGTTTTCAAATCGATATTTCAATTTCGATATATGAATTTTTTAGCTTGAAACGGGCCAAAATATCGATGAATTATATACTGGGAGATGTATTTTAATCTGAGGAATCGATTAAGACTAGGTAGAACACTCAGTTTTTCGTTTTCGAAAAGATATTTAGGAAAAAAACGGATTTTTAATATCGAATCGATATCGAAATCGATTTTTGCTCAAATGTTTTTTTCCCCACGCTCCACAGCTTCAAACTCTACCAGACGTATTTCGATGCAAGGAATCTCGTGGAATTTACAGAATTAAAAAATTCGGTCGCGTTCTCGAGATATTTGAATTTTTAGGTTTCGCTCTAACGAAAAAAATGGGCGTTTTTTCGATGTTTTCAAATCGATATTTCAATTTCGATATATGAATTTTTTAGCTTGAAACGGGCCAAAATATCGATGAATTATATACTGGGAGATGTATTTTAATCTGAGGAATCGATTAAGACTAGGTAGAACACTCAGTTTTTCGTTTTCGAAAAGATATTTAGGAAAAAAACGGATTTTTAATATCGAATCGATATCGAAATCGATTTTTGCTCAAATGTTTTTTTCCCCACGCTCCACAGCTTCAAACTCTACAGTATACTACCAGACGTATTTCGATGCAAGGAATCTCGTGGAATTTACAGAATTAAAAAATTCGGTCGCGTTCTCGAGATATTTGAATTTTTAGGTTTTGCTCTAACGAAAAAAATGGGCGTTTTTTCGATGTTTTCAAATCGATATTTCAATTTCGATATATGAATTTTTTAGCTTGAAACGGGCCAAAATATCGATGAATTATATACTGGGAGATGTATTTTAATCTGAGGAATCGATTAAGACTAGGTAGAACACTCAGTTTTTCGTTTTCGAAAAGATATTTAGGAAAAAAACGGATTTTTAATATCGAATCGATATCGAAATCGATTTTTGCTCAAATGTTTTTTTCCCCACGCTCCACAGCTTCAAACTCTACCAGACGTATTTCGATGCAAGGAATCTCGTGGAATTTACAGAATTAAAAAATTCGGTCGCGTTCTCGAGATATTTGAATTTTTAGGTTTCGCTCTAACGAAAAAAATGGGCGTTTTTTCGATGTTTTCAAATCGATATTTCAATTTCGATATATGAATTTTTTAGCTTGAAACGGGTCAAAATATCGATGAATTATATACTGGGAGATGTATTTTAATCTGAGGAATCGATTAAGACTAGGTAGAACACTCAGTTTTTCGTTTTCGAAAAGATATTTAGGAAAAAAACGGATTTTTAATATCGAATCGATATCGAAATCGATTTTTGCTCAAATGTTTTTTTCCCCACGCTCCACAGCTTCAAACTCTACAGTATACTACCAGACGTATTTCGATGCAAGGAATCTCGTGGAATTTACAGAATTAAAAAATTCGGTCGCGTTCTCGAGATATTTGAATTTTTAGGTTTCGCTCTAACGAAAAAAATGGGCGTTTTTTCGATGTTTTCAAATCGATATTTCAATTTCGATATATGAATTTTTTAGCTTGAAACGGGCCAAAATATCGATGAATTATATACTGGGAGATGTATTTTAATCTGAGGAATCGATTAAGACTAGGTAGAACACTCAGTTTTTCGTTTTCGAAAAGATATTTAGGAAAAAAACGGATTTTTAATATCGAATCGATATCGAAATCGATTTTTGCTCAAATGTTTTTTTCCCCACGCTCCACAGCTTCAAACTCTACAGTATACTACCAGACGTATTTCGATGCAAGGAATCTCGTGGAATTTACAGAATTAAAAAATTCGGTCGCGTTCTCGAGATATTTGAATTTTTAGGTTTCGCTCTAACGAAAAAAATGGGCGTTTTTTCGATGTTTTCAAATCGATATTTCAATTTCGATATATGAATTTTTTGGCTTGAAACGGGCCAAAATATCGATGAATTATATACTGGGAGATGTATTTTAATCTGAGGAATCGATTAAGACTAGGTAAAACACTCAGTTTTTCGTTTTCAAAAAGATATTTAGGAAAAAAACGGATTTTTAATATCGAATCGATATCGAAATCGATTTTTGCTCAAATGTTTTTTTCCCCACGCTCCACAGCTTCAAACTCTACAGTATACTACCAGACGTATTTCGATGCAAGGAATCTCGTGGAATTTACAGAATTAAAAAATTCGGTCGCGTTCTCGAGATATTTGAATTTTTAGGTTTCGCTCTAACGAAAAAAATGGGCGTTTTTTCGATGTTTTCAAATCGATATTTCAATTTCGATATATGAATTTTTTAGCTTGAAACGGGCCAAAATATCGATGAATTATATACTGGGAGATGTATTTTAATCTGAGGAATCGATTAAGACTAGGTAGAACACTCAGTTTTTCGTTTTCGAAAAGATATTTAGGAAAAAAACGGATTTTTAATATCGAATCGATATCGAAATCGATTTTTGCTCAAATGTTTTTTTCCCCACGCTCCACAGCTTCAAACTCTACAGTATACTACCAGACGTATTTCGATGCAAGGAATCTCGTGGAATTTACAGAATTAAAAAATTCGGTCGCGTTCTCGAGATATTTGAATTTTTAGGTTTCGCTCTAACGAAAAAAATGGGCGTTTTTTCGATGTTTTCAAATTGATATTTCAATTTCGATATATGAATTTTTTAGCTTGAAACGGGCCAAAATATCGATGAATTATATACTGGGAGATGTATTTTAATCTGAGGAATCGATTAAGACTAGGTAGAACACTCAGTTTTTCGTTTTCGAAAAGATATTTAGGAAAAAAACGGATTTTTAATATCGAATCGATATCGAAATCGATTTTTGCTCAAATGTTTTTTTCCCCACGCTCCACAGCTTCAAACTCTACAGTATACTACCAGACGTATTTCGATGCAAGGAATCTCGTGGAATTTACAGAATTAAAAAATTCGGTCGCGTTCTCGAGATATTTGAATTTTTAGGTTTCGCTCTAACGAAAAAAATGGGCGTTTTTTCGATGTTTTCAAATCGATATTTCAATTTCGATATATGAATTTTTTAGCTTGAAACGGGCCAAAATATCGATGAATTATATACTGGGAGATGTATTTTAATCTGAGGAATCGATTAAGACTAGGTAGAACACTCAGTTTTTCGTTTTCGAAAAGATATTTAGGAAAAAAACGGATTTTTAATATCGAATCGATATCGAAATCGATTTTTGCTCAAATGTTTTTTTCCCCACGCTCCACAGCTTCAAACTCTACCAGACGTATTTCGATGCAAGGAATCTCGTGGAATTTACAGAATTAAAAAATTCGGTCGCGTTTTCGAGATATTTGAATTTTTAGGTTTCGCTCTAACGAAAAAAATGGGCGTTTTTTCGATGTTTTCAAATCGATATTTCAATTTCGATATATGAATTTTTTAGCTTGAAACGGGCCAAAATATCGATGAATTATATACTGGGAGATGTATTTTAATCTGAGGAATCGATTAAGACTAGGTAGAACACTCAGTTTTTCGTTTTCGAAAAGATATTTAGGAAAAAAACGGATTTTTAATATCGAATCGATATCGAAATCGATTTTTGCTCAAATGTTTTTTTCCCCACGCTCCACAGCTTCAAACTCTACAGTATACTACCAGACGTATTTCGATGCAAGGAATCTCGTGGAATTTACAGAATTAAAAAATTCGGTCGCGTTCTCGAGATATTTGAATTTTTAGGTTTCGCTCTAACGAAAAAAATGGGCGTTTTTTCGATGTTTTCAAATCGATATTTCAATTTCGATATATGAATTTTTTAGCTTGAAACGGGCCAAAATATCGATGAATTATATACTGGGAGATGTATTTTAATCTGAGGAATCGATTAAGACTAGGTAGAACACTCAGTTTTTCGTTTTCGAAAAGATATTTAGGAAAAAAACGGATTTTTAATATCGAATCGATATCGAAATCGATTTTTGCTCAAATGTTTTTTTCCCCACGCTCCACAGCTTCAAACTCTACCAGACGTATTTCGATGCAAGGAATCTCGTGGAATTTACAGAATTAAAAAATTCGGTCGCGTTCTCGAGATATTTGAATTTTTAGGTTTCGCTCTAACGAAAAAAATGGGCGTTTTTTCGATGTTTTCAAATCGATATTTCAATTTCGATATATGAATTTTTTAGCTTGAAACGGGCCAAAATATCGATGAATTATATACTGGGAGATGTATTTTAATCTGAGGAATCGATTAAGACTAGGTAGAACACGCAGTTTTTCGTTTTCGAAAAGATATTTAGGAAAAAAACGGATTTTTAATATCGAATCGATATCGAAATCGATTTTTGCTCAAATGTTTTTTTCCCCACGCTCCACAGCTTCAAACTCTACCAGACGTATTTCGATGCAAGGAATCTCGTGGAATTTACAGAATTAAAAAATTCGGTCGCGTTCTCGAGATATTTGAATTTTTAGGTTTCGCTCTAACGAAAAAAATGGGCGTTTTTTCGATGTTTTCAAATCGATATTTCAATTTCGATATATGAATTTTTTAGCTTGAAACGGGCCAAAATATCGATGAATTATATACTGGGAGATGTATTTTAATCTGAGGAATCAATTAAGACTAGGTAGAACACTCAGTTTTTCGTTTTCGAAAAGATATTTAGGAAAAAAACGGATTTTTAATATCGAATCGATATCGAAATCGATTTTTGCTCAAATGTTTTTTTCCCCACGCTCCACAGCTTCAAACTCTACAGTAAACTACCAGACGTATTTCGATGCAAGGAATCTCGTGGAATTTACAGAATTAAAAAATTCGGTCGCGTTCTCGAGATATTTGAATTTTTAGGTTTCGCTCTAACGAAAAAAATGGGCGTTTTTTCGATGTTTTCAAATCGATATTTCAATTTCGATATATGAATTTTTTAGCTTGAAACGGGCCAAAATATCGATGAATTATATACTGGGAGATGTATTTTAATCTGAGGAATCGATTCAGACTAGGTAGAACACTCAGTTTTTCGTTTTCGAAAAGATATTTAGGAAAAAAACGGATTTTTAATATCGAATCGATATCGAAATCGATTTTTGCTCAAATGTTTTTTTCCCCACGCTCCACAGCTTCAAACTCTACAGTATACTACCAGACGTATTTCGATGCAAGGAATCTCGTGGAATTTACAGAATTAAAAAATTCGGTCGCGTTCTCGAGATATTTGAATTTTTAGGTTTCGCTCTAACGAAAAAAATGGGCGTTTTTTCGATGTTTTCAAATCGATATTTCAATTTCGATATATGAATTTTTTAGCTTGAAACGGGCCAAAATATCGATGAATTATATACTGGGAGATGTATTTTAATCTGAGGAATCAATTAAGACTAGGTAGAACACTCAGTTTTTCGTTTTCGAAAAGATATTTAGGAAAAAAACGGATTTTTAATATCGAATCGATATCGAAATCGATTTTTGCTCAAATGTTTTTTTCCCCACGCTCCACAGCTTCAAACTCTACAGTAAACTACCAGACGTATTTCGATGCAAGGAATCTCGTGGAATTTACAGAATTAAAAAATTCGGTCGCGTTCTCGAGATATTTGAATTTTTAGGTTTCGCTCTAACGAAAAAAATGGGCGTTTTTTCGATGTTTTCAAATCGATATTTCAATTTCGATATATGAATTTTTTAGCTTGAAACGGGCCAAAATATCGATGAATTATATACTGGGAGATGTATTTTAATCTGAGGAATCGATTAAGACTAGGTAGAACACTCAGTTTTTCGTTTTCGAAAAGATATTTAGAAAAAAAACGGATTTTTAATATCGAATCGATATCGAAATCGATTTTTGCTCAAATGTTTTTTTCCCCACGCTCCACAGCTTCAAACTCTACAGTATACTACCAGACGTATTTCGATGCAAGGAATCTCGTGGAATTTACAGAATTAAAAAATTCGGTCGCGTTCTCGAGATATTTGAATTTTTAGGTTTCGCTCTAACGAAAAAAATGGGCGTTTTTTCGATGTTTTCAAATCGATATTTCAATTTCGATATATGAATTTTTTAGCTTGAAACGGGCCAAAATATCGATGAATTATATACTGGGAGATGTATTTTAATCTGAGGAATCGATTCAGACTAGGTAGAACACTCAGTTTTTCGTTTTCGAAAAGATATTTAGGAAAAAAACGGATTTTTAATATCGAATCGATATCGAAATCGATTTTTGCTCAAATGTTTTTTTCCCCACGCTCCACAGCTTCAAACTCTACAGTAAACTACCAGACGTATTTCGATGCAAGGAATCTCGTGGAATTTACAGAATTAAAAAATTCGGTCGCGTTCTCGAGATATTTGAATTTTTAGGTTTCGCTCTAACGAAAAAAATGGGCGTTTTTTCGATGTTTTCAAATCGATATTTCAATTTCGATATATGAATTTTTTAGCTTGAAACGGGCCAAAATATCGATGAATTATATACTGGGAGATGTATTTTAATCTGAGGAATCGATTAAGACTAGGTAGAACACTCAGTTTTTCGTTTTCGAAAAGATATTTAGAAAAAAAACGGATTTTTAATATCGAATCGATATCGAAATCGATTTTTGCTCAAATGTTTTTTTCCCCACGCTCCACAGCTTCAAACTCTACCAGACGTATTTCGATGCAAGGAATCTCGTGGAATTTACAGAATTAAAAAATTCGGTCGCGTTCTCGAGATATTTGAATTTTTAGGTTTCGCTCTAACGAAAAAAATGGGCGCTTTTTCGATGTTTTCAAATCGATATTTCAATTTCGATATATGAATTTTTTAGCTTGAAACGGGCCAAAATATCGATGAATTATATACTGGGAGATGTATTTTAATCTGAGGAATCGATTAAGACTAGGTAGAACACTCAGTTTTTCGTTTTCGAAAAGATATTTAGAAAAAAAACGGATTTTTAATATCGAATCGATATCGAAATCGATTTTTGCTCAAATGTTTTTTTCCCCACGCTCCACAGCTTCAAACTCTACCAGACGTATTTCGATGCAAGGAATCTCGTGGAATTTACAGAATTAAAAAATTCGGTCGCGTTCTCGAGATATTTGAATTTTTAGGTTTCGCTCTAACGAAAAAAATGGGCGTTTTTTCGATGTTTTCAAATCGATATTTCAATTTCGATATATGAATTTTTTAGCTTGAAACGGGCCAAAATATCGATGAATTATATACTGGGAGATGTATTTTAATCTGAGGAATCGATTCAGACTAGGTAGAACACTCAGTTTTTCGTTTTCGAAAAGATATTTAGGAAAAAAACGGATTTTTAATATCGAATCGATATCGAAATCGATTTTTGCTCAAATGTTTTTTTCCCCACGCTCCACAGCTTCAAACTCTACAGTATACTACCGGACGTATTTCGATGCAAGGAATCTCGTGGAATTTACAGAATTAAAAAATTCGGTCGCGTTCTCGAGATATTTGAATTTTTAGGTTTCGCTCTAACGAAAAAAATGGGCGTTTTTTCGATGTTTTCAAATCGATATTTCAATTTCGATATATGAATTTTTTAGCTTGAAACGGGCCAAAATATCGATGAATTATATACTGGGAGATGTATTTTAATCTGAGGAATCGATTAAGACTAGGTAGAACACTCAGTTTTTCGTTTTCGAAAAGATATTTAGGAAAAAAACGGATTTTTAATATCGAATCGATATCGAAATCGATTTTTGCTCAAATGTTTTTTTCCCCACGCTCCACAGCTTCAAACTCTACCAGACGTATTTCGATGCAAGGAATCTCGTGGAATTTACAGAATTAAAAAATTCGGTCGCGTTCTCGAGATATTTGAATTTTTAGGTTTCGCTCTAACGAAAAAAATGGGCGTTTTTTCGATGTTTTCAAATCGATATTTCAATTTCGATATATGAATTTTTTAGCTTGAAACGGGCCAAAATATCGATGAATTATATACTGGGAGATGTATTTTAATCTGAGGAATCGATTAAGACTAGGTAGAACACTCAGTTTTTCGTTTTCGAAAAGATATTTAGGAAAAAAACGGATTTTTAATATCGAATCGATATCGAAATCGATTTTTGCTCAAATGTTTTTTTCCCCACGCTCCACAGCTTCAAACTCTACAGTATACTACCAGACGTATTTCGATGCAAGGAATCTCGTGGAATTTACAAAATTAAAAAATTCGGTCGCGTTCTTGAGATATTTGAATTTTTAGGTTTCGCTCTAACGAAAAAAATGGGCGTTTTTTCGATGTTTTCAAATCGATATTTCAATTTCGATATATGAATTTTTTAGCTTGAAACGGGCCAAAATATCGATGAATTATATACTGGGAGATGTATTTTAATCTGAGGAATCGATTAAGACTAGGTAGAACACTCAGTTTTTCGTTTTCGAAAAGATATTTAGGAAAAAAACGGATTTTTAATATCGAATCGATATCGAAATCGATTTTTGCTCAAATGTTTTTTTCCCCACGCTCCACAGCTTCAAACTCTACAGTATACTACCAGACGTATTTCGATGCAAGGAATCTCGTGGAATTTACAGAATTAAAAAATTCGGTCGCGTTCTCGAGATATTTGAATTTTTAGGTTTCGCTCTAACGAAAAAAATGGGCGTTTTTTCGATGTTTTCAAATCGATATTTCAATTTCGATATATGAATTTTTTAGCTTGAAACGGGCCAAAATATCGATGAATTATATACTGGGAGATGTATTTTAATCTGAGGAATCAATTAAGACTAGGTAGAACACTCAGTTTTTCGTTTTCGAAAAGATATTTAGGAAAAAAACGGATTTTTAATATCGAATCGATATCGAAATCGATTTTTGCTCAAATGTTTTTTTCCCCACGCTCCACAGCTTCAAACTCTACAGTAAACTACCAGACGTATTTCGATGCAAGGAATCTCGTGGAATTTACAGAATTAAAAAATTCGGTCGCGTTCTCGAGATATTTGAATTTTTAGGTTTCGCTCTAACGAAAAAAATGGGCGTTTTTTCGATGTTTTCAAATCGATATTTCAATTTCGATATATGAATTTTTTAGCTTGAAACGGGCCAAAATATCGATGAATTATATACTGGAAGATGTATTTTAATCTGAGGAATCGATTAAGACTAGGTAGAACACTCAGTTTTTCGTTTTCGAAAAGATATTTAGAAAAAAAACGGATTTTTAATATCGAATCGATATCGAAATCGATTTTTGCTCAAATGTTTTTTTCCCCACGCTCCACAGCTTCAAACTCTACCAGACGTATTTCGATGCAAGGAATCTCGTGGAATTTACAGAATTAAAAAATTCGGTCGCGTTCTCGAGATATTTGAATTTTTAGGTTTCGCTCTAACGAAAAAAATGGGCGTTTTTTCGATGTTTTCAAATCGATATTTCAATTTCGATATATGAATTTTTTAGCTTGAAACGGGCCAAAATATCGATGAATTATATACTGGGAGATGTATTTTAATCTGAGGAATCGATTAAGACTAGGTAGAACACTCAGTTTTTCGTTTTCGAAAAGATATTTAGGAAAAAAACGGATTTTTAATATCGAATCGATATCGAAATCGATTTTTGCTCAAATGTTTTTTTCCCCACGCTCCACAGCTTCAAACTCTACAGTATACTACCAGACGTATTTCGATGCAAGGAATCTCGTGGAATTTACAGAATTAAAAAATTCGGTCGCGTTCTCGAGATATTTGAATTTTTAGGTTTCGCTCTAACGAAAAAAATGGGCGTTTTTTCGATGTTTTCAAATCGATATTTCAATTTCGATATATGAATTTTTTAGCTTGAAACGGGCCAAAATATCGATGAATTATATACTGGGAGATGTATTTTAATCTGAGGAATCGATTAAGACTAGGTAGAACACTCAGTTTTTCGTTTTCGAAAAGATATTTAGGAAAAAAACGGATTTTTAATATCGAATCGATATCGAAATCGATTTTTGCTCAAATGTTTTTTTCCCCACGCTCCACAGCTTCAAACTCTACAGTATACTACCAGACGTATTTCGATGCAAGGAATCTCGTGGAATTTACAGAATTAAAAAATTCGGTCGCGTTCTCGAGATATTTGAATTTTTAGGTTTCGCTCTAACGAAAAAAATGGGCGTTTTTTCGATGTTTTCAAATCGATATTTCAATTTCGATATATGAATTTTTTAGCTTGAAACGGGCCAAAATATCGATGAATTATATACTGGGAGATGTATTTTAATCTGAGGAATCGATTAAGACTAGGTAGAACACTCAGTTTTTCGTTTTCGAAAAGATATTTAGGAAAAAAACGGATTTTTAATATCGAATCGATATCGAAATCGATTTTTGCTCAAATGTTTTTTTCCCCACGCTCCACAGCTTCAAACTCTACAGTATACTACCAGACGTATTTCGATGCAAGGAATCTCGTGGAATTTACAGAATTAAACAATTCGGTCGCGTTTTCGAGATATTTGAATTTTTAGGTTTCGCTCTAACGAAAAAAATGGGCGTTTTTTCGATGTTTTCAAATCGATATTTCAATTTCGATATATGAATTTTTTAGCTTGAAACGGGCCAAAATATCGATGAATTATATACTGGGAGATGTATTTTAATCTGAGGAATCGATTAAGACTAGGTAGAACACTCAGTTTTTCGTTTTCGAAAAGATATTTAGGAAAAAAACGGATTTTTAATATCGAATCGATATCGAAATCGATTTTTGCTCAAATGTTTTTTTCCCCACGCTCCACAGCTTCAAACTCTACCAGACGTATTTCGATGCAAGGAATCTCGTGGAATTTACAGAATTAAAAAATTCGGTCGCGTTCTCGAGATATTTGAATTTTTAGGTTTCGCTCTAACGAAAAAAATGGGCGTTTTTTCGATGTTTTCAAATCGATATTTCAATTTCGATATATGAATTTTTTAGCTTGAAACGGGCCAAAATATCGATGAATTATATACTGGGAGATGTATTTTAATCTGAGGAATCGATTAAGACTAGGTAGAACACTCAGTTTTTCGTTTTCGAAAAGATATTTAGGAAAAACGGATTTTTAATATCGAATCGATATCGAAATCGATTTTTGCTCAAATGTTTTTTTCCCCACGCTCCACAGCTTCAAACTCTACAGTATACTACCAGACGTATTTCGATGCAAGGAATCTCGTGGAATTTACAGAATTAAAAAATTCGGTCGCGTTCTCGAGATATTTGAATTTTTAGGTTTCGCTCTAACGAAAAAAATGGGCGTTTTTTCGATGTTTTCAAATCGATATTTCAATTTCGATATATGAATTTTTTAGCTTGAAACGGGCCAAAATATCGATGAATTATATACTGGGAGATGTATTTTAATCTGAGGAATCGATTAAGACTAGGTAGAACACTCAGTTTTTCGTTTTCGAAAAGATATTTAGGAAAAAAACGGATTTTTAATATCGAATCGATATCGAAATCGATTTTTGCTCAAATGTTTTTTTCCCCACGCTCCACAGCTTCAAACTCTACAGTATACTACCAGACGTATTTCGATGCAAGGAATCTCGTGGAATTTACAGAAACAAAAAATTCGGTCGCGTTCTCGAGATATTTGAATTTTTAGGTTTCGCTCTAACGAAAAAAATGGGCGTTTTTTCGATGTTTTCAAATCGATATTTCAATTTCGATATATGAATTTTTTAGCTTGAAACGGGTCAAAATATCGATTAATTATATACTGGGAGATGTATTTTAATCTGAGGAATCGATTAAGACTAGGTAGAACACTCAGTTTTTCGTTTTCGAAAAGATATTTAGGAAAAACGGATTTTTAATATCGAATCGATATCGAAATCGATTTTTGCTCAAATGTTTTTTTCCCCACGCTCCACAGCTTCAAACTCTACCAGACGTATTTCGATGCAAGGAATCTCGTGGAATTTACAGAATTAAAAAATTCGGTCGCGTTCTCGAGATATTTGAATTTTTAGGTTTCGCTCTAACGAAAAAAATGGGCGTTTTTTCGATGTTTTCAAATCGATATTTCAATTTCGATATATGAATTTTTTAGCTTGAAACGGGCCAAAATATCGATGAATTATATACTGGGAGATGTATTTTAATCTGAGGAATCGATTAAGACTAGGTAGAACACTCAGTTTTTCGTTTTCGAAAAGATATTTAGGAAAAAAACGGATTTTTAATATCGAATCGATATCGAAATCGATTTTTGCTCAAATGTTTTTTTCCCCACGCTCCACAGCTTCAAACTCTACCAGACGTATTTCGATGCAAGGAATCTCGGTGGAATTTACAGAATTAAAAAAATTCGGTCGCGTTCTCGAGATATTTGAATTTTTTAGGTTTCGCTCTAACGAAAAAAATGGGCGTTTTTTCGATGTTTTCAAATCGATATTTCAATTTCGATATATGAATTTTTTAAGCTTGAAAGGGCAAAATATCGATGAATTATATTACTGGGAGATGTATTTTAATCTGAGGAATCGATTAAAGACTAGGTAGAACACTCAGTTTTTCGTTTTTCGAAAGATATTTAGGAAAAAAACGGATTTTTTAATATCGAATCGAAATCGAAATCGATTTTTGCTCAAATGTTTTTTCCCCACGCTCCACAGCTTCAAACTCTACCAGACGTATTTCCGATGCAAGGAATCTCGTGGAATTTACAGAATTAAAAAATTCGGTCGCGTTCTCGAGATATTTGAATTTTTAGGTTTCGCTCTAACGAAAAAAATGGGCGTTTTTTCGATGTTTTCAAATCGATATTTCAATTTCGATATATGAACTTTTTTAGCTTGAAACGGGCAAAATATCGATGAATTATATACTGGGAGATGTATTTTAATCTGAGGAATCGATTAAGACTAGGTAGAACACTCAGTTTTTCGTTTTCGAAAAGATATTTAGGAAAAAAACGGATTTTTAATATCGAATCGATATCGAAATCGATTTTTGCTCAAATGTTTTTTTCCCCACGCTCCACAGCTTCAAACTCTACCAGACGTATTTCGATGCAAGGAATCTCGTGGAATTTACAGAATTAAAAAATTCGGTCGCGTTCTCGAGATATTTGAATTTTTAGGTTTCGCTCTAACGAAAAAAATGGGCGTTTTTTCGATGTTTTCAAATCGATATTTCAATTTCGATATATGAATTTTTTAGCTTGAAACGGGCCAAAATATCGATGAATTATATACTGGGAGATGTATTTTAATCTGAGGAATCGATTAAGACTAGGTAGAACACTCAGTTTTTCGTTTTCGAAAAGATATTTAGGAAAAAAACGGATTTTTAATATCGAATCGATATCGAAATCGATTTTTGCTCAAATGTTTTTTTCCCCACGCTCCACAGCTTCAACTCTACAGTATACTACCAGACGTATTTCGATGCAAGGAATCTCGTGGAATTTACAGAATTAAAAAATTCGGTCGCGTTCTCGAGATATTTGAATTTTTAGGTTTCGCTCTAACGAAAAAAATGGGCGTTTTTTCGATGTTTTCAAATCGATATTTCAATTTCGATATATGAATTTTTTAGCTTGAAACGGGCCAAAATATCGATGAATTATATACTGGGAGATGTATTTTAATCTGAGGAATCGATTAAGACTAGGTAGAACACTCAGTTTTTCGTTTTCGAAAAGATATTTAGGAAAAAAACGGATTTTTAATATCGAATCGATATCGAAATCGATTTTTGCTCAAATGTTTTTTTCCCCACGCTCCACAGCTTCAAACTCTACCAGACGTATTTCGATGCAAGGAATCTCGTGGAATTTACAGAATTAAAAAATTCGGTCGCGTTCTCGAGATATTTGAATTTTTAGGTTTCGCTCTAACGAAAAAAATGGGCGTTTTTTCGATGTTTTCAAATCGATATTTCAATTTCGATATATGAATTTTTTAGCTTGAAACGGGCCAAAATATCGATGAATTATATACTGGGAGATGTATTTTAATCTGAGGAATCGATTAAGACTAGGTAGAACACTCAGTTTTTCGTTTTCGAAAAGATATTTAGGAAAAAAACGGATTTTTAATATCGAATCGATATCGAAATCGATTTTTGCTCAAATGTTTTTTTCCCCACGCTCCACAGCTTCAAACTCTACAGTATACTACCAGACGTATTTCGATGCAAGGAATCTCGTGGAATTTACAGAATTAAAAAATTCGGTCGCGTTCTCGAGATATTTGAATTTTTAGGTTTCGCTCTAACGAAAAAAATGGGCGTTTTTTCGATGTTTTCAAATCGATATTTCAATTTCGATATATGAATTTTTTAGCTTGAAACGGGCCAAAATATCGATGAATTATATACTGGGAGATGTATTTTAATCTGAGGAATCGATTAAGACTAGGTAGAACACTCAGTTTTTCGTTTTCGAAAAGATATTTAGGAAAAAAACGGATTTTTAATATCGAATCGATATCGAAATCGATTTTTGCTCAAATGTTTTTTTCCCCACGCTCCACAGCTTCAAACTCTACCAGACGTATTTCGATGCAAGGAATCTCGTGGAATTTACAGAATTAAAAAATTCGGTCGCGTTCTCGAGATATTTGAATTTTTAGGTTTCGCTCTAACGAAAAAAATGGGCGTTTTTTCGATGTTTTCAAATCGATATTTCAATTTCGATATATGAATTTTTTAGCTTGAAACGGGCCAAAATATCGATGAATTATATACTGGGAGATGTATTTTAATCTGAGGAATCGATTAAGACTAGGTAGAACACTCAGTTTTTCGTTTTCGAAAAGATATTTAGGAAAAAAACGGATTTTTAATATCGAATCGATATCGAAATCGATTTTTGCTCAAATGTTTTTTTCCCCACGCTCCACAGCTTCAAAACTCTACCAGACGTATTTCGATGCAAGGAATCTCGTGGAATTTACAGAATTAAAAAATTCGGTCGCGTTCTCGAGATATTTGAATTTTTAGGTTTCGCTCTAACGAAAAAAATGGGCGTTTTTTCGATGTTTTCAAATCGATATTTCAATTTCGATATATGAATTTTTTAGCTTGAAACGGGCCAAAATATCGATGAATTATATACTGGGAGATGTATTTTAATCTGAGGAATCGATTAAGACTAGGTAGAACACTCAGTTTTTCGTTTTCGAAAAGATATTTAGGAAAAAAACGGATTTTTAATATCGAATCGATATCGAAATCGATTTTTGCTCAAATGTTTTTTTCCCCACGCTCCACAGCTTCAAACTCTACAGTATACTACCAGACGTATTTCGATGCAAGGAATCTCGTGGAATTTACAGAATTAAAAATTCGGTCGCGTTCTCGAGATATTTGAATTTTTAGGTTTCGCTCTAACGAAAAAAATGGGCGTTTTTTCGATGTTTTCAAATCGATATTTCAATTTCGATATATGAATTTTTTAGCTTGAAACGGGCCAAAATATCGATGAATTATATACTGGGAGATGTATTTTAATCTGAGGAATCGATTAAGACTAGGTAGAACACTCAGTTTTTCGTTTTCGAAAAGATATTTAGGAAAAAAACGGATTTTTAATATCGAATCGATATCGAAATCGATTTTTGCTCAAATGTTTTTTTCCCCACGCTCCACAGCTTCAAACTCTACAGTATACTACCAGACGTATTTCGATGCAAGGAATCTCGTGGAATTTACAGAATTAAAAAATTCGGTCGCGTTCTCGAGATATTTGAATTTTTAGGTTTCGCTCTAACGAAAAAAATGGGCGTTTTTTCGATGTTTTCAAATCGATATTTCAATTTCGATATATGAATTTTTTAGCTTGAAACGGGCCAAAATATCGATGAATTATATACTGGGAGATGTATTTTAATCTGAGGAATCGATTAAGACTAGGTAGAACACTCAGTTTTTCGTTTTCGAAAAGATATTTAGGAAAAAAACGGATTTTTAATATCGAATCGATATCGAAATCGATTTTTGCTCAAATGTTTTTTTCCCCACGCTCCACAGCTTCAAACTCTACAGACGTATTTCGATGCAAGGAATCTCGTGGAATTTACAGAATTAAAAAATTCGGTCGCGTTCTCGAGATATTTGAATTTTTAGGTTTCGCTCTAACGAAAAAAATGGGCGTTTTTTCGATGTTTTCAAATCGATATTTCAATTTCGATATATGAATTTTTTAGCTTGAAACGGGCCAAAATATCGATGAATTATATACTGGGAGATGTATTTTAATCTGAGGAATCGATTAAGACTAGGTAGAACACTCAGTTTTTCGTTTTCGAAAAGATATTTAGGAAAAAAACGGATTTTTAATATCGAATCGATATCGAAATCGATTTTTGCTCAAATGTTTTTTTCCCCACGCTCCACAGCTTCAAACTCTACAGTATACTACCAGACGTATTTCGATGCAAGGAATCTCGTGGAATTTACAGAATTAAAAAATTCGGTCGCGTTCTCGAGATATTTGAATTTTTAGGTTTCGCTCTAACGAAAAAAATGGGCGTTTTTTCGATGTTTTCAAATCGATATTTCAATTTCGATATATGAATTTTTTAGCTTGAAACGGGCCAAAATATCGATGAATTATATACTGGGAGATGTATTTTAATCTGAGGAATCGATTAAGACTAGGTAGAACACTCAGTTTTTCGTTTTCGAAAAGATATTTAGGAAAAAAACGGATTTTTAATATCGAATCGATATCGAAATCGATTTTTGCTCAAATGTTTTTTTCCCCACGCTCCACAGCTTCAAACTCTACAGTATACTACCAGACGTATTTCGATGCAAGGAATCTCGTGGAATTTACAGAATTAAAAAATTCGGTCGCGTTCTCGAGATATTTGAATTTTTAGGTTTCGCTCTAACGAAAAAAATGGGCGTTTTTTCGATGTTTTCAAATCGATATTTCAATTTCGATATATGAATTTTTTAGCTTGAAACGGGCCAAAATATCGATGAATTATATACTGGGAGATGTATTTTAATCTGAGGAATCGATTAAGACTAGGTAGAACACTCAGTTTTTCGTTTTCGAAAAGATATTTAGGAAAAAAACGGATTTTTAATATCGAATCGATATCGAAATCGATTTTTGCTCAAATGTTTTTTTCCCCACGCTCCACAGCTTCAAACTCTACAGTATACTACCAGACGTATTTCGATGCAAGGAATCTCGTGGAATTTACAGAATTAAAAAATTCGGTCGCGTTCTCGAGATATTTGAATTTTTAGGTTTCGCTCTAACGAAAAAAATGGGCGTTTTTTCGATGTTTTCAAATCGATATTTCAATTTCGATATATGAATTTTTTAGCTTGAAACGGGCCAAAATATCGATGAATTATATACTGGGAGATGTATTTTAATCTGAGGAATCGATTAAGACTAGGTAGAACACTCAGTTTTTCGTTTTCGAAAAGATATTTAGGAAAAAAACGGATTTTTAATATCGAATCGATATCGAAATCGATTTTTGCTCAAATGTTTTTTTCCCCACGCTCCACAGCTTCAACTCTACAGTATATACCAGACGTATTTCGATGCAAGGAATCTCGTGGAATTTACAGAATTAAAAAATTCGGTCGCGTTCTCGAGATATTTGAATTTTTAGGTTTCGCTCTAACGAAAAAAATGGGCGTTTTTTCGATGTTTTCAAATCGATATTTCAATTTCGATATATGAATTTTTTAGCTTGAAACGGGCCAAAATATCGATGAATTATATACTGGGAGATGTATTTTAATCTGAGGAATCGATTAAGACTAGGTAGAACACTCAGTTTTTCGTTTTCGAAAAGATATTTAGGAAAAAAACGGATTTTTAATATCGAATCGATATCGAAATCGATTTTTGCTCAAATGTTTTTTTCCCCACGCTCCACAGCTTCAAACTCTACAGTATACTACCAGACGTATTTCGATGCAAGGAATCTCGTGGAATTTACAGAATTAAAAAATTCGGTCGCGTTCTCGAGATATTTGAATTTTTAGGTTTCGCTCTAACGAAAAAAATGGGCGTTTTTTCGATGTTTTCAAATCGATATTTCAATTTCGATATATGAATTTTTTAGCTTGAAACGGGCCAAAATATCGATGAATTATATACTGGGAGATGTATTTTAATCTGAGGAATCGATTAAGACTAGGTAGAACACTCAGTTTTTCGTTTTCGAAAAGATATTTAGGAAAAAAACGGATTTTTAATATCGAATCGATATCGAAATCGATTTTTGCTCAAATGTTTTTTTCCCCACGCTCCACAGCTTCAAACTCTACAGTATACTACCAGACGTATTTCGATGCAAGGAATCTCGTGGAATTTACAGAATTAAAAAATTCGGTCGCGTTCTCGAGATATTTGAATTTTTAGGTTTCGCTCTAACGAAAAAAATGGGCGTTTTTTCGATGTTTTCAAATCGATATTTCAATTTCGATATATGAATTTTTTAGCTTGAAACGGGCCAAAATATCGATGAATTATATACTGGGAGATGTATTTTAATCTGAGGAATCGATTAAGACTAGGTAGAACACTCAGTTTTTCGTTTTCGAAAAGATATTTAGGAAAAAAACGGATTTTTAATATCGAATCGATATCGAAATCGATTTTTGCTCAAATGTTTTTTTCCCCACGCTCCACAGCTTCAAAACTCTACCAGACGTATTTCGATGCAAGGAATCTCGTGGAATTTACAGAATTAAAAAATTCGGTCGCGTTCTCGAGATATTTGAATTTTTAGGTTTCGCTCTAACGAAAAAAATGGGCGTTTTTTCGATGTTTTCAAATCGATATTTCAATTTCGATATATGAATTTTTTAGCTTGAAACGGGCCAAAATATCGATGAATTATATACTGGGAGATGTATTTTAATCTGAGGAATCGATTAAGACTAGGTAGAACACTCAGTTTTTCGTTTCGAAAAGATATTTAGGAAAAAACGGATTTTTAATATCGAATCGATATCGAAATCGATTTTTGCTCAAATGTTTTTTCCCCACGCTCCACAGCTTCAAACTCTAC
>JAJEOV010000020.1:0-21404 GCA_023512825.1 Liposcelis brunnea
TGGATTGACGTATCTTTCACCGGAGCTCATAGTTTCCGTGAAGTCGTTTTTGCAATCGTCTTCGTTCGGCTAAGAGTGGGGGAACTTCCCCTACAATTGTACTGCAATTGCCTACACGTTTTTGAAGGTGTTGTTTGTTTGGATTTGCAGTTTGAAATGAAGTCTTTGCTATAGTGAACAACCGTCATTCATTTTGTGTTTTCCTTTCAGAAGTCCTTTGAAATGGCGCATGCGCATAAATTCCCTCGATTTTTTTTTTGTTTAAATGGTTTTGAAATATTTTTTACATATCATTTTTTTATTTGTTTTTATTTGTTTTAATTAAAATGGAAGTTTTTATAAAGTTCGGATTCTAGTTATTCTAGTTCGTCTAGTTCGGATGAGGACGAGGATGTGGCGACACTATTCCCTTTAGTATTATTATTATTAGATTAAATTTAAATAGGAGAACCATTACAGTAGAGTGTTGTTTTTTAATGTATTTTTCCTTCTACAATGCTTTTAGGTATTTGCTTAACATTCATTCAACAGATTTAGAAAATGATTCACTTTTAGCCATATTTGTTTCGCTTCTAAAGTTACAAGTTAAAATTTTGTACGAACGAACTGACAAAAAACAAAAAGGTTTTTAACGTAACATAGCACAGATATTTCATGAAGTCTACCACTGTAGTTCACTTGGCAGAGCACCAAATAGAAACTAATAAAATATCTTACCTTTTTTGGGCACAGCCACCCAAGCCCCAATCCTTTTAACGAGTTTAAAATCTGTTATCTGAAAAGAATGAAGTGGATCAAAAATATGCGAATCAGAAGCATAATGCTTATTAACTGAAAAGAATTGCTCACGTTATTCATGATGAACTTTGTTTACAGGTTGAAGATAAGCCCAAGCGCCATTACAAAGTAGTTTTCAAAGGAAAACACAAAACCCAAAAAACAAAAAACAAAATCGTTGTAAAAAGCACCAAATGACAGTGAATTTGGGATTCCACTCACCAAAATAAACTTTATTGAGGCCCTGCTTTTACCACCCCCACCCAAGCCTTCTTTTGAAAGTCAAAATACAGAGTATAAGACCCATGCCTGCAACCTACATCTTAATGAAGTTTCGTGCTAGCGAGGAAATGGAGGTGGTAGATATGTGGGCCCGAAATATGATGTCAATTGTATGTGAGTGAGGTAGCAGAATGTTAAATTATAGTCCACTTCTTTTCGGTTTAATTTCGTTTCAGCGACATTTATTGATTCAGTATTATTTTTTAAATCCCCTAAAACAGAAGTCGATGCTCTGAAATTTGAGATTTCAGCATAGCTTCGATTATAGTTCCGATTTCTCGCAAAATATCATAGATTTGTAATTTATCAAGGTGCTGTGAAATATATGTTATAGAAGAGCATACGTATTTCATTAAAGGCCACTGCAATTTATTGCACATGTGGGACATGTGTGCGATT
The DNA here is from genome assembly GCA_023512825.1 of Liposcelis brunnea. Taxonomy (NCBI): domain Eukaryota; kingdom Metazoa; phylum Arthropoda; class Insecta; order Psocodea; family Liposcelididae; genus Liposcelis; species Liposcelis brunnea. Next base: position 1,459 of record JAJEOV010000020.1, read on the forward strand.
TATTAGATTGTGCGACTGCATGATCCCTGCAATATATTGCACAGGCATATGACATTTAATACTACTGGATTGAATTTTACTAAGGAGGTCCGAAAAATATCACACACATCTGTAATTACCCGGGGGAAAATGTTCAAATAAGATCATGTTAAATAAAATTATTTGTAAATACTTCCAGCAATAATACTTCCAGCTACCCGGGGGAAAATGTTCAAATAAGATCATGTTGAATAACATTATTTGTAAATACCCGAGAAAAAGTGGGTCTATAGAAATAAAATCAGTTGCAATAGGTATAGAATATTTATAAGATTAAATACATTCAGACAATTCAACGAAGTTTTTCTAAAATTTCATGGGAAAAAATAGAGAGTGATGGAATGATTCGATTTTTTTATTTGTCTTTATAAAAATGCCTAGGTTTTTTGTAGAAAATCCAACTGATTTTATTTCTACAAAGATTCTACAGCTTTTGTATAGAATTTTATCTGTTTTTAAAAAGTTTTTATAAACCCACTTTTTCTCGGGGGGTCCCGGGGAAAAATCTTTTTATAAAATCTTATAAGGGATTTCGCCCTGATAAGATTTTTCAAGACATTATAAGATTCAAATGAAATGTTCTGAAATGTTCTTTCAGGAGAATACTGATCCCTGTGTTTTATTACACAGATGTGAGATATGTTACAGAGCATGTATTTTATTACAGGCCCCTGCAATATACTGCACATGTGTGTGATTTATTACCAGATTGTGTGACTACATTACGCGGCTATCTGATCTGATTTCAGGAGGGAACGGATCCCTGCGATAGATTACACAGGCGTGACATTTATTAGTACTGAATTGAATTTTAATTGCGAGATCCCAAAAACATCACACACATTTGTCAACATCAACAGGAAGTCCTCTTTCTAGAAATATGGTTAAGATAAGAATATATATCTGCAACATATTGCACGATTTAACATTTTATTATCGGATGGAATTATAATATAAGGGAGGTAACTGCATGAACCCAAAGTGATGACCGGTGTCTATTGGGTTGGGCCACAGTCTCCGCAGTATAGTTTTACCCAAGTAAGGCTCTTAAGATTAGACATCTTAAAGTAAGCATTTAAGATGAAGACATCTTTAAGTCGTCTTGGAGACCGCTATTGCCCTATACCTTAAGAGGTATTTAAGAGGCAAGATGTCTTAAACATGTCTTAAATACCTCTTACGTAAGGCCTTTTTAAGACATCTTTCCTCCTAAATCCCTCTTCAAGTTGGGGCAATAGCGTTCTTTAAGACGACTTGAAGATGTCTTTTCTTTAATGCATCTCTAAGAAAGTCAGCCTTACCTGGTATAGTTCTCTCGAGACTACCGAAACTCACCGTTAACATATAATCTAGTTACACGCCCAACTGTCATCATCATATGGCTGGGGCCTGTGTAAATAAAATTTGACCGTCCGGGCACAAGAAAAGTGTAGGTTTTTCCTAAATATAAGATATTGTGGTGGATATCAGAATCGATGAGAAATCCGACTACAAGTTTCTTGAGGACGCACTTAAATGAGGAGAATGAAAGCTGGCTGATTTTACGTACGCAGCCACTAATCATACGTGCGATCAATGCAAGTTAGCTTCAGTGAGCACGGCATGAAGTAGGAACGCTCTTATCGTTGACGATAAAAAGCAGGTTCTCGATAGACACCCTGCGTGCTTAAGGCCTCAGGATGGATCGTTAACTTGTGCCATATATTGCAGATACCAATAATAAAGTACATGGTGAGCAAATATTTCAGACTTGTAATTACCCGGGGGAAAATGTTCAAATAAGATCATGTTAAATAAAATTATTTGTAAATACTTCCAGCAAAATTTAAGAAAATCTTATAGTCTTATAGCGAATTTCGCCCCGATAAAGTCTGATAGCGATTTTTCGGCCTAAAATCGACTAAAAATTTTATAAAATCATGTAATATCTAAACAAATTTTATTTGAATCTTATAATGTCTTATAAAATTATATCAGGGCGAAATCCCTTATAAAATTTTATAAAAACATTATCCCCCGGGTACCCGGGGAAAGATCTACTAATAAATGTCACGCCTGTGTAATCTATCGCAGGGATGCGTTCCCTCCTGAAATCAGATCAGATAGCCTCGTAATGTAGTCACACAATCTGGTAATAAATCGCACACATGTGCAGTATATTGCAGGGGCCTGTAATAAAATACATGCTCTGTAACATATCTCACATCTGTGTAATAAAACACAGGGATCAGTATTCTCCTGAAATCAGGTCCCCCGGGGGGGAAAATGTTCAAATAAGATCATGTTAAATAAAATTATTTGTAAATATTTCCAGCAAAATTTAAGAAAATCTTATAAAGTCTTATAGCGAATTTCGCCCTTATAAAGTCTTGTGGCGATTCCCGGGGAAAAATCTTTTTATAAAATTTTATAAGGGATTTCGCCCTAAGATTTTTCAAGACATTATAAGATTCAAATGAAATTTTTTTAGATATTACATGATTTTATAAAATTTTTAGTCGATTTTAGGCCGAAAAATCGCTATCAGACTTTATCGGGGCGAAATTCGCTATAAGACTATAAGATTTTCTTAAATTTTGCTGGAAGTATTTACAAATTATTTTATTTAACATGATCTTATTTCAACATTTTCCCCCGGGTTTCGGCCTAAAATCGACTAAAAATGTTATAAAATCATGTAATATCTAAAAAAAAATCATTTGAATCTTATAATGTCTTGAAAAATCTTATCAGGGCGAAATCCCTTGTATAAGATTTTATAAAAAGATTTTACCCCGGGAGCCGCGTGATGCAATCACACAATCTGGTAATAAATCGCACACATATGCAGTATATTGCAGGGGCCTGTAATAAAATACATGCTCTGTATTTTAGCGCAGCCCTCTCATAGAAACTTGATAATTTATGCTGATGACTGAAATCTTGTCTTTTAGGTGCGCCGGTGAAGGATTTTGAGAGATCCACATCGACTGATTTCACACGTGTTGAGCAATGGCTTTGTTTTAGTAAACTTGTCATTCATTGTAATAAATTGAAGGGTGGCCTGTTTCAGACTAAGATTAAGCCTATAATATCGACCCAGAAAAACAGTAATTTTTTTTTAGGGGGGATTAAGCTGGAGATCTTTTCAATGGCTCGATTCTTGGGCATGATCGTAGATGAAAATTTGGACTAGGACCATCACATAGACACTGAGGCACAAGTTGCGTTTTTACATTCTTTACTGCGTAACTCCTCTAAATTTTGTGATCTGAGCAGCTTAAAAACCCTTTTTTATAACTTTTTTCTCCGTCACATGGGATATGCACTGTTTAGCGAGAGGGGGGCCGGGAGATTGGATCTGGTTCAATAATGTGAAAAGGGTGCTTGTATTGCACAAGGAAGCTGTAAAATTTGATTGATAACTGAAGGCCTCGAGACAGTTGCAGAGCTGTATTTGCTATAGGTATGGGCTACTTACGCTTCCGGCCCTGTACATTGTTGACTCCATTTCGCATTGTTTTGAAATTGGGTCAGTAAACAGAAGATGATTAAGGTCGCCAATCTCGGTTAGCGGTTGATTTTTATTCACCACATTTGGCATGACATTTATTACTTAACTGTTTTCTTCTTGTTGCTATACCAGTTGCTACCATCAGCATATACGATTGTTCCAGGATCCAAAAAAAATTTTTTCAAGAAAATCGATCCTTTTTTTTCAACTGGTAAAAATTGCAGTTCATCTTAAAAAACAGAATGACCAATTATCTGTTGTTGTAACTACTGAAACTTAGTGATTAATTATCTCTTTATTTACAAGAAGTACAAATATGCCCCAGCCAGTTCCCTAAAACGCTGAGCAATCCAGTCATTGTTTCGCTGTAAATCGAAGCCGATTGATGATTCCTCTTGAGCACTTATTGATGGGACATTTAATGAAATAATTTAATGAAATAATCATTACAAGTCCCATTTGTAAATGCTTTCAGAGTGTAATGCCGGGTTGAATTGCTATCTGACTGCTGATCATCCAACTGTACTGTTAGTCAAAAACTATGCCAAAAAACTTTAATGACCGAAATTGTTTACAGAGAACTCGATTTCTTGGCCACTAGCATTAGTCCGGATTTTACCAAAGTTAGGTCAACCACAGGCTCGAAAAAAAAAATTATTGATAGAACTAAATTAACTAAGAAAGGTATGGTTTTGTTTTGTTAGCCAACCATTGGTTAAAAAAAGAATCCTTTAGCTGTACCTACACAGTTCAAAATAATATTCTCATTTGAGAAAAAAAAGAGTTTCAGGAAAGTATCATTTGAAACTCGTTTGCATCATTCAATTTGAAACCGAAAATGTTTCATCCCCCAGTGAAACCTACAAGTTTCAAATTTTCTCAAATATTTTGAACTGTGAGTGTTGAGGAGTAACTACTTTGTGAACATTCTGCGACATTGCAATTTTAGTTAAGAAGATTCTGTTGGTGTAGCTTCTTGGGCTCAGGAACGTTGAAATGATGTTAAAATATAATTGATCTGGCTTAGATCAATTTTATTTTAATATTATTTCATTGTTCCTGAAAATTCATCTTGCTTCCAGTTAGATCAATTTTATTTTTGTATCATCCTGATCCCATAAGCTGTAAAAAACCGGGCATACGGATATGGAAATAACTTCACAAAAGACCGATTCAAAGATTGAATTTTGATTATATTTTAACCAACTGAATTCATTTTATAACAAGCCCAAGTAAGGCTCTTAAGATTAGACATCTTAAAGTAAGCATTTAAGATGAAGACATCTTTAAGTCGTCTTAAAGACCGCTATTGCCCTACCTTTAAGAGGTATTTAAGAGGCAAGATGTTTTAAATACCTCTTACGTAAGACCTCTTTAAGACATCTTGCCTCCTAAATCCCTCTTCAAGGTGGGGCAATAGCGTTCATTAAGACGACTCAAAGATGTCTTTTCTTGAATGCATCTCTAAGAAATAAGTCAGCCTTACCTGGGGAACTAAGGAAAAAAAGGTTAGCGCGAAAACGGACTTGCCGGAGGTTTTTAGTTTTAAAACCAGGAAGCCTTGGTTTTAAAATTAGTAAGAGGAGAAATGCTAGGTTTAGTTGAAGAGTGGAGGAAAGTCTGGCTAACTTTTAAATGAAGGAAAGAAACGGGCAAAAAACTGTTATTTGAAGATACGGTGGAACTAAACAGGATGTAACTGGATACTGCGCAAAAAAGGACTAGCAGGATACCGATGGAAAAGCGATGGTCACAAGTGTAAGTCATTAATATTTGAAAAGGATATACTTGAAGTCATTAAAAAGAGCTGCACAAATTAGTTACGGATAAAAAGAAATAGGATATCAGGCTATACAAAAGAGTATCGGTACAAGTGTTAACGATAAATATGAAGAAGGTTGTAGTTCTCAGAACAATAAGGTGCAGAAGCTATTATATCTTGAACTTGGGTGACTAGTACGGTATGAAAACAGTAAAAAGGCATAAGAAAAGATATACTGTGAATGAAAGATGAGGGGGATTACAAAGCTACGCCAACTAAATTACGAAACGGAACAAGATATCCTTAACTAAGAAGGTTGTGTTAATTAGTCGGGATAAGTTGGGTGTAAATTTTATCCTGGAAGCCTTTAAACCGGCTACCATGTAACTTGAATTAGGTATAAGAACATATAGACGGTCCTTATCGAGTTCCTTATTGAAAAAAATTGTAAACACCGGAGTTATCATCGCTTATAAATGAAAAAAATAAAGCTGATCTGAATTAATGGTTAATTTTTTTCCTTACCGCACTCTATTTATTTTATAACTTTTTTTTTGCGTTGAATGCGTGTCATTGGGTGTCTGCAAACACCCGCTACCATGTACTTGCCTTACAGGTCAGATGAAATTTATTTATTTATATTTTTTAAAGCCATTAAAAGTTTTTCAACTCAGACTACGTTAATAATAGTAATAATAATGTGAAAAATGTGAGTTTATTGTTTAAGGTACAGTTTTTTTTTTTTACAATGTTTTAAACATTCAAGAGGACAATGCAACTTATTTAAAAGTGCTGGGTCCTCCTGAAGATTTATTACTATTATTATTATTCCTTATAAAATATTTGAAAATAATAGTAATAGTAATAATAATAATAGTAATAATAATTTTTAGAAAGAAAAAGACATCATTTTTAGGAAATGCTTAATTTTAAGAAATTATTTTAATTAATTTTCAATAAATGGCAGGACCTATTGGCTTGGCGGATCCAGCAATTAAGGTAAATTTGAAGAACTGGCTTATAAATTTCAATGAGCGCATCACTTTGGATCCGTTTCCTTTTAGATGTTAGATGCTAGAAAATATAAAAAAAAACACCTGCACTAGGCGACTAGGGGCTTGCTTTCAAAAGGGAAAGGTCTTTGTTGCAATCAATAAAAAATGCAAATAATTCCTAGAATCACAACCGCCGACAAAGTGAAAAAATCCGCCATTTACAATAACACGTTTTCATAATGGACCATCAAAACTCATTTAAATATTCTTGAGTGAGGGTGTTTGCAAAGCTGGCAAGTGAAAAAAGACCCGGAAAAAAGTCTAGAATTTATGAGAATGTTGTAATCATCTTCAAATCTTATTGCTATATCGGTTATTAAGGGAGCGCAAAAGATGTCTTGTATTGTTTTTATTACCTGATAAAATTTTTTGAAAATTCTGCCCTGATTTGCTAAAACGTCCTATCTCCATTATTTTTCAAAATTGACTTAATTATATCAATCGATTCCTTAAAACGTCTTCTGTAAAGCCAACTGCATTAAATTCATCAATTATTTTTCCTAAAAGCACTATTTCTTGAAAATTAAAAATACTCGGTAAACAGAAATAAAATGTTTCGGAATAAAATAAAGGCTCTAAAGGAAGATTTTAAATGCTTTCCTTTCGAATTCTAATGATCGATTATATGAACAGCAAAGCCCAGTCCTCAACCTAATCTAAAATTCAGCCTGACTTCCAAGTTTTAAAAAAAATTAATTTTGATTTGTTTACATAACAATTAATTAAAGTCGCCATTTTATCGAAAGAACGAAATTTGGAGATAGGACGTTTTCGCAAATCAGGGCAGAATTACAATGTGTATTACAGTACCAATATCCATGAGACATTCGTCAGTAGCTTTGATCATTGTATTGTGCCATGAGCACCATTTTCCCCTGAGTATCGCAAGATCTTCGTCAGAGTCGAGATTTTGAATTTGAAAAGTTTCCCTTGTAAGGGCCTCATTCCATTTGCTGGACAAAAAAGTTTTTTCAAAACCGTAAAAAATTGTGTAGGGTTCTGACGCGATATGTCCAACAAAAGTAGGCGAAAGTTGGAATTTATTTTGGCACAAGAGTTTACCTCTTCGAAAGTCTATCTATTCTTCCTTACAAAAAGGCTGGAAATATATGCCATGTTTGTTTGAAATTGTTAGCCTAGTATCGCTCTAAGAAAAGTCATGATTTCTGAGGTCTGTTATCGACCGATTTTTGGCACACCAGCGTCAACATTACACTACCGTTATGTTAGCGAGTTTTTGAGGCGGAAACTAAAAATCAAAGACTGCTCTTCAATCAGATTTTGAAAAAATCAGTTTACTATATATAATCCTTTGTGATGGTTTTTCGCTTTTAGGAAAAATGAAGTAAAATTACAGATATACCTATTCAATTTTTCATTCTAATGTGCTACAAAAATTTTCAGCTTTAAATTTTCTTTTTCATCCTTTCGGGGCAGGGATGGTGCTAGCACAAGTGCAACATGCGTTGCTTGCTATAGGGAAAGTTCATGTTATATCCTACACAGCTATATTCAATATTTTGTATTAATTCCCCCCCCCCCCCCCCCCCCAAAAAAAAAGAAAGAATAGGACAAAAAATTGCAATGGTGATTGTGAAAGAAAGAATTGAGAGGTAGGTGCGTGATATGGTCTGTGCGAAAGAGCCAATGAAAAGACATTTTATTCAGATTCAGGAAATAATTCAGGTAAGATTTCAGGTAAAAAAAAGATTATTGACACACCTGAAATGAAAGAAAATGGAACTTATACCTTGGTGCCGCCCACAAATAAAAAGATGACATTTTATTCAGGTAAACATTAGGTGGCAAGATGATTGGCTGACTCGGAATGCCTGATGAAGGCGAAGAAATTGCTTTATCCCGCCCCAACAGTACCGTCCTTTGAGAGGGAAAGAAAGGCGAAGAGTGTATCGCTTTGAGCGGTGTTCTAGAAAGGGATGCCAAGTCAGAGAAACAAATTCTATTGATATTTTCCTAGGTGAAGGAGGTATCCGTTATTTTAAAAACATATTTGTATTGGTTTTTGTTTCACAAATCATCTGTTCAACGATACTTTTACTTTCAATCACTTTCAATCATGATACTTTTCATTTTCAATTTAACTCCTGCAATCAAGAAATCAAAGTCACTAACGAAATTCAAGGAAAATGTAAAAATACCATTGTGTTTCATCACTCTTATGCAAAGAATGCAGGGAATAGTTGCGCCCCGCTCATGGTCAAGGCGGAGTTACTCGTTATTTGCTGATATTTTATGAAGAATGTCTGGTGAACAAATATGCTTCTGAATTAAGGAGCCAAAAAACAATGGGAAGCATTTGCACCGTAGAATTCTGGAAAACTGACCGCGGGGCGCAACTGGAACATAGCCCGCAAATAATGGTCCACAAAATTATACCTAGTCAGCAAAAGTCTCTAAAACTGAAATGAATTTTTTGTATGGAGAAAGGGAGAGTAACTTTCCCAAGAATAAAAAATTATAAAATGTCGAAAATTACATAAAATAGTTATAGATTTCCATTTCCATTTCCAAAGTAGAGCTGTTCGCCCGCAAAGGTTTGTAATAACCACAACAACAATGTTTTTTATTGAAAAATAGCTAGCCATGGTCGGTACTGTTTAAAATTTTTCGTACACAAAAGTAAAATATTATATTGTATGATTCATAGCTATAAATGCTTCGAGTGAAATCGCACAAACTTTTTATTCGCATTTCCCAGGCCAGAGTCATAAATATGTCCCAAGTTAGGGTGCTCAGTTGCTTAAGGTCGTGAGATTTGGTAATTGCACGACGCCCGCTTCCTTCTAAGATTGTACCTTTTTCCCATAAGCTAAAATAGGGTAGAATCAACAATAATTCTAACTTTTTTTTCTTCAATATGGGCTCGCCGATAACCGTTGTAAAAACCCACCCAAACAAAAGATTTCTCCGAAATGTAAAGAAAATATGTTATAATACAGAGCAATAAAACCAATTGCGAATTTAAATGTTAGTTTTGGTACCAACATCTGCGATATAATAAAAGTACATACAATTTATATTTTTATGTCAAGAAACGGATGCAAACGGATGCTTGTTAAAGGAGTAAATGGGCCTGACGGAGATGATAAAGAGGATGAAGAGAGAGAGGGAAAGGAAGAAATTACCGACAATGCAATGGATAGTAACCCTACAATTCTTAATTACGGGGACTCAATCAAAGCGGCAAATGATTTAAAAAAATTTTACTTTCAAGAGACGACGGTGACGCGATCCTTAAAATTTATGACCTAGAAAGGCATTTAATTAATAAAGAGATAATCGAAATGAGCAAAAAGAAAAAGCAAACGACCATCGATACGTACTTTAAACGCGTTTAAAATATTAAATTATTTACTTAAATAAAATAATTTTCAATTAAATTTCTGGCAAAACCTATTTTTAATAAATAAAAAAAAAAAAAGAAAAAACCACTTCTCCACAACGGACACCTCCCTATAACGGACAAAATGTCTGGTCCCGTGAGTGTCCGCTATAGAGAGGTTTCACTGTAGTTTTTTGTATATAGATTTATGCAAAGAAATTCGCAGTGAAAATTCACCCTTAGGAAGAAATCATTAAAAATTTCGCATAATAATATATAATTTATATACAAACCCAGCCCAACATCGCAATACGAACGGTCGGACTGAGGGCAAATATCATTTGGAGGAGCTATAGTAATCATAAACTTAATTTCCGTGATTCATTATATTCTCCAGGGCTGTGGTTCCGATTACATTTTTGATCGGAATCAGAATCGACGTCTGCATCCGTTATAGGAATTTGGATTAAAATCGGAATCGGAATCTTAAAACTTTCAAACTTTAAAACAAAAAAATAAGAATTGGAATCAAAATTAGAATAAAAATCTCGATTCCTTTATAAAAAAGTAGGGGAATAGTAGTCCGGGAAGGACTACTCACTTTCTCGCTCAGTCGGGGTATATAGCTTCATTCGATTAAGGCATCATTGGGGACTTGGGAGGTCGGGGGGCGGCTTGAAATCAGTAAATGGACCGAAAATTTAAAATCCCTAACTATTAATTAGTAGCAATCGAATCCCATATCACCGATATTTGTAAAACTTCAAAATTTTCGGTTTTTCAGGATTTTTCGAAAAGGCCGAATTTTTACGAAAAATTGCCAAAGGGAAAAGTTGTTCCTTATAGGGTCAGGTACCTTCACACAAAAAATAAGAAAAATCGTTAGAGCCGTTTTCGAGAAAATCCCCGAAAACTCTAAATTTGGCACAGGTTATAGAACCCTAACGAAGACCTTTAAAATGCCGTTTTGTTTTTGCTGTAGCTGCTATAGAATTGTAGCTGAAGCGACTTTATGCGGTTTTCGGCGAAATGCGCAATCGCAGAGAAACTAAACGACTTTTGGGAATCGGTCTCGGTATTTTTCGGTTGCATAGAGTCATGCAAACTGAATGGAACCGATTTTGAGTGATAAAAAACATTTTTCTGGAAATGAAAAAGGAAAAAAAGTTGAAAAGGCCGATTTTTCAGCATTTTTAGGCCGTAACTCGACTTTCGGCGATGGGCGTGAGTTGCCACGTTAGGATATTATTCTCCTCGCCTTTTAGAAGAATTTCACCAAAAAAAACTTCTGATAGGATCAAACTTGAGGTAGAGTTGAAAATTGACTAATTTTCCTGGATCACATAGTAAGCTCACGTTTAGAAGATATCATCAAGATCGTTGACGGTTACGGTCCTGAGGACAAACCCTTACTCGTCCCGTAGCGCATGCGCCAACAACCAACTTAGATTACGTCCTTGGGGTTGGTGGTTTTGTTGACATTCGCGATCTTGGTTACGGTCAGTGAAGTGTGTGTTTTTTGTGTTTTTATTTCCACTTTTTTCTTTTTATTTACTTTTGGATTTGGGGATTGTATTTGGACTTTAGGATTGTATTTGGAGGTATGTCAATTTTAAGTTCACATTTTGTGCCAGGCGGGCGATTATTGACCCGATTTTTAAACCATTTTAAACTTTCATGCGAATAAGGCCCAAAAAAATCTAATAACGAAGTTCAACCCTTCATTTTTTAAAAGCACAAATTTCATGCTTAAATATGCAAAAAAAAAAATGACAGCAGGGGTTTTGACAAAGTGCTTGAAATTTGGCGCTAACGTGAATTCGGGTTTTTATCTTCGTACATTGAAAAATAAAAGGAAACACCACACTCCGGTCCAGTCACTGGTTTTTTACTATTATTTTTAGACCAACATCAATTACGTACCCATCAATATAATCAACGATAGATTACAACCAATATAGAAGTGCAAACAAGGGCTTCTTTTGTTCGTATTTAGACAGGCTTTACACCAAATAGTCTCATTTGGCCTGATAAATTTTCCGATTTCCGACAAAAATTGAATTCCGTTTTTTCTCCAAATCAGGCGATTTTGAAATTTGTGAAGAAATCGTAAAATACACCTGTAGGGACCCTGTAAAAGTAAAACTAAAAACTGGGATGATCCACTTAAAGTTTGAAGGAAAAATAAAAATCTTTAGTGTTTTTTTTTTTAAATTTAGCCACATTGAAAAAAAAAACCATCGTTTTGAAATGTAGCGACATGAAAAATCGGTACTTTTGATATTGCTTATTTGCATAAAGGGCTTTTGAAAAGGAAATTGGTTGTCCCACAAAATTGTGTTTTCCTAGGGTGCGGGTGGCCGTAAGGTAAAATATGATTTTAGCCGGTATCACAGTCAGGTGAGTCGTTCAAAAAAAGTTCAGAATAGCCATTATGTAGATAAAATATGTTCAAACAAAGGGCTCTTTTTGTTCCTCAAGTTCTGTAGCCCTTAGGTTTGTAGCGAAAAAAATCAGCAATGATGAAACCCAACAGATTAACCCTTATTTGAGTAATAAAAATTCTGGAACTCATGCACTTTAAACCTATTACACACCTTCGTTCAAACCTAAAAAGCGGCGAAACAAAAATTGGCAACCGTCTTCCTTGGGCAGGCGGAAAAATGTCATTCGATAGCTCAGACTATCCGGCAAAATTTATGACTTTGGCCGATATTCGTTCTCCTCGGTAAATCCGGCAAAACCCAAGATTTTTAAGTCCTACGGACATCGTTGATGCGTTGATATGGGATTCGATTTCGAATTATTAAAACCCTTTTCAAACAAATTTTTTTTTCTGCAATAGAAAGTGATTAACTTCTTAAAATAGTTTTTAAGAAAGTTAAAAAGAAAAAAAATCATTTTAAGAGGATTAGGTCATCCTATGATTCAGCCAAAAAATTCAGAAAACCGGGAAATCCATTTTCATAGACAAATTCGCAGTTTCCCGGTTATAGGGTCCTTCTGGTCAAGAACCGAACATTTTTCCAACATACTTGAAAAAATACGGAAGAATTTTTACTGAATAGGAACGCCCCCTGGATGGTTTTAAATGGGAGGAGCACGATTCCGGGATCACTCTGTAGAAATTAGGCATCATTTCAGGGGTTACGTAAATACTATGCTACCTGCAAATTTGAAAGGACCGTAAGAATTTCACTCACAGACTTGTAACTAATTACAAATATCCAATCCAATAATAATGGCACGCCTATGCATTAAATTTTAGGAGCCTGTAATGAAATACATATTCTGTAACACATCTCACAGCCTTATGCGATAAATTACAAATCTGTGTGATATTTTGGGGGGTAATCGGAAGTGTGACCTATGTTACAGAGCATGTATTTTATTACAGGCCCCTGCAAGCAATCCACATGTGTGCGATTTATTACTATAGATTGTTATTAGGAAACTTTAGGGATCCCAGATACACTCTTTTTTTAGTAAAAAACACTCTTTTTCACTACTTGTACACTAATTCTCTCTTTTTTTGAAATCTGAGAAATATACTCTTTTTTCCCAGACTGAAAAAGAGTGCTCTTTTTTCAAGCAAAATAGACATAAAACTCTTCGTCTAACCTTTTTATCAGCTTCAATAAAATTGCACTCAGTCAATTAGCATTAATTCCCCTATGAACTAGTTTGATTTTGATCCACAAGCTTATCATGATTTTGAGATTTTTTGCAAGTTTCAAATTTAGGACAAAAAAAGGTCAAGTACAATATCAATTTTTAAAAATTTTGCTCATGAAAGAACAGTAATTAATAATGGTTACATTTTTCAAAAAAAGTAGATTGAAGGGGGGGATGTAATTATTTTCTTTGTCGTTAAAATACTTTTTTCCCTTTTTAAAAATCTGGCATCCCTAGGAAACTTGTAATCTTCAAAAATATCATAAACATGGTTTATTTAATCATAGGTCTGTGAGCTATGTTACAGAGCTTAGAGCTTGTTATACTGAGCCCGCCACGATGGCACAGCCGTGCAATTTATATCGAGATCGTGTAACTGCATTACTGATCCCTGCAATATATTGCACAGGGTTGAAATTTATTATTGGATTGGATCATACTTGCGAGATACCAAAAATGTCACACATTTGTAATTAATTACAAAGTCTCTGTAAGATATGTTACACAAAATGTACTTTATTATTGTCGTTATCTATATCTTACAGTACAGACTAGATAGAGTTTTTCAAATCTCGAAAAACAAGAATTCTTATTTAAAAAAATAAGAATGCTTGAGGATCGAGATTCTCGTTTTCCTCCAATTTTAAATTTCTTGAGAATTTAGAGAAAAATCAACAACATCGGTACAGACTAGCCCTTTGATCACTTTTTCACAATGTATATTTTTCAAGCGAAACCGGGCATTTGTTTTTTTTATTTTGCAATTGCAAATGTAAGTGTACCGTACTACCCGAAAGTGCCAAAGTCTTTAACTAAAAAAACTCTCTAAAAAATTTTTAGAATTAAAGAAAATTGTCCCCTTAAAAATTTTCCTTTTCTATACGCCTCCGTCATATACATTTGTTGCGAACGAGTATCTGAAGTAGAATAGTCCAAAAAAAATCGGTATTTTTTGTTTGAAGTGCTCATGAGGTAAGTGATACTAGACCATAAATTGTAGGTTATCTGACCAATTTTCAGCACTCGAATCCCTCGGGAAAGTGAGGCGAATCGAGTTTTTAGTCTTCTGGGGTGTAACCAAAATTCGAAAAATTTTTTCAGTTTTTATTTTTTTTCTCCGTTGTTTATGTAAGTAAACTAGTAAAATTTGGGTGCTTTCCATCTAGTGGCATGTGCCGGCATATGCCACTCGTTTGACAAAGGTACAGCAGCTTCTCATTTGTCAGAAAAAATGTTCTTGTTCTTTACTTTACTCGTTTTCTAATAGCGCATGCGCTCTAGCGTGGCATGCCGGCACATGCCACTAGATGGAAAGCACCCTTTGTAGAAGACCTTTGTTTATAAGATTTAACATCAACATGCGGGCAAAAAAATGTTTTGCTCATTTAGCCTTTAATTGGGCTAAAAACAGATTTTCAGCTACACAATGGGCGCCAAACTATCCGAAATTTTCATAGCCCATTTAGGACTCCTAATAATCATAAGTAAAGAGTAATATCTGCGAAATTCCGTATTTTATGTTTAAAAACTTAAAAAATGTTTGAATAAGCAACGCCATTGACTAAAAAAAATCATATTACTTCTAGTTGAAAGGTTAATGCACAAGGAAAGTTAATCAAAGTTGATTAACTCACAAACCAGGGGCCGCACACCTTTTTTCCACCTAAGGGGCGGGTATTAGTGAATGTCTTTCCCTCACCTCACGCCATTTTGTTTTACTTAGGCAATGCGTTCCACTTCCAATAAAAACCAAGAGAATGCGAATGGACGAATAAAAGCGCACAAAATTTGGCTATCCAATGTCCAGAGCTTGTTGGAGCTAAATTTTGTAAAAGTAGGATTTGCAAAGTCGGTCCCGCCGATCTTCAGATGGATTCGTAACTTGGGAAGTGCTATCTGATCAATTTTTACCCGATCTTCTCAGAAAACTGATTTGATTACAAAACTAAGTAGTTATTTTTAAAAGCCACTAGAGCTCTGAATGAATCTTTAAAAATTAAAAAACAACAAAAACAAATTCGAAGCCTTTAAAAAGGCTTTTTCAAGGTTTTCGTCATTTTTGAAGGTTTTAAAAATTTTTTCGACAAAATTTCTCACGGGTTATTAAAATAAGGTATTTGAAAATAAAAAATTCAAAGTCTGGTTTCCATCCGCGTTTAATCGAATCCATTTACTTTTGGGTTTTATTAAGGGTTAAAATGTAATATTTGTGATTCGATTTCGCTTGAGATTCGCATTGGGTTGGAGCGACATCCAGTTACCATTACCTTTCGGTTAAAGGGTTTCTCAAAATTAGAATCTTAAGGTTAGGTTTCGGTTTCGACTAGGAAAAAAACCTGAGGCATTTTCGGGTTAACCGGTTACAAAAAGTTCAGGGTTACCATCACTGCAACAAACTCATTCATATTGTTCTTTTTCTGCCTTTTTATATTGAGTTGCTTTTCCCCTTAAAAGGAGAAAGGGTAAGAAAATAGCCTTCAAATTAGATTTTAAGAGATCAAAAATTACTTTCTTTGTACATCGTAACGTGTGTATGAAATTTGATAAAATTTGGGGAATCAATATCCGAGGAAATCGAATGCCGAATGGTTTAAGGCCAAGAAAAGGCCGAAAAGAAATTTCTTTAGAAAAGTCAGACATTTTGCCTCGCTTGGCCGAAACAATGTCTATACTGGGGTTTTAAAAAAATGCCGTTTTCACTGGTGGGTATAAAATTTTTACCCTTAAAAATTACAACGCTTTTTTTTACATCTAGCAATTTCCGATTAAAGTTGGTTTCTTTTAGCAATTAGTACAACATGCTGCGGGTTAACTATGTCAAAAATAAGCCTACAGAAACCTCAAGCAACATAGATGATTTCTCTAAAAAAAGAATAGAGAAGTTAATCGAAAAAAAAGTGGACGAAATATGTAGAAAAAAATTTGAAGAATTTGAAGAAAAGATCACAACGAAAATTGAGGGAAAGTTAAAAAAATACGAGGAACTTAATGATGATGATGATGATGATGATGATGAAGAAGAAGAAAGAGAATACAATGTGAAAGAGAGAAATCCTACGAACAGCAAAGTAAGTCCCACAAATTTTCCAAAACGATTTTAATTTTTTTCTTTCTCTATCATTTAGCTTATTAGAAAAAGTATTCTAATATCAATATAGTAGACGTAGTATTAAAATTATGAAATTTGGTATCATTTTCAATTCGATGTTTTATTTATGTTTCATCGAGTTAAAAACTGCCGAATATCAAAGTAGGGCCCCTACAGAGGACGAGAGAGTTTTTCAAATAATATATTTTCAACAGAAACCGTGACTTTCTATCGAAACGGAAAGATTTTCGTTACAACTTTCGCAATAAATGATTTACTTTTGCTCTGTAGTTGCGGTTGGCATTTATTTATTTCATATAAGCTAACATCATCTTTTGATTTCAGGTAGATGCCATAAAAAAAATTAGTGCCATATGACACTATAGAAAATTTACCGGCTAAGAGCGAACTCAGCCACAAATCAACTCCTTATTGCAGTTTTGTGGGCTTGAGGCTTTGGCGACGCATTCCCTGACAGGGAAGTTTTGTAATGCAAACAAAGGAAAAAAAGTCGTCGCCAAGCCTCAGCTAGACGAAGCAAAAGTTGAAGCTATAATAAGTAAGAAAAAGAACTTTTTTGTATTCATTCTTGGTTTTGTTTTTTTATTCTTTATTCTTAAAAAGTTTTTAATAATTAATTCCAGGCTTCATTAAACTTAAATTTAGAATAAAGAGAAAGGGAGATACGAAGGATCTTGCGAACTAAAATAAATAATGTGCAGGGCCAGCAGAAACCATTGGTGCGTCCCACCTCCAAACGGGAGCAATCGTCGGAGCAAAAAGTCTGCGACCTTGAAAACATAAGCAAGCAGCCTATGCGGCCTTATGACAATTTTTTGAATAGATAAGATAGATATAGATAATGTTATTTTGGATTTACTGCAACCAATAAATTTGAGTACATTTTTTTCAAGCAAAACGATATTTTTTACTTTTCACTCCCGCCTAAAAGTTATAAAAGTTTTGAGAAAATTTTCCTGCCTGGTACACATTCGGTAAAAAGATGGTATTCCATTCGGGTGAAACTTCGGGTAAGATTTCAGATTGGGACGATGCTCAACTTTATGAAAATGAGGAAAATACGAACAAATTGATTTGCCCCGCCCAAGCAGTAGCTGTCATTAAGAGAGGTGGGGTATGGGGAGAAGAACGCTCCGCCTTGACTGCAATTTTAGAAAGGGGTGTAAGTCAAGTAAATGAATTTTCATAACTCCGTGAGGAAAAGATCTGTTTTTTTTCCCCAAGGGGGAGTTTTTTTTAAAACGCAAATTTAAGGCTTCTACGTGATAAAAAATATTTAACTGTGCAAAAAACGCAAAAGACTTGCCCGTCTCAACCTTTTTAAGGCCCTTGCCTTCGGCTTAGGCCTCAAACCCGATCTCGACGGGCAATTTTGTCTTTTGCGTCACTTGTATAGTATACGTATACTACTTCATTACATATTTTTTAAATTTCTGACACATTATTGTTTTACAGAACTCATGTTCCGTCCATATTTATCATGAATTTGACTTATTTTCTTACATTTCAAGGAATGCATCTGAAAAAAAAAAACGATTACTTTTGAAAATCGTCTTTAAAATTACTATAATTTATCGTACGATTAAGTCATCTCTTTTTTTTTTGGCGGTAAAATCAGAGGGAATCGGAATCAGCATCTCAATCTAAAAAACCTTCGACATCATCGGAATCGGAATTTGATTTGCAGCCCTGTTTCCAAGTTAAGGGCCCGCCAAAGAAATAGCCCGATATTACAGCAACCAAAAACTTTAAAAAACGGCTATATCCAGAAATAGAGACTGTAATTAGGATATAATTATTTTTATTAATGTTATTAATTTTAACTGTTATTAATTTCCTTAAGAAAATCATACCCAGTTTTTCGCAGCTTTAAATTTTATGCCATTTCTTATTTCTATAACTTTCCTTTTAAAAATTAATAACCAGTTACAGCCCAATTTTGATATTTCTTTCTACAAATCTCAAATTCGTAATGTGTTGTAGGTATATTTAAATAAAACATTAAGAAACATGGAACCGATGGAAAAATTTTTGAAGAATTGGAGCTCTGGAAGACGTCGGAGGAGATTCGAGTAAGCTTTTTCTATACTAGATTCAATGAACACGTGAACATTTTGTCTTCTACATTTTCTAGCTCTCACCAATGTACCTTTTCAAATATTTCTTTAAAAGTCTTTTCTTTCATTTTTAGTTTATGGATTCGTGAACGTGTTAAATAAGACAAAAAAACCGGAAAGAAATAACAGACTTTATTTATAACATTGTTACTTCGGATGCCAAAGCCTTCATCAATGATTACTTTGAAATGCGAGCTTCTTTAAAAATTGAGTGGGAGGAATCCGAATCAATTCAAATTTGGGGATCCGAAACCCCAAAATCGCATAATCAGCCGGAGGACTGACACATTCAGGTAACCTTTCCCTCGTTAACCTGGGGGACATATTTTCTTCCAAATTGGAAGAAAACATGTTCCGACTGCAAAATTTGAACTCTTCAAAATTAAATTCGTATCATCAAAATTAAGTTCCTTGTTGAAAATGTTATTTAATCTCAGTTTTTTGTTTGCTTTTAATATTTTTAAAAAATAAATTTTTGCAGGAGCTCACCAGCTGAATCTGGCAATGAGTCAGCCGGCGAAACACCGGGACGTCCGGAACCCCGAAGAGGCGGAAAGTGGAAGTGAGTATATTCTCCAAGTAAATTCATACAAATTCTCAATAATTTCTTACTTTTTTTCAATATTTTTCCTTTCAGGAATCCCAAACCTCGGCCGCACTACCAAAGAGAGGGCCTATGGAGACCTGTCCCGACCTTTGGGGACCTGGGTAACCGAAGAAACATGCGAAGAAAAACTAAAACAAATCAGAAAAGCTATCAAAATAGTATTCGTCGTGGGGAAAAGACGAAATGCGTTTAATAAAAAATAAATTCAAAATATTTTTTTGTTTTGTTATTTTTGTAATTTTCATGTGGAAATAACTTTAACCTGAACGAGACAAACCCGGTCCTGCCTCGCCAGAAATTTCCCACCCTGGCTGACTCGTAGACCTCGAAAGTTATCTTAATTTTTTGGGGGTTGTGGGGAAAAATCATTTTTTGTGAAAAGGACACTTTATTCAATGAAAATCTGGACTGGCTAGCAAGGATTTTCTATCGGAAAAGGCTACCTCGCAAATCAAGATTTCAACATTTTGGGAAGGTTCAGGGGGGGGGGGTGGGGGGGCTACACGAAGATTATACTAAGATAGGAAATCAAATTTGGCTTGCAAGGATTTCTCAGAATATTGTAATTTTTCATGTCTTTAATGTACGTACATCAATGTTTGGCGACAGGAAATAAGCAACTAATGAAGAACAACTACTGTGCCTATAAGCTGTTACGATTTTCCTCTCGCCAATAACCAGATTACTGAATTATGCCCAAGATTATGGGCAAAGATTTCTACTAAATATTTCACGTACTTGAGATT
>JAJEOV010000118.1:0-51000 GCA_023512825.1 Liposcelis brunnea
TTACTGAAAAATTATTTTTCCTGCAATCTAGAGCTTCAAACTACATCCTATCAGATGTATTTTGATCCAAGGAATCTACTGGAATTTACAGAATTAAAAAATTCGGCCGCGTTCTCAAGATATTTGCATTTTTAAGTTTCGCTCTAACGAAAAAAATAGGCCTTTTTTCGATGTTTTCAAATCGATATTAATTTTAAAAAAACAATTTTTCCGGCTAAAAACGGGCCTAAATATGAACAAAATATATACTGGGAGATGTATTTCAATCTGAGGAATCGATTGAGACTAAGTAGAACACTCAATTTTTCGTTTTCAAAAAGATATTTGAGAAAAACCGATTTTTAGAAACCAAGTAGATCGAAAATCTGATTTTACTGAAAAATTATTTTTCCTGCAATCTAGAGCTTCAAACTACATCCTATCAGATGTATTTTGATCCAAGGAATCTACTGGAATTTACAGAATTAAAAAATTCGGCCGCGTTCTCAAGATATTTGCATTTTTAAGTTTCGCTCTAACGAAAAAAATAGGCCTTTTTTCGATGTTTTCAAATCGATATTCAATTTTAAAAAAACAATTTTTCCGGCTAAAAACGGGCCTAAATATGAACAAAATATATACTGGGAGATGTATTTCAATCTGAGGAATCGAATGAGACTAAGTAGAACACTCAATTTTTCGTTTTCAAAAAGATATTTGAGAAAAACCGATTTTTAGAAACCAAGTAGATCTGATTTTACTGAAAAATTATTTTTCCTACGCTCTAGAGCTTCAAACTACATCCTATCAGATGTATTTTGATCCAAGGAATCTACTGGAATTTACAGAATTAAAAAATTCGGCCGCGTTCTCAAGATATTTGCATTTTTAAGTTTCGCTCTAACGAAAAAAATAGGCCTTTTTTCGATGTTTTCAAATCGATATTCAATTTTAAAAAAACAATTTTTCCGGCTAAAAACGGGCTTAAATATGAACAAAATATATACTGGGAGATGTATTTCAATCTGAGGAATCGAATGAGACTAAGTAGAACACTCAATTTTTCGTTTTCAAAAAGATATTTGAGAAAAACCGATTTTTAGAAACCAAGTAGATCGAAAATCTGATTTTACTGAAAAATTATTTTTCCTACGCTCTAGAGCTTCAAACTACATCCTATCAGATGTATTTTGATCCAAGGAATCTACTGGAATTTACAGAATTAAAAAATTCGGCCGCGTTCTCAAGATATTTGCATTTTTAAGTTTCGCTCTAACGAAAAAAATAGGCCTTTTTTCGATGTTTTCAAATCGATATTCAATTTTAAAAAAACAATTTTTCCGGCTAAAAACGGGCTTAAATATGAACAAAATATATACTGGGAGATGTATTTCAATCTGAGGAATCGAATGAGACTAAGTAGAACACTCAATTTTTCGTTTTCAAAAAGATATTTGAGAAAAACCGATTTTTAGAAACCAAGTAGATCGAAAATCTGATTTTACTGAAAAATTATTTTTCCTACGCTCTAGAGCTTCAAACTACATCCTATCAGATGTATTTTGATCCAAGGAATCTACTGGAACTTACAGAATTAAAAAATTCGGCCGCGTTCTCAAGATATTTGCATTTTTAAGTTTCGCTCTAACGAAAAAAATAGACCTTTTTTCGATGTTTTCAAATCGATATTCAATTTTAAAAAAACAATTTTTCCGGCTAAAAACGGGCCTAAATATGAACAAAATATATACTGGGAGATGTATTTCAATCTGAGGAATCGATTGAGACTAAGTAGAACACTCAATTTTTCGTTTTCAAAAAGTTATTGACCGAAAAACCGATTTTTAGAAACCAAGTAGATCGAAAATCTGATTTTACTGAAAAATTATTTTTCCTACGCTCTAGAGCTTCAAACTACATCCTATCAGATGTATTTTGATCCAAGGAATCTACTGGAATTTACAGAATTAAAAAATTCGGCCGCGTTCTCAAGATATTTGCATTTTTAAGTTTCGCTCTAACGAAAAAAATAGGCCTTTTTTCGATGTTTTCAAATCGATATTCAATTTTAAAAAAACAATTTTTCCGGCTAAAAACGGGCTTAAATATGAACAAAATATATACTGGGAGATGTATTTCAATCTGAGGAATCGAATGAGACTAAGTAGAACACTCAATTTTTCGTTTTCAAAAAGATATTTGAGAAAAACCGATTTTTAGAAACCAAGTAGATCGAAAATCTGATTTTACTGAAAAATTATTTTTCCTACGCTCTAGAGCTTCAAACTACATCCTATCAGATGTATTTTGATCCAAGGAATCTACTGGAATTTACAGAATTAAAAAATTCGGCCGCGTTCTCAAGATATTTGCATTTTTAAGTTTCGCTCTAACGAAAAAAATAGGCCTTTTTTCGATGTTTTCAAATCGATATTCAATTTTAAAAAAACAATTTTTCCGGCTAAAAACGGGCTTAAATATGAACAAAATATATACTGGGAGATGTATTTCAATCTGAGGAATCGATTGAGACTAAGTAGAACACTCAATTTTTCGTTTTCAAAAAGTTATGACCGAAAAACCGATTTTTAGAAACCAAGTAGATCGAAAATCTGATTTTACTGAAAAATTATTTTTCCTACGCTCTAGAGCTTCAAACTACATCCTATCAGATGTATTTTGATCCAAGGAATCTACTGGAATTTACAGAATTAAAAAATTCGGCCGCGTTCTCAAGATATTTGCATTTTTAAGTTTCGCTCTAACGAAAAAAATAGGCCTTTTTTCGATGTTTTCAAATCGATATTCAATTTTAAAAAAACAATTTTTCCGGCTAAAAACGGGCCTAAATTTGAACAAAATATATACTGGGAGATGTATTTCAATCTGAGGAATCGATTGAGACTAAGTAGAACACTCAATTTTTCGTTTTCAAAAAGATATTTGAGAAAAACCGATTTTTAGAAACCAAGTAGATCGAAAATCTGATTTTACTGAAAAATTATTTTTCCTGCAATCTAGAGCTTCAAACTACATCCTATCAGATGTATTTTGATCCAAGGAATCTACTGGAATTTACAGAATTAAAAAATTCGGCCGCGTTCTCAAGATATTTGCATTTTTAAGTTTCGCTCTAACGAAAAAAATAGGCCTTTTTTCGATGTTTTCAAATCGATATTCAATTTTAAAAAAACAATTTTTCCGGCTAAAATCGGGCTTAAATATGAACAAAATATATACTGGGAGATGTATTTCAATCTGAGGAATCGATTGAGACTAAGTAGAACACTCAATTTTTCGTTTTCAAAAAGTTATGACCGAAAAACCGATTTTTAGAAACCAAGTAGATCGAAAATCTGATTTTACTGAAAAATTATTTTTCCTACGCTCTAGAGCTTCAAACTACATCCTATCAGATGTATTTTGATCCAAGGAATCTACTGGAATTTACAGAATTAAAAAATTCGGCCGCGTTCTCAAGATATTTGCGTTTTTAAGTTTCGCTCTAACGAAAAAAATAGGCCTTTTTTCGATGTTTTCAAATCGATATTCAATTTTAAAAAAACAATTTTTCCGGCTAAAAACGGGCTTAAATATGAACAAAATATATACTGGGAGATGTATTTCAATCTGAGGAATCGATTGAGACTAAGTAGAACACTCAATTTTTCGTTTTCAAAAAGATATTTGAGAAAAACCGATTTTTAGAAACCAAGTAGATCGAAAATCTGATATTACTGAAAAATTATTTTTCCTGCAATCTAGAGCTTCAAACTACATCCTATCAGATGTATTTTGATCCAAGGAATCTACTGGAATTTACAGAATTAAAAAATTCGGCCGCGTTCTCAAGATATT
The DNA here is from genome assembly GCA_023512825.1 of Liposcelis brunnea. NCBI lineage: Eukaryota > Metazoa > Arthropoda > Insecta > Psocodea > Liposcelididae > Liposcelis > Liposcelis brunnea. Next base: position 3,838 of record JAJEOV010000118.1, read on the forward strand.
TGCATTTTTAAGTTTCGCTCTAACGAAAAAAATAGGCCTTTTTTCGATGTTTTCAAATCGATATTAATTTTAAAAAAACAATTTTTCCGGCTAAAAACGGGCCTAAATTTGAACAAAATATATACTGGGAGATGTATTTCAATCTGAGGAATCGATTGAGACTAAGTAGAACACTCAATTTTTCGTTTTCAAAAAGTTATTGACCGAAAAACCGATTTTTAGAAACCAAGTAGATCGAAAATCTGATTTTACTGAAAAATTATTTTTCCTACGCTCTAGAGCTTCAAACTACATCCTATCAGATGTATTTTGATCCAAGGAATCTACTGGAATTTACAGAATTAAAAAATTCGGCCGCGTTCTCAAGATATTTGCATTTTTAAGTTTCGCTCTAACGAAAAAAATAGGCCTTTTTTCGATGTTTTCAAATCGATATTAATTTTAAAAAAACAATTTTTCCGGCTAAAAACGGGCCTAAATATGAACAAAATATATACTGGGAGATGTATTTCAATCTGAGGAATCGATTGAGACTAAGTAGAACACTCAATTTTTCGTTTTCAAAAAGATATTTGAGAAAAACCGATTTTTAGAAACCAAGTAGATCGAAAATCTGATTTTACTGAAAAATTATTTTTCCTGCAATCTAGAGCTTCAAACTACATCCTATCAGATGTATTTTGATCCAAGGAATCTACTGGAATTTACAGAATTAAAAAATTCGGCCGCGTTCTCAAGATATTTGCATTTTTAAGTTTCGCTCTAACGAAAAAAATAGGCCTTTTTTCGATGTTTTCAAATCGATATTCAATTTTAAAAAAACAATTTTTCCGGCTAAAATCGGGCTTAAATATGAACAAAATATATACTGGGAGATGTATTTCAATCTGAGGAATCGATTGAGACTAAGTAGAACACTCAATTTTTCGTTTTCAAAAAGTTATGACCGAAAAACCGATTTTTAGAAACCAAGTAGATCGAAAATCTGATTTTACTGAAAAATTATTTTTCCTACGCTCTAGAGCTTCAAACTACATCCTATCAGATGTATTTTGATCCAAGGAATCTACTGGAATTTACAGAATTAAAAAATTCGGCCGCGTTCTCAAGATATTTGCGTTTTTAAGTTTCGCTCTAACGAAAAAAATAGGCCTTTTTTCGATGTTTTCAAATCGATATTCAATTTTAAAAAAACAATTTTTCCGGCTAAAAACGGGCTTAAATATGAACAAAATATATACTGGGAGATGTATTTCAATCTGAGGAATCGATTGAGACTAAGTAGAACACTCAATTTTTCGTTTTCAAAAAGATATTTGAGAAAAACCGATTTTTAGAAACCAAGTAGATCGAAAATCTGATTTTACTGAAAAATTATTTTTCCTGCAATCTAGAGCTTCAAACTACATCCTATCAGATGTATTTTGATCCAAGGAATCTACTGGAATTTACAGAATTAAAAAATTCGGCCGCGTTCTCAAGATATTTGCATTTTTAAGTTTCGCTCTAACGAAAAAAATAGGCCTTTTTTCGATGTTTTCAAATCGATATTAATTTTTAAAAAAACAATTTTTCCGGCTAAAAACGGGCCTAAATTTGAACAAAATATATACTGGGAGATGTATTTCAATCTGAGGAATCGATTGAGACTAAGTAGAACACTCAATTTTTCGTTTTCAAAAAGATATTTGAGAAAAACCGATTTTTAGAAACCAAGTAGATCGAAAATCTGATTTTACTGAAAAATTATTTTTCCTCGCATCTAGAGCTTCAAACTACATCCTATCAGATGTATTTTGATCCAAGGAATCTACTGGAATTTACAGAATTAAAAAATTCGGCCGCGTTCTCAAGATATTTGCGTTTTTAAGTTTCGCTCTAACGAAAAAAATAGGCCTTTTTTCGATGTTTTCAAATCGATATTCAATTTTAAAAAAACAATTTTTCCGGCTAAAAACGGGCTTAAATATGAACAAAATATATACTGGGAGATGTATTTCAATCTGAGGAATCGATTGAGACTAAGTAGAACACTCAATTTTTCGTTTTCAAAAAGATATTTGAGAAAAACCGATTTTTAGAAACCAAGTAGATCGAAAATCTGATATTACTGAAAAATTATTTTTCCTGCAATCTAGAGCTTCAAACTACATCCTATCAGATGTATTTTGATCCAAGGAATCTACTGGAATTTACAGAATTAAAAAATTCGGCCGCGTTCTCAAGATATTTGCATTTTTAAGTTTCGCTCTAACGAAAAAAATAGGCCTTTTTTCGATGTTTTCAAATCGATATTAATTTTTAAAAAAACAATTTTTCCGGCTAAAAACGGGCCTAAATTTGAACAAAATATATACTGGGAGATGTATTTCAATCTGAGGAATCGAATGAGACTAAGTAGAACACTCAATTTTTCGTTTTCAAAAAGATATTTGAGAAAAACCGATTTTTAGAAACCAAGTAGATCGAAAATCTGATTTTACTGAAAAATTATTTTTCCTGCAATCTAGAGCTTCAAACTACATCCTATCAGATGTATTTTGATCCAAGGAATCTACTGGAATTTACAGAATTAAAAAATTCGGCCGCGTTCTCAAGATATTTGCATTTTTAAGTTTCGCTCTAACGAAAAAAATAGGCCTTTTTTCGATGTTTTCAAATCGATATTCAATTTTAAAAAAACAATTTTTCCGGCTAAAATCGGGCTTAAATATGAACAAAATATATACTGGGAGATGTATTTCAATCTGAGGAATCGATTGAGACTAAGTAGAACACTCAATTTTTCGTTTTCAAAAAGTTATGACCGAAAAACCGATTTTTAGAAACCAAGTAGATCGAAAATCTGATTTTACTGAAAAATTATTTTTCCTACGCTCTAGAGCTTCAAACTACATCCTATCAGATGTATTTTGATCCAAGGAATCTACTGGAATTTACAGAATTAAAAAATTCGGCCGCGTTCTCAAGATATTTGCGTTTTTAAGTTTCGCTCTAACGAAAAAAATAGGCCTTTTTTCGATGTTTTCAAATCGATATTCAATTTTAAAAAAACAATTTTTCCGGCTAAAAACGGGCTTAAATATGAACAAAATATATACTGGGAGATGTATTTCAATCTGAGGAATCGATTGAGACTAAGTAGAACACTCAATTTTTCGTTTTCAAAAAGATATTTGAGAAAAACCGATTTTTAGAAACCAAGTAGATCGAAAATCTGATATTACTGAAAAATTATTTTTCCTGCAATCTAGAGCTTCAAACTACATCCTATCAGATGTATTTTGATCCAAGGAATCTACTGGAATTTACAGAATTAAAAAATTCGGCCGCGTTCTCAAGATATTTGCATTTTTAAGTTTCGCTCTAACGAAAAAAATAGGCCTTTTTTCGATGTTTTCAAATCGATATTAATTTTTAAAAAAACAATTTTTCCGGCTAAAAACGGGCCTAAATTTGAACAAAATATATACTGGGAGATGTATTTCAATCTGAGAAATCGATTGAGACTAAGTAGAACACTCAATTTTTCGTTTTCAAAAAGATATTTGAGAAAAACCGATTTTTAGAAACCAAGTAGATCGAAAATCTGATTTTACTGAAAAATTATTTTTCCTGCAATCTAGAGCTTCAAACTACATCCTATCAGATGTATTTTGATCCAAGGAATCTACTGGAATTTACAGAATTAAAAAATTCGGCCGCGTTCTCAAGATATTTGCATTTTTAAGTTTCGCTCTAACGAAAAAAATAGGCCTTTTTTCGATGTTTTCAAATCGATATTCAATTTTAAAAAAACAATTTTTCCGGCTAAAATCGGGCTTAAATATGAACAAAATATATACTGGGAGATGTATTTCAATCTGAGGAATCGATTGAGACTAAGTAGAACACTCAATTTTTCGTTTTCAAAAAGTTATGACCGAAAAACCGATTTTTAGAAACCAAGTAGATCGAAAATCTGATTTTACTGAAAAATTATTTTTCCTACGCTCTAGAGCTTCAAACTACATCCTATCAGATGTATTTTGATCCAAGGAATCTACTGGAATTTACAGAATTAAAAAATTCGGCCGCGTTCTCAAGATATTTGCGTTTTTAAGTTTCGCTCTAACGAAAAAAATAGGCCTTTTTTCGATGTTTTCAAATCGATATTCAATTTTAAAAAAACAATTTTTCCGGCTAAAAACGGGCTTAAATATGAACAAAATATATACTGGGAGATGTATTTCAATCTGAGGAATCGATTGAGACTAAGTAGAACACTCAATTTTTCGTTTTCAAAAAGATATTTGAGAAAAACCGATTTTTAGAAACCAAGTAGATCGAAAATCTGATATTACTGAAAAATTATTTTTCCTGCAATCTAGAGCTTCAAACTACATCCTATCAGATGTATTTTGATCCAAGGAATCTACTGGAATTTACAGAATTAAAAAATTCGGCCGCGTTCTCAAGATATTTGCATTTTTAAGTTTCGCTCTAACGAAAAAAATAGGCCTTTTTTCGATGTTTTCAAATCGATATTAATTTTTAAAAAAACAATTTTTCCGGCTAAAAACGGGCCTAAATTTGAACAAAATATATACTGGGAGATGTATTTCAATCTGAGAAATCGATTGAGACTAAGTAGAACACTCAATTTTTCGTTTTCAAAAAGATATTTGAGAAAAACCGATTTTTAGAAACCAAGTAGATCGAAAATCTGATTTTACTGAAAAATTATTTTTCCTGCAATCTAGAGCTTCAAACTACATCCTATCAGATGTATTTTGATCCAAGGAATCTACTGGAATTTACAGAATTAAAAAATTCGGCCGCGTTCTCAAGATATTTGCATTTTTAAGTTTCGCTCTAACGAAAAAAATAGGCCTTTTTTCGATGTTTTCAAATCGATATTCAATTTTAAAAAAACAATTTTTCCGGCTAAAAACGGGCCTAAATATGAACAAAATATATACTGGGAGATGTATTTCAATCTGAGGAATCGAATGAGACTAAGTAGAACACTCAATTTTTCGTTTTCAAAAAGATATTTGAGAAAAACCGATTTTTAGAAACCAAGTAGATCGAAAATCTGATTTTACTGAAAAATTATTTTTCCTACGCTCTAGAGCTTCAAACTACATCCTATCAGATGTATTTTGATCCAAGGAATCTACTGGAATTTACAGAATTAAAAAATTCGGCCGCGTTCTCAAGATATTTGTATTTTTAAGTTTCGCTCTAACGAAAAAAATAGGCCTTTTTTCGATGTTTTCAAATCGATATTCAATTTTAAAAAAACAATTTTTCCGGCTAAAAACGGGCTTAAATATGAACAAAATATATACTGGGAGATGTATTTCAATCTGAGGAATCGAATGAGACTAAGTAGAACACTCAATTTTTCGTTTTCAAAAAGATATTTGAGAAAAACCGATTTTTAGAAACCAAGTAGATCGAAAATCTGATTTTACTGAAAAATTATTTTTCCTGCAATCTAGAGCTTCAAACTACATCCTATCAGATGTATTTTGATCCAAGGAATCTACTGGAATTTACAGAATTAAAAAATTCGGCCGCGTTCTCAAGATATTTGCATTTTTAAGTTTCGCTCTAACGAAAAAAATAGGCCTTTTTTCGATGTTTTCAAATCGATATTCAATTTTAAAAAAACAATTTTTCCGGCTAAAATCGGGCTTAAATATGAACAAAATATATACTGGGAGATGTATTTCAATCTGAGGAATCGATTGAGACTAAGTAGAACACTCAATTTTTCGTTTTCAAAAAGTTATGACCGAAAAACCGATTTTTAGAAACCAAGTAGATCGAAAATCTGATTTTACTGAAAAATTATTTTTCCTACGCTCTAGAGCTTCAAACTACATCCTATCAGATGTATTTTGATCCAAGGAATCTACTGGAATTTACAGAATTAAAAAATTCGGCCGCGTTCTCAAGATATTTGCGTTTTTAAGTTTCGCTCTAACGAAAAAAATAGGCCTTTTTTCGATGTTTTCAAATCGATATTCAATTTTAAAAAAACAATTTTTCCGGCTAAAAACGGGTTTAAATATGAACAAAATATATACTGGGAGATGTATTTCAATCTGAGAAATCGATTGAGACTAAGTAGAACACTCAATTTTTCGTTTTCAAAAAGATATTTGAGAAAAACCGATTTTTAGAAACCAAGTAGATCGAAAATCTGATTTTACTGAAAAATTATTTTTCCTGCAATCTAGAGCTTCAAACTACATCCTATCAGATGTATTTTGATCCAAGGAATCTACTGGAATTTACAGAATTAAAAAATTCGGCCGCGTTCTCAAGATATTTGCATTTTTAAGTTTCGCTCTAACGAAAAAAATAGGCCTTTTTTCGATGTTTTCAAATCGATATTCAATTTTAAAAAAACAATTTTTCCGGCTAAAATCGGGCTTAAATATGAACAAAATATATACTGGGAGATGTATTTCAATCTGAGGAATCGATTGAGACTAAGTAGAACACTCAATTTTTCGTTTTCAAAAAGATATTTGAGAAAAACCGATTTTTAGAAACCAAGTAGATCGAAAATCTGATTTTACTGAAAAATTATTTTTCCTACGCTCTAGAGCTTCAAACTACATCCTATCAGATGTATTTTGATCCAAGGAATCTACTGGAATTTACAGAATTAAAAAATTCGGCCGCGTTCTCAAGATATTTGCGTTTTTAAGTTTCGCTCTAACGAAAAAAATAGGCCTTTTTTCGATGTTTTCAAATCGATATTCAATTTTAAAAAAACAATTTTTCCGGCTAAAAACGGGCTTAAATATGAACAAAATATATACTGGGAGATGTATTTCAATCTGAGGAATCGATTGAGACTAAGTAGAACACTCAATTTTTCGTTTTCAAAAAGATATTTGAGAAAAACCGATTTTTAGAAACCAAGTAGATCGAAAATCTGATATTACTGAAAAATTATTTTTCCTGCAATCTAGAGCTTCAAACTACATCCTATCAGATGTATTTTGATCCAAGGAATCTACTGGAATTTACAGAATTAAAAAATTCGGCCGCGTTCTCAAGATATTTGCATTTTTAAGTTTCGCTCTAACGAAAAAAATAGGCCTTTTTTCGATGTTTTCAAATCGATATTAATTTTTAAAAAAACAATTTTTCCGGCTAAAAACGGGCCTAAATTTGAACAAAATATATACTGGGAGATGTATTTCAATCTGAGAAATCGATTGAGACTAAGTAGAACACTCAATTTTTCGTTTTCAAAAAGATATTTGAGAAAAACCGATTTTTAGAAACCAAGTAGATCGAAAATCTGATTTTACTGAAAAATTATTTTTCCTGCAATCTAGAGCTTCAAACTACATCCTATCAGATGTATTTTGATCCAAGGAATCTACTGGAATTTACAGAATTAAAAAATTCGGCCGCGTTCTCAAGATATTTGCATTTTTAAGTTTCGCTCTAACGAAAAAAATAGGCCTTTTTTCGATGTTTTCAAATCGATATTCAATTTTAAAAAAACAATTTTTCCGGCTAAAAACGGGCCTAAATATGAACAAAATATATACTGGGAGATGTATTTCAATCTGAGGAATCGAATGAGACTAAGTAGAACACTCAATTTTTCGTTTTCAAAAAGATATTTGAGAAAAACCGATTTTTAGAAACCAAGTAGATCGAAAATCTGATTTTACTGAAAAATTATTTTTCCTACGCTCTAGAGCTTCAAACTACATCCTATCAGATGTATTTTGATCCAAGGAATCTACTGGAATTTACAGAATTAAAAAATTCGGCCGCGTTCTCAAGATATTTGTATTTTTAAGTTTCGCTCTAACGAAAAAAATAGGCCTTTTTTCGATGTTTTCAAATCGATATTCAATTTTAAAAAAACAATTTTTCCGGCTAAAAACGGGCTTAAATATGAACAAAATATATACTGGGAGATGTATTTCAATCTGAGGAATCGAATGAGACTAAGTAGAACACTCAATTTTTCGTTTTCAAAAAGATATTTGAGAAAAACCGATTTTTAGAAACCAAGTAGATCGAAAATCTGATTTTACTGAAAAATTATTTTTCCTACGCTCTAGAGCTTCAAACTACATCCTATCAGATGTATTTTGATCCAAGGAATCTACTGGAATTTACAGAATTAAAAAATTCGGCCGCGTTCTCAAGATATTTGCATTTTTAAGTTTCGCTCTAACGAAAAAAATAGGCCTTTTTTCGATGTTTTCAAATCGATATTCAATTTTAAAAAAACAATTTTTCCGGCTAAAAACGGGCTTAAATATGAACAAAATATATACTGGGAGATGTATTTCAATCTGAGGAATCGAATGAGACTAAGTAGAACACTCAATTTTTCGTTTTCAAAAAGATATTTGAGAAAAACCGATTTTTAGAAACCAAGTAGATCGAAAATCTGATTTTACTGAAAAATTATTTTTCCTGCAATCTAGAGCTTCAAACTACATCCTATCAGATGTATTTTGATCCAAGGAATCTACTGGAATTTACAGAATTAAAAAATTCGGCCGCGTTCTCAAGATATTTGCATTTTTAAGTTTCGCTCTAACGAAAAAAATAGGCCTTTTTTCGATGTTTTCAAATCGATATTCAATTTTAAAAAAACAATTTTTCCGGCTAAAATCGGGCTTAAATATGAACAAAATATATACTGGGAGATGTATTTCAATCTGAGGAATCGAATGAGACTAAGTAGAACACTCAATTTTTCGTTTTCAAAAAGATATTTGAGAAAAACCGATTTTTAGAAACCAAGTAGATCGAAAATCTGATTTTACTGAAAAATTATTTTTCCTACGCTCCAGAGCTTCAAACTACATCCTATCAGATGTATTTTGATCCAAGGAATCTACTGGAATTTACAGAATTAAGAAATTCGGCCGCGTTCTCAAGATATTTGCATTTTTAAGTTTCGCTCTAACGAAAAAAATAGGCCTTTTTTCGATGTTTTCAAATCGATATTCAATTTTAAAAAAACAATTTTTCCGGCTAAAAACGGGCTTAAATATGAACAAAATATATACTGGGAGATGTATTTCAATCTGAGGAATCGAATGAGACTAAGTAGAACACTCAATTTTTCGTTTTCAAAAAGATATTTGAGAAAAACCGATTTTTAGAAACCAAGTAGATCGAAAATCTGATTTTACTGAAAAATTATTTTTCCTACGCTCTAGAGCTTCAAACTACATCCTATCAGATGTATTTTGATCCAAGGAATCTACTGGAATTTACAGAATTAAAAAATTCGGCCGCGTTCTCAAGATATTTGCATTTTTAAGTTTCGCTCTAACGAAAAAAATAGGCCTTTTTTCGATGTTTTCAAATCGATATTCAATTTTAAAAAAACAATTTTTCCGGCTAAAAACGGGCTTAAATATGAACAAAATATATACTGGGAGATGTATTTCAATCTGAGGAATCGAATGAGACTAAGTAGAACACTCAATTTTTCGTTTTCAAAAAGATATTTGAGAAAAACCGATTTTTAGAAACCAAGTAGATCGAAAATCTGATTTTACTGAAAAATTATTTTTCCTGCAATCTAGAGCTTCAAACTACATCCTATCAGATGTATTTTGATCCAAGGAATCTACTGGAATTTACAGAATTAAAAAATTCGGCCGCGTTCTCAAGATATTTGCATTTTTAAGTTTCGCTCTAACGAAAAAAATAGGCCTTTTTTCGATGTTTTCAAATCGATATTCAATTTTAAAAAAACAATTTTTCCGGCTAAAAACGGGCCTAAATATGAACAAAATATATACTGGGAGATGTATTTCAATCTGAGGAATCGATTGAGACTAAGTAGAACACTCAATTTTTCGTTTTCAAAAAGTTATGACCGAAAAACCGATTTTTAGAAACCAAGTAGATCGAAAATCTGATTTTACTGAAAAATTATTTTTCCTACGCTCTAGAGCTTCAAACTACATCCTATCAGATGTATTTTGATCCAAGGAATCTACTGGAATTTACAGAATTAAAAAATTCGGCCGCGTTCTCAAGATATTTGCATTTTTAAGTTTCGCTCTAACGAAAAAAATAGGCCTTTTTTCGATGTTTTCAAATCGATATTCAATTTTAAAAAAACAATTTTTCCGGCTAAAAACGGGCTTAAATATGAACAAAATATATACTGGGAGATGTATTTCAATCTGAGGAATCGAATGAGACTAAGTAGAACACTCAATTTTTCGTTTTCAAAAAGATATTTGAGAAAAACCGATTTTTAGAAACCAAGTAGATCGAAAATCTGATTTTACTGAAAAATTATTTTTCCTACGCTCTAGAGCTTCAAACTACATCCTATCAGATGTATTTTGATCCAAGGAATCTACTGGAATTTACAGAATTAAAAAATTCGGCCGCGTTCTCAAGATATTTGCATTTTTAAGTTTCGCTCTAACGAAAAAAATAGGCCTTTTTTCGATGTTTTCAAATCGATATTCAATTTTAAAAAAACAATTTTTCCGGCTAAAAACGGGCCTAAATATGAACAAAATATATACTGGGAGATGTATTTCAATCTGAGGAATCGATTGAGACTAAGTAGAACACTCAATTTTTCGTTTTCAAAAAGTTATGACCGAAAAACCGATTTTTAGAAACCAAGTAGATCGAAAATCTGATTTTACTGAAAAATTATTTTTCCTACGCTCTAGAGCTTCAAACTACATCCTATCAGATGTATTTTGATCCAAGGAATCTACTGGAATTTACAGAATTAAAAAATTCGGCCGCGTTCTCAAGATATTTGCATTTTTAAGTTTCGCTCTAACGAAAAAAATAGGCCTTTTTTCGATGTTTTCAAATCGATATTCAATTTTAAAAAAACAATTTTTCCGGCTAAAAACGGGCTTAAATATGAACAAAATATATACTGGGAGATGTATTTCAATCTGAGGAATCGAATGAGACTAAGTAGAACACTCAATTTTTCGTTTTCAAAAAGATATTTGAGAAAAACCGATTTTTAGAAACCAAGTAGATCGAAAATCTGATTTTACTGAAAAATTATTTTTCCTACGCTCTAGAGCTTCAAACTACATCCTATCAGATGTATTTTGATCCAAGGAATCTACTGGAATTTACAGAATTAAAAAATTCGGCCGCGTTCTCAAGATATTTGCATTTTTAAGTTTCGCTCTAACGAAAAAAATAGGCCTTTTTTCGATGTTTTCAAATCGATATTCAATTTTAAAAAAACAATTTTTCCGGCTAAAAACGGGCTTAAATATGAACAAAATATATACTGGGAGATGTATTTCAATCTGAGGAATCGAATGAGACTAAGTAGAACACTCAATTTTTCGTTTTCAAAAAGATATTTGAGAAAAACCGATTTTTAGAAACCAAGTAGATCGAAAATCTGATTTTACTGAAAAATTATTTTTCCTGCAATCTAGAGCTTCATACTACATCCTATCAGATGTATTTTGATCCAAGGAATCTACTGGAATTTACAGAATTAAAAAATTCGGCCGCGTTCTCAAGATATTTGCATTTTTAAGTTTCGCTCTAACGAAAAAAATAGGCCTTTTTTCGATGTTTTCAAATCGATATTCAATTTTAAAAAAACAATTTTTCCGGCTAAAATCGGGCTTAAATATGAACAAAATATATACTGGGAGATGTATTTCAATCTGAGGAATCGATTGAGACTAAGTAGAACACTCAATTTTTCGTTTTCAAAAAGTTATGACCGAAAAACCGATTTTTAGAAACCAAGTAGATCGAAAATCTGATTTTACTGAAAAATTATTTTTCCTACGCTCTAGAGCTTCAAACTACATCCTATCAGATGTATTTTGATCCAAGGAATCTACTGGAATTTACAGAAGTAAAAAATTCGGCCGCGTTCTCAAGATATTTGCATTTTTAAGTTTCGCTCTAACGAAAAAAATAGGCCTTTTTTCGATGTTTTCAAATCGATATTCAATTTTAAAAAAACAATTTTTCCGGCTAAAAACGGGCCTAAATATGAACAAAATATATACTGGGAGATGTATTTCAATCTGAGGAATCGAATGAGACTAAGTAGAACACTCAATTTTTCGTTTTCAAAAAGATATTTGAGAAAAACCGATTTTTAGAAACCAAGTAGATCGAAAATCTGATTTTACTGAAAAATTATTTTTCCTACGCTCTAGAGCTTCAAACTACATCCTATCAGATGTATTTTGATCCAAGGAATCTACTGGAATTTACAGAATTAAAAAATTCGGCCGCGTTCTCAAGATATTTGCATTTTTAAGTTTCGCTCTAACGAAAAAAATAGGCCTTTTTTCGATGTTTTCAAATCGATATTCAATTTTAAAAAAACAATTTTTCCGGCTAAAAACGGGCTTAAATATGAACAAAATATATACTGGGAGATGTATTTCAATCTGAGGAATCGAATGAGACTAAGTAGAACACTCAATTTTTCGTTTTCAAAAAGATATTTGAGAAAAACCGATTTTTAGAAACCAAGTAGATCGAAAATCTGATTTTACTGAAAAATTATTTTTCCTACGCTCTAGAGCTTCAAACTACATCCTATCAGATGTATTTTGATCCAAGGAATCTACTGGAATTTACAGAATTAAAAAATTCGGCCGCGTTCTCAAGATATTTGCATTTTTAAGTTTCGCTCTAACGAAAAAAATAGGCCTTTTTTCGATGTTTTCAAATCGATATTCAATTTTAAAAAAACAATTTTTCCGGCTAAAATCGGGCTTAAATATGAACAAAATATATACTGGGAGATGTATTTCAATCTGAGGAATCGAATGAGACTAAGTAGAACACTCAATTTTTCGTTTTCAAAAAGATATTTGAGAAAAACCGATTTTTAGAAACCAAGTAGATCGAAAATCTGATTTTACTGAAAAATTATTTTTCCTACGCTCTAGAGCTTCAAACTACATCCTATCAGATGTATTTTGATCCAAGGAATCTACTGGAATTTACAGAATTAAAAAATTCGGCCGCGTTCTCAAGATATTTGCATTTTTAAGTTTCGCTCTAACGAAAAAAATAGGCCTTTTTTCGATGTTTTCAAATCGATATTCAATTTTAAAAAAACAATTTTTCCGGCTAAAAACGGGCTTAAATATGAACAAAATATATACTGGGAGATGTATTTCAATCTGAGGAATCGAATGAGACTAAGTAGAACACTCAATTTTTCGTTTTCAAAAAGATATTTGAGAAAAACCGATTTTTAGAAACCAAGTAGATCGAAAATCTGATTTTACTGAAAAATTATTTTTCCTGCAATCTAGAGCTTCAAACTACATCCTATCAGATGTATTTTAATCCAAGGAATCTACTGGAATTTACAGAATTAAAAAATTCGGCCGCGTTCTCAAGATATTTGCATTTTTAAGTTTCGCTCTAACGAAAAAAATAGACCTTTTTTCGATGTTTTCAAATCGATATTCAATTTTAAAAAAACAATTTTTCCGGCTAAAAACGGGCCTAAATATGAACAAAATATATACTGGGAGATGTATTTCAATCTGACGAATCGATTGAGACTAAGTAGAACACTCAATTTTTCGTTTTCAAAAAGTTATGACCGAAAAACCGATTTTTAGAAACCAAGTAGATCGAAAATCTGATTTTACTGAAAAATTATTTTTCCTACGCTCTAGAGCTTCAAACTACATCCTATCAGATGTATTTTGATCCAAGGAATCTACTGGAATTTACAGAATTAAAAAATTCGGCCGCGTTCTCAAGATATTTGCATTTTTAAGTTTCGCTCTAACGAAAAAAATAGGCCTTTTTTCGATGTTTTCAAATCGATATTCAATTTTAAAAAAACAATTTTTCCGGCTAAAAACGGGCTTAAATATGAACAAAATATATACTGGGAGATTTATTTTAATCTGAGGAATCGATTGAGACTAAGTAGAACACTCAATTTTTCGTTTTCAAAAAGTTATGACCGAAAAACCGATTTTTAGAAACCAAGTAGATCGAAAATCTGATTTTACTGAAAAATTATTTTTCCTACGCTCTAGAGCTTCAAACTACATCCTATCAGATGTATTTTGATCCAAGGAATCTACTGGAATTTACAGAATTAAAAAATTCGGCCGCGTTCTCAAGATATTTGCATTTTTAAGTTTCGCTCTAACGAAAAAAATAGGCCTTTTTTCGATGTTTTCAAATCGATATTCAATTTTATAAAAACAATTTTTCCGGCTAAAAACGGGCCTAAATATGAACAAAATATATACTGGGAGATGTATTTCAATCTGAGGAATCGATTGAGACTAAGTAGAACACTCAATTTTTCGTTTTCAAAAAGTTATGACCGAAAAACCGATTTTTAGAAACCAAGTAGATCGAAAATCTGATTTTACTGAAAAATTATTTTTCCTACGCTCTAGAGCTTCAAACTACATCCTATCAGATGTATTTTGATCCAAGGAATCTACTGGAATTTACAGAATTAAAAAATTCGGCCGCGTTCTCAAGATATTTGCGTTTTTAAGTTTCGCTCTAACGAAAAAAATAGGCCTTTTTTCGATGTTTTCAAATCGATATTCAATTTTAAAAAAACAATTTTTCCGGCTAAAAACGGGCCTAAATATGAACAAAATATATACTGGGAGATGTATTTCAATCTGAGGAATCGAATGAGACTAAGTAGAACACTCAATTTTTCGTTTTCAAAAAGATATTTGAGAAAAACCGATTTTTAGAAACCAAGTAGATCGAAAATCTGATTTTACTGAAAAATTATTTTTCCTACGCTCTAGAGCTTCAAACTACATCCTATCAGATGTATTTTGATCCAAGGAATCTACTGGAATTTACAGAATTAAAAAATTCGGCCGCGTTCTCAAGATATTTGCATTTTTAAGTTTCGCTCTAACGAAAAAAATAGGCCTTTTTTCGATGTTTTCAAATCGATATTCAATTTTAAAAAAACAATTTTTCCGGCTAAAAACGGGCCTATATATGAACAAAATATATACTGGGAGATGTATTTCAATCTGAGGAATCGAATGAGACTAAGTAGAAGACTCAATTTTTCGTTTTCAAAAAGATATTTGAGAAAAACCGATTTTTAGAAACCAAGTAGATCGAAAATCTGATTTTACTGAAAAATTATTTTTCCTACGCTCTAGAGCTTCAAACTACATCCTATCAGATGTATTTTGATCCAAGGAATCTACTGGAATTTACAGAATTAAAAAATTCGGCCGCGTTCTCAAGATATTTGCATTTTTAAGTTTCGCTCTAACGAAAAAAATAGGCCTTTTTTCGATGTTTTCAAATCGATATTCAATTTTAAAAAAACAATTTTTCCGGCTAAAAACGGGCTTAAATATGAACAAAATATATACTGGGAGATGTATTTCAATCTGAGGAATCGAATGAGACTAAGTAGAAGACTCAATTTTTCGTTTTCAAAAAGATATTTGAGAAAAACCGATTTTTAGAAACCAAGTAGATCGAAAATCTGATTTTACTGAAAAATTATTTTTCCTACGCTCTAGAGCTTCAAACTACATCCTATCAGATGTATTTTGATCCAAGGAATCTACTGGAATTTACAGAATTAAAAAATTCGGCCGCGTTCTCAAGATATTTGCATTTTTAAGTTTCGCTCTAACGAAAAAAATAGGCCTTTTTTCGATGTTTTCAAATCGATATTCAATTTTAAAAAAACAATTTTTCCGGCTAAAAACGGGCTTAAATATGAACAAAATATATACTGGGAGATGTATTTCAATCTGAGGAATCGAATGAGACTAAGTAGAACACTCAATTTTTCGTTTTCAAAAAGATATTTGAGAAAAACCGATTTTTAGAAACCAAGTAGATCGAAAATCTGATTTTACTGAAAAATTATTTTTCCTGCAATCTAGAGCTTCAAACTACATCCTATCAGATGTATTTTAATCCAAGGAATCTACTGGAATTTACAGAATTAAAAAATTCGGCCGCGTTCTCAAGATATTTGCATTTTTAAGTTTCGCTCTAACGAAAAAAATAGACCTTTTTTCGATGTTTTCAAATCGATATTCAATTTTAAAAAAACAATTTTTCCGGCTAAAAACGGGCCTAAATATGAACAAAATATATACTGGGAGATGTATTTCAATCTGAGGAATCGATTGAGACTAAGTAGAACACTCAATTTTTCGTTTTCAAAAAGGTTATGACCGAAAAACCGATTTTTAGAAACCAAGTAGATCGAAAATCTGATTTTACTGAAAAATTATTTTTCCTACGCTCTAGAGCTTCAAACTACATCCTATCAGATGTATTTTGATCCAAGGAATCTACTGGAATTTACAGAATTAAAAAATTCGGCCGCGTTCTCAAGATATTTGCATTTTTAAGTTTCGCTCTAACGAAAAAAATAGGCCTTTTTTCGATGTTTTCAAATCGATATTCAATTTTAAAAAAACAATTTTTCCGGCTAAAAACGGGCTTAAATATGAACAAAATATATACTGGGAGATTTATTTTAATCTGAGGAATCGATTGAGACTAAGTAGAACACTCAATTTTTCGTTTTCAAGAAGATATTTGAGAAAAACCGATTTTTAGAAACCAAGTAGATCGAAAATCTGATTTTACTGAAAAATTATTTTTCCTGCAATCTAGAGCTTCAAACTACATCCTATCAGATGTATTTTGATCCAAGGAATCTACTGGAATTTACAGAATTAAAAAATTCGGCCGCGTTCTCAAGATATTTGCATTTTTAAGTTTCGCTCTAACGAAAAAAATAGGCCTTTTTTCGATGTTTTCAAATCGATATTCAATTTTAAAAAAACAATTTTTCCGGCTAAAATCGGGCTTAAATATGAACAAAATATATACTGGGAGATGTATTTCAATATGAGGAATCGATTGAGACTAAGTAGAACACTCAATTTTTCGTTTTCAAAAAGTTATGACCGAAAAACCGATTTTTAGAAACCAAGTAGATCGAAAATCTGATTTTACTGAAAAATTATTTTTCCTACGCTCTAGAGCTTCAAACTACATCCTATCAGATGTATTTTGATCCAAGGAATCTACTGGAATTTACAGAATTAAAAAATTCGGCCGCGTTCTCAAGATATTTGCGTTTTTAAGTTTCGCTCTAACGAAAAAAATAGGCCTTTTTTCGATGTTTTCAAATCGATATTCAATTTTAAAAAAACAATTTTTCCGGCTAAAAACGGGCTTAAATATGAACAAAATATATACTGGGAGATGTATTTCAATCTGAGGAATCGATTGAGACTAAGTAGAACACTCAATTTTTCGTTTTCAAAAAGATATTTGAGAAAAACCGATTTTTAGAAACCAAGTAGATCGAAAATCTGATTTTACTGAAAAATTATTTTTCCTGCAATCTAGAGCTTCAAACTACATCCTATCAGATGTATTTTGATCCAAGGAATCTACTGGAATTTACAGAATTAAAAAATTCGGCCGCGTTCTCAAGATATTTGCATTTTTAAGTTTCGCTCTAACGAAAAAAATAGGCCTTTTTTCGATGTTTTCAAATCGATATTCAATTTTAAAAAAACAATTTTTCCGGCTAAAATCGGGCTTAAATATGAACAAAATATATACTGGGAGATGTATTTCAATCTGAGGAATCGAATGAGACTAAGTAGAACACTCAATTTTTCGTTTTCAAAAAGATATTTGAGAAAAACCGATTTTTAGAAACCAAGTAGATCGAAAATCTGATTTTACTGAAAAATTATTTTTCCTACGCTCCAGAGCTTCAAACTACATCCTATCAGATGTATTTTGATCCAAGGAATCTACTGGAATTTACAGAATTAAAAAATTCGGCCGCGTTCTCAAGATATTTGCATTTTTAAGTTTCGCTCTAACGAAAAAAATAGGCCTTTTTTCGATGTTTTCAAATCGATATTCAATTTTAAAAAAACAATTTTTCCGGCTAAAAACGGGCTTAAATATGAACAAAATATATACTGGGAGATGTATTTCAATCTGAGGAATCGAATGAGACTAAGTAGAACACTCAATTTTTCGTTTTCAAAAAGATATTTGAGAAAAACCGATTTTTAGAAACCAAGTATATCTGATTTTACTGAAAAATTATTTTTCCTACGCTCTAGAGCTTCAAACTACATCCTATCAGATGTATTTTGATCCAAGGAATCTACTGGAATTTACAGAATTAAAAAATTCGGCCGCGTTCTCAAGATATTTGTATTTTTAAGTTTCGCTCTAACGAAAAAAATAGGCCTTTTTTCGATGTTTTCAAATCGATATTCAATTTTAAAAAAAGGTTAGGTTAGGTTAGGTTAGGTTAGGTTAGGTTAGGTTATGTCTAGTCTGGTAGCACACATGGAGCAAGTAGATTAGAAAAAACCATGACACAACCGGATGGGCAATTGCATATATTGTAAGCCAAGAGGCACTTACGTATAGAACACTAACCAGACATCTTATGTATAGGAATTTTTCTCTATATATAGAACATAACTTGACCTAATCCAAACCAAAATTTGATTGGATCATATCTAATAAAAAAGATTGGATTAGATTTCTTTGTACCAGTATTGGATCAGATCACATTTTGGCCCTATATAATAGGGAAATTTAACAAGGAAAAAGGGGGATATGGGTGGGGTGAAGCACTCTAGCTCAGATTGGATCAGTTGCAAAAGTATTGGATCAGTTGCAAAAGTATTGGATTAGATCTAAAAGTACTGGATTAGTTCAAGAAGTATTGGATTAGATGTCCGTGTACCAGATTGAATTAGTTTAGTTCAGGTTAGATATCATTCTGGCCATATATAAGAGGGAAATTTAACAAGGAAAAAGGGGGATATGGGTGGGGTGAAGCACTCTAGCTCAGATTGGATCAGTTTCAAAAGTATTGGATCAGTTGCAAAAGTATTGGATTAGTTCTAAAAGTATTAGATTAGTTCCAAAAGTATTGGATTAGTTCTAAAAGTATTGGATTAGATGTCCGTGTACCAGATTGGATCAGTTTAGTTCAGGTTAGATATCATTCTGGCCATATATAAGAGGGAAATTTAACAAGGAAAAAGGGGGATATGGGTGGGGTGAAGCACTCTAGCTCAGATTGGATCAGTTGCAAAAGTATTGGATTAGTTCTAAAAGTATTGGATTAGATGTCCGTGTACCAGATTGAATTAGTTTAGTTCAGGTTAGATATCATTCTGGCCATATATAAGAGGGAAATTTAACAAGGAAAAAGGGGGATATGGGTGGGGTGAAGCACTCTAGCTCAGATTGGATCAGTTTCAAAAGTATTGGATCAGTTGCAAAAGTATTGGATTAGTTCTAAAAGTATTAGATTAGTTCCAAAAGTATTGGATTAGTTCTAAAAGTATTGGATTAGATGTCCGTGTACCAGATTGGATCAGTTTAGTTCAGGTTAGATATCATTCTGGCCATATATAAGAGGGAAATTTAACAAGGAAAAAGGGGGATATGGGTGGGGTGAAGCACTCTAGCTCAGATTGGATCAGTTGCAAAAGTATTGGATTAGTTCTAAAAGTATTGGATTAGATGTCCGTGTACCAGATTGAACTAGTTTAGTTCAGGTTAGATATCATTCTGGCCATATATAAGAGGGACACTTAACAAAAAAAAGGGGGATATGGGTGGGGTGAATCATTTCAGTCCGGGTTGGATATGTGCAAAAAATATTAAATTATTTGTACCAAATCAAATCACAAATTTGCTCAAATTTCAAGAAATTTGCTAAAATTTAAAGAAATTTCCGGGAAATTTTAAGAAATTTGCTGAAATTTCAAGAAATTTGCGGGAAATTTCAAGAAATTTGTGGGAAATGTTAAGAAATTTGCTGAAATTTCAAGAAATTTGAGGAAAATTTCAATAAATTTGCTGAAATTTGCGGGAAATTTTAAGAAATTTGCTCAAATTTGAAGAAATTTGCTCAAATTTGAAGAAATTTGCTCAAATTTCAAGAAATTTGCTCAAATTTGAAGAAATTTGCTCAAATTTGAAGAAATTTGCTCAAATTTGAAGAAATTTGCTCAAATTTGAAGAAATTTGCTCAAATTTGAAGAAATTTGCTCAAATTTGAAGTAACATTTATTATAACTATTCATATATAAACATTTTTAAGTTCTTATATGTATTGGTAACTTTTTTTAAATATTAACAACTTTATTTAGGTGAGGATACTCGGGATTGGAGTATACTCATCTATATACTCGCGAGTTTACTCACTGCTTATGAGTATAGTGGCGAGTATACTCATGAGTACGGTTTTTATCATTTGTAATCGACTGCGTGTTTGAATATCTTATTGTTTTTTTTTTTTGGACTTAAAACATTTTGAAATTCTAATGAGAGCTGAATCTATATGTCGAATACGTTTATTACGTAAGCCGTATACACCCTTTCCTTACGTTAGCAGCATGCACATTTCGTTTGTGTATTTCTTTTACGCACGCTGCATGCGTATGCTGATTATGCAGACCACATGCATACTTTGTTTACGCAGACCGTCTGCGTAAGCAGTGTACGTTGGCAGTGTACGCATGTAGTGTACGTTAGCAGTGTACGTTAGCAGTGTACGCTAGCAGTGTACGCATAAAGTGTACGTAAGATTAGTTCTAGAAGTACTGGACCAGTTGCAAAAGTATTGGATTAGATCTAGAAGTATTGGATTAGATGTCCGTGTACTAGATTGTATTAGATTAGTTCAGGTTAGATATCATTTTGGCCATATATAAGAGGGAAATTTAACAAAGAAAAAGGGGGATATGGGTGGGGTGAAACACTCTAGCTCAGATTGGATCAGTTGCAAAAGTATTGGATTAGTTCTAAAAGTATTGGATTAGATGTCCGTGTACCAGATTGAACTAGTTTAGTTCAGGTTAGATATCATTCTGGCCATATATAAGAGGGACACTTAACAAAAAAAAGGGGGATATGGGTGGGGTGAATCATTTCAGTCCGGGTTGGATATGTGCAAAAAGTATTAAATTATTTGTACCAAATCAAATCACAAATTTGCTCAAATTTCAAGAAATTTGCTAAAATTTAAAGAAATTTCCGGGAAATTTTAAGAAATTTGCTGAAATTTCAAGAAATTTGCGGGAAATTTCAAGAAATTTGTGGGAAATGTTAAGAAATTTGCTGAAATTTCAAGAAATTTGAGGAAAATTTCAATAAATTTGCTGAAATTTGCGGGAAATTTTAAGAAATTTGCTCAAATTTGAAGAAATTTGCTCAAATTTGAAGAAATTTGCTCAAATTTCAAGAAATTTGCTCAAATTTGAAGAAATTTGGTCAAATTTGAAGAAATTTGGTCAAATTTGAAGAAATTTGCTCAAATTTGAAGAAATTTGGTCAAATTTGAAGAAATTTGGTCAAATTTGAAGAAATTTGGTCAAATTTGAAGAAATTTGGTCAAATTTGAAGAAATTTGCTCAAATTTGAAGAAATTTGCTCAAATTTGAAGAAATTTGCTCAAATTTGAAGAAATTTGCTCAAATTTGAAGAAATTTGCTCAAATTTGAAGAAATTTGCTCAAATTTGAAGAAATTTGCTCAAATTTGAAGAAATTTGCTCAAATTTCAAGAAATTTGCTGAAATTTCCAATCCAATTTGCTGAAATTTCCAATCCAATTTGATGAAATTTCCAATCCAATTTGCACTCATTTGCACTCATTTGCACTCAATTACCATTGACTGATACGTAAAGAATAATGCACTAGGAACTTGTAAAAATACCAAAACGTAAAAAATAATTTCATATGCACTTGCAGATACGTCAATACGTAAAAAGAAACAAGTGAACAACTTGCAAATGGATCAATACGTAAATAAAATTTCTTGGGAGCTTGTAAATTAACCAATACGTAAAGAATAATGCCTTAGGAACTTGTAAAAATACCAAAACATAAAAAATAATTTCATATGAACTTGCAGATACGTCAAAACGTAAAAAGGAACGCGTGAAACACTTAGAAATGGATCAATACGTAAATAAAATTCCTCCTGGACTTTTCCATTGACCAATACGTAAATAAAATTTCTTAGGAACTTGTAAAAATACCAATACGTAAAAAATAATTTCATATGAACTTGCAAATATGTCAATCCGTAAAAAGCAACGCGCCAACAACTTACAAATGGATCAATACGTAAATAAAATTCCTCCTGTACTTTTCCATTGGCCAATACGTAAAGAATAATGCACTAGGAACTTGCAAAAATACCAAAACGTAAAAAATAAATTCATATGAACTTGCAAATATGTCAATACGTAAAAAGGAACGCGCGAACAACTTACAAATGGATTAATACGTAAAGAATAATGCACTAGGAACTTGCAAAAATACCAAAACATAAAAAATAATTTCATATGAACTTGCAATTATGTCAATACGTAAAAAGGAACGCGTGAAACACTTACAAATGGATCAATACGTAAATAAAATTCCTCCTGGACTTTTCCATTGACCAATACGTAAAGAATAATGCACTAGGAACTTGTAAAAATACCAAAACGTAAAAAATAATTTCATATGAACTTGCAAATATGTCAATACGTAAAAAGAAACAAGTGAACAACTTGCAAATGGATCAATACGTAAATAAAATTTCTTGGGAACTTGTAAATTAACCAAAACGTAAAGAATAATGCCTTAGGAACTTGTAAAAATACCAAAACATAAAAAATAATTTCATATGAAGTTGCAGATACGTCAATACGTAAAAAGGAACGCGTGAAACACTTACAAATGGATCAATACGTAAATAAAATTCCTCCTGGACTTTTCCATTGACCAAAACGTAAAGAATAATGCCTTAGGAACTTGTAAAAATACCAAAACATAAAAAATAATTTCATATGAAGTTGCAGATACGTCAATACGTAAAAAGGAACGCGTGAAACACTTACAAATGAATCAATACGTAAATAAAATTCCTCCTGGACTTTTCCATTGACCAATACGTAAAGAATAATGCACTAGAAACTTGTAAAAATACCAAAACGTAAAAAATAATTTCATATGAACTTGCAAATATGTCAATACGTAAAAAGAAACAAGTGAACAACTTGCAAATGGATCAATACGTAAATAAAATTTCTTAGGAACTTGTAAAAAGACCAATACGTAAAAAATAATGCCTTGAGGACTAGAGTATATGTCAGCTCGTAAAAAGAATACCTTCAACACTCATGTAAAAATCAATACGTGAAAAATAATGCCTTAAAGACTCAATCAATTAGATGTCAAAATATAACGATTTATCGAGTTAAGCAAACAGACACAGCCGAAGTTACGGTGCTAGGTCTTTCAAATTATAAAAAATAAAATAGCGGATAAAGACATTTCCCCATAATGATAAATAAGGTAACGTATGTTATAAGTCAAGACGAGGATACGCCAACGTAAGCATAAACTCAACATAAAGTTTGTGTTACTGCATGTTCGAGATTGCAATCGATTTACTCACTAACGTTTACTATTATTCAACGAAGAAGACGTTTACTCGTGTGAAGTCGTTTGAATCGAGAACGTTGTATTTTGTGTCTGTATTTTTTTTTGCGTGTTTTTCTCAAAAATCAATCATCTTTTTCTATTTTTCAAATTTACAATTATGGCGACCGATGGGAATATTATGAAGAAGTGGGAGGAGTTCATAAGGAAAAATGACGAACAAGTACGATTCCTAGAGCAGTATTTGCCAGACACTGATGCTATAAAAGAAACGTACAAAAAGATTAAAATCGATAGGAATAAGTCAAGAGCGGTTTTTCTGGTATCCTTGAAAAATACGACAAGGAATGCAGAAATGGAAAACGAACACGATTCTTTTCATTCGATTGGAAACGATATTGAATTAAATGTTGATAACGAATTGCTCGAAACCACGTTTGATCCGGAAATAGACAAGATATCGAACATTGAAGAAGTTGAAAAGGTACTCGAAAATGGCACGTTTGAAAGTTCTGTTCATGATTTCATAAGAGCAACCGATGAGCTTTTCACGTTTATGACGAGACATGTGACGCGTTGTAAGGGATTTGGAAAGGAAAATAAGAAACAATACGACGGACTGATTAAAACCAAAGATGATACGAAGGGAGTACTTAGGGAACAGCTACGTCGGCGGGGACATCCCTATGAACGAGAGCAAAGCAGTTCATCGAAAACGGTACGTGTTTGTATGTGAATAACTTAACGATTAGTGTTCGATTTTATTTTTCTTGTTTTCAGACGTTATAGATGCAGCAAGAGGAGAGTGGAATTGTTGACTGGAAATTCGCTCTTAATATCAAAAATTAAAACCGTAAGCAACATTTGTTTTCGACCTGCCTTTACGCAATTCTATGTTATTTAAATGTTTTTTCACGGAAACGTATTTTTCACAGAGTAAATATAAAGTTTGTAGATTAAAAAATTAATGTTTACGAAAAAAAAAATAAAGATAATAAATTAAATCAAATTATAAAATCTGACGTTGTTATTCATAAGAGCACTGTCCTTCGTTGTTACCGTATTTTTTGGAACTCGTGTTGATCTCCCCACTCAGACCTAGTAGTAGTAATTCTTGTGATTTTCAATTAGAACATTAAAAAAATGTACGTTTTACATAATATATTGAAAGATAGTGGTTAGGCTTTTGAAATGAAAAGACCGATTCTCCCGTTGAACATCATTTTACTCTTTTATTATAAAAAAAAATCGAGATCATAACAGTATTTACAATTTAGAAAACAAAAATGCTTTTCAAACGACAAAAACATGGTCCGAGAAAAGAACAACGAATTTAACAAAATTATTAGCCATGCATACAAAAAAAAAAATATTATGAATAATCCCATTTAGGAAACAGATCTGCTGTTGAACTTTTGCTCATTTAAAAAAAAATTAATTATTAAACGATTAGCTATAGACATATTTTTACAAAATTTACAGCACTTTAAAAAAAATTGACTAGCGGATTGACTTATCAAAAACTATTTCGAAGATAATTTTTTACACATGTTTCTGCACAATTCCCGGACTCGCTCTACGCCGGCTTCTCGAAAAATTTTTATTTGGGAATATTTAATGTATGCATCCACCATTTTTTTTGTTGGATATTTACCAATGTTATATTGCTGTTGGAAATGACGGTGGAGGGCATCTAGATCTCCAGGTGGATAAGTGAGTCTGGTGCGTTTGCTTTTTGGCAACGCGATGCCTTTTTTAGATGTTTTGGATGCATTGTTAACGTCGATTTCCGGCGAGTTGCCTACGATGTCTAGCATCGACGTGGAGTCGATGCGTTTACGTTTACGACCTGTTTAAAGAGAATTTTAATAAAAATTAGTACGTATTTACGCGTTACTATACCATCTCAAATAAGACATTTTCTATTTACCTTGGACAGAGAACTCGCGTTTGGAACAAGACGATTCATCGACTCCATCACATGAAATCATTGTTACGTCTGCAACAAATAAGCGATAAGAGTTAGTTAATTGTCTATTCCGTGTAGTACCTTTGATTTTATGTAACGAAAACATACCGGCAGGACTCGATGATTTGTCTCCGTCGGAAATTGAAATCGTAAGATTTGATATGTCGAGCTCATCGGCGATGGAAACTTCGCTGACTAAACGTTTTCCAACGTCGTCCGTTTCCGCGTTTTTGACGGGAGACAAAACAAAGGATCTATCAGCAGCAGGAACGGATGGGTTTGTATTCGGTGAAGAACTTGTCATCGGACCTGAATCACATTTTTTTATCGGCGAAGAAACTGGCGAGTCGTGGAATGCAACGGCCGTTTTTCCTGATGTTTCAGGTGATGCATTTTTGGTTAATCGACTAATTCTCGAATTATCGGGCGAAAGAGACTCACCTAAAAAATGAAAGATGATGCATATGATGAACGTAATAATCACCTGATGCATCATTATCTGATTCTGTTTGCAAAATTTATTATGGAAATTGATAGTTGAAATAGAAATAGATAAAAATTATTTTACATCTACTACCTTGGATTGTATTCGACGGAGAACTTGTCATCGGATTTGAGTCACATTTTTTTATCGTGGAAGAAACTGGAGAGTCGTGCAATGCAACGGCGGTTTTTCCTGACGTTTCAAGTGATGCATTTTCTGCTAATCTAATACTTGTCAAATTATCGGGCGCCGAAGGCTCCCCTATAAAGAAATAAAAAAAAAAAATATAAAAATAAAGGTAACGTTTATGATAAACGTAATTACGTGGTACATTATCTTATTGTGTTTGTAGAATTTAGTTTTGAAATCTGACATTTGAAATAAAAACATAAAAAAATTAGTTCTCACCGTATAAAACGTACGGAAATGAGTTTTGATTCGTAAGAAAAATATCTTACCCAACAATGATTGGAAATAAGGACGATTTTACCGTCTAGAGCGACGTTAGAGCATTCACCATCGCTCTCAACGATGAAGTTGTTCTTCTCCTACTTATGTTGCTACTTACCAATCTCACCAGAATCTATTCTTTTTTTTAACACGTCGATATAACGTTGATTGAATGTTGATAGTAGTAACCCGACAGTCCCCATTATCATTTCCGGCGTTTCGATAATATAATGTTGGTCATGGACTGCCTTGGTGTGCCCCAAATAAGCATAAAGGAGCTTGTTAGTCTCCTTTCCCACGTTCATTAGTTGAACAGCCGATGAGAACGCCTTCCTCATCCTACCAGCTGTGATTAGGGAGGCATTACGGAATGGTGCCGTTTTCGAAATGTACATCACCCATCTGTTCAGGCACTTGGAGCCGGAATATGCCGAGAGCGACGAACTGTTTGCTATTCCGAAGACATATTTATTCTTCTCTGCCACAAATCGTGACCGCGCTGCAATCAACGCTCGTAAGATTGTTTCGATTTTGGCGTCCATCAACACCGGAACCGCTTTAGTATTTTTTGAAGCTATGCGAACTAGCGTCATCGTTGACGCCAGAGCTTTTTCGGTTTTGCTAAGCTGAGCGAGCACGTGACGGTGATTGAATTTTTTGAAACCTTGGACGCGTTTCTCAAAGAATTGATTTATTGTCATTCTTGCAAGTTCTCCCGAACGACGTTTGTTGAACGACAACAATTTAACCAAGCAAGCAGTAGTTAGAGCGACATACGTAAATCGAGTCAAACCGGTTTCGGATCGTGACTCAGTTTTAAATTTTTCGTACAGCTCGTTTACATTCTGGTCAATTTTTTGATCCAGATGGATCAAGTCCTCCATGAAAGGAAGCTCCACTTCTTTTTCGTTTCTCATCGAGATTATACCTTTGTTAATATGTGTCGTCACGTTCATTTTCCAAATATTACCTGTGGGAAAAAAAAAATACAAATTAAATGCGTGTTTCCCAAATCATTAAGTATTTTCGACATTTTGAAATATGTTTATAAAAAATTACATTCCGATGCGAATCGTGTCGGAATCGCCGAAGAAAAAGAAAAAAACGGATAAGAACGCATGAAAAACACGAAAAAGATATAAATTAAATAAACGAATGATACAGGCCATACCGGGGATCCATCACGGTAAAAATACGTAAGCTAACGTGAACTCTAAACATGAATGAAATAGCGTTTATGTGAGAATAATTTTATGATTACCCTGCATTTGTTGAAGCAAAGCCATAGCATCATAATTCGTGGGATGAATCGACGTTTCGAAATCGATAGCCAGCTTGATGGCATCCCGTAAAAGTCGGGCTTTGTAGGGCTTCGCAAACCCGTTCCACTCTTCGCTTTGTCGGATTCCACCTGACAGGGAAGCGATTGCTTCCACAAATGCGTTGGCATTTTCGGCTCTTAATAATTCACCACCATCATGCTGTTCGGTTGAACTGAACTTCGGATCAATTATTTCGTATACTTTAACGAACACCTCGTGTAGCCCTTTGATTTTTTTGTTGATCGTATAAGAATTACGTTTGTCGTAATCTGATTGTGTATTTAATAGAGCATGTCGTTGAACTATTGGTTTATACAAAAAGTGGCCCAGTGCTCGAAGAAATAGGAACGGAGTCTGTTCGTCCAACTTTTGTTTTATGTACTTTCCTAGCGGCGTAGTCATGTCGATCATGTTCGGCGCATAATTCACTGCTTGAGTAACATACGTAGAGAAGAGCTCGTCCGATTTTTTACGTAGGCACGTGCCCCTTTCCAAATTCTTATTCCAAAAACATTCGTTGGAGTGACGTTTGACGGAACTGTAAGTACGATTTACGAAAACGTAATAAAAAGAACACACGAGAACGGATAGAAAAAAAAAAAAAATATCCATACCTTCTTTGAAACCACCCGTAACAAAAAATGCACGGCCGGTAGTCTCCATATTCCAGAGAGCTATTCAACACTCTAGTAACCACGAAAATCCCTCGCCCGTTTTTTAAAACTTGTTGGTTATTGGCATTGTCGCCTTTTCTCATCAAGTACGTAAAGGCCATACGGCGTTGATATTCGTCTTTTTTCTCCTTCAGTTTGATCACTGCTCTTTCTTCGCCATGTTTTGTCACATGGTTGCAAAATCTGCCCAAAACTTCTAGGCCGCAGTAGCAACAAAAATGCCTTGTTGAACTAATAAGGATTTGACTGGCCATTTTAAAGTAAAAAAGTAAAGTTCTTATGACAATCTGCAATGGACCAACGTTTCCAAAAAAAAAAAAACACTAACTTCGAATTTGCAAAAGAACTAGATACAGAACCACTAACAGAAGCCGATAAACTGACTGACGGATCGATGAGCTCGTTGGCGCATCGATTACTGCACATGCGTGCTACGACATTATGGATGGTGACCGTAGAACCACAAGGGTTCAAGTACATACGAAAATAAAAATTTAAAATTTTTACGTGAAAATTTTGTATTTTTTAAAAATCGTTTAAACTTGATTTAAAAAATTTTAAAATTCCATAAAAATCATGAGATATTCGAAGATAACATAGATCATTCCTTTTATTTAAATGCATCTTTGTTATTACTTATAAATGCATCATTTTTTTTATGTATTAACCTATTCATTACTTCAAAAAAACGTTATATTTTACGTATAGGTCTGGATTTGGGAAATGCTACGAAAATGTAAAATCATTACCGACAACGTACGTCTCTTTAAGTATTTTAAAAAGAATTGTTACCTTCACCAACTAACCTGCTGGTGATTTACAGATGTAGAGCTTATCTTTTTGCCATCATGCGTGCGTTACTACATAATTATCTGAGTTTTTGTTATCCATTTTTGACTTTATGATGCTAAATTTGCAAACGGTTCGTTCATTTTCCATGTAGTCACGTCCATACATGCAGTTTATGTATCTAAGGTTAGTTGTTTATCGTGGTTCGTATACGCATGTTCTGGAAATTTATTTTAATTTACGTTAGTTGTGTTTACTACGTGTCGAATATACGTTAATGATTTGTTTTTTTTGTTTGAACTTGGGAGGGAAATTTTCGTTAAAAATATAAAAATGACACGGAACGATGTTCGGAAAAAATTAAACTTTAACGCTGAGTCAAGAAAAAAAGATAAAATGGAACAAGTACAATTGAAGTGAGTTATATTTACGTTATAAATTTCTATTTTACTGTTTTAACAATAATTTCTTCACGTGTTAAGGGCTCAAACGATTAAACGTGGATCAGGTTGCAACAAGAAGTTAAGGTCATCGAAGACTACGTTGCCATGTGTAACCGTTCTAAGAAAGAAAAATATAAAAGGTAACTTTAATCATACGCAATATGTGAAAAATACTTACAACTGTTTTAGTTTAGTAGATTAATTTTTTTCTTTTTTTAATAATATAGATGTAAATATCGAATTACTACAAATGGGAATAGACGTAGACTTTTCAACCGACTGCACCTCGATTGAAGAAGGACTTGAAAGAATATATTGGTCATCAAACGAAGATTAGAAAAAATCGTTGAATTTGGGAAAAAAATCGGCTATTTATTTAAATTGTTAAACTAAAATCATGAGATTAACATAATCAGATTTGTAAATTTACGTTATAAAAATAATATATTAAGAATTAAATCAAAAAAAAAAAAAAAAAATATAAATTATTATAAGTTAAATAAATATTTTCCGTATTTTTTTTCCCCCTTATGAAACATCCTTCAATTTCAATGTATGACTGTTCGATATTTATTTTTGTAAATTACGGAAAATGTTAATACCGCGAAGATGCCAATAATTTTTTTTTTTTCGTTGTGTAACGTTATATTACGTTAAATTACATCTACAAGCTAAAAAATAAAACGAAAATTTAACTGAGTGCAGTGTTGTTGTCACTCGTTCGAACTTGCTATTATCCACTTATTAATATATCATGCCATGGAGTCTTCGTCTACTTGGTCCTCATCGATTGCTTCATCTTCATCTGGGAAAAGATCCCTTAATTCTGCAAAAAGAGGAAAGACAATTTTATGGATGTCGCTATTTGATAAACTTTTTTAATTTTTTTCTATCGGAATGATTTGGCGTCTTATTATGACACTGAAGTCGCTAAATTATTATTTTTGATAGAGATGAGATTTTAATCAATTTTTTACATACCCTTGCTTTTTTTGTTTTTTAATAGTTTCAGGCAATTTTTTTGCAAATCTGTAAGTCGTAGAGTGTTCCATAGCTGTTTGTTGTTGACTATGCGAATGAATTGAGATTTTAATGAAAACTTGCTCCGTCCAGCCCCTATGTTTTTTCGTGCGATTTCCTCGAACATCTTAAGTGAGTAGGGGCGTTCGGGGAAGGTTTGATGCTGGACCACCGCCGCCACCAGCCATCTC
This sequence comes from Liposcelis brunnea, assembly GCA_023512825.1. Taxonomy (NCBI): domain Eukaryota; kingdom Metazoa; phylum Arthropoda; class Insecta; order Psocodea; family Liposcelididae; genus Liposcelis; species Liposcelis brunnea. Next base: position 34,651 of record JAJEOV010000118.1, read on the forward strand.
CTCTCTGCGTTCGTCCATCTAGTTAAAAAATAAATCAGAAACGTAAGACATTAACATAAAAAAACCAGTAACAAAGACGTAGTGAGAGCGGGACATTTTACGTAACGTACAAAACTAGCGTCTTCTTCTGCACTTCGTTTTCGCTGTCGCTGCTGTCTGTGTCCATCCTCTATTTTTTAATGTTAACAAAAAAAACAACCAAAAAAAAAAAACAAAAAAAAATAAAACACAGACGAATTCAATATTATGAGAGTCACAAACTAAACCAATTCAACGTAACACGAGACAAGCTACACTAAACCAATCTGATCCGCTCGTTGCTAAATCGTTGGACTTTGGTCATGCGCAATAAAATCGTTATGTTTAAAAATCAAATATCTATCTTTACTTGGTCGATGCGTCTCGTTGAGTTTGTTTATAATCCATTTTTTTAAGCCAACGTTATTCGATTGTTTTCTAATAGAAGTGGTGTGGTTGGCTGTTCTGAAAACACGTCTAAACGACGTAGTCTAAAAATTTTTAACGTGCTGTGTAATGTATTAAATACTGACCGTTCATTCATACGGATTTGTTATTTAGTTTTTTATTATTATTATTATTATTATTATACGATTATGTCACAGTGGGATTTTGATGCGGAGTGCGCGTTAGAGTTGGAGCGTGTGGAGGCTCAACAGCATCAGTCATCTGAAGAAGGGCTCGATCAAAGAGCTGTCGATACGTTCGGGTTAATCCTTAAAAAACCACAGACAGAGGCCATTTCCCATATTGTAGATAAGAAAGATGTTATGGTTTTTCTGCCAACGGGATACGGTAAATCATTGATATTTCAGATCGGTGGTTTTATTAGTCATCCTTTTCAGCATCGCGTCTCTCAATTTTCTCTCGTAATAAGTCCGTTACGGTCGATTATATTAGACCAAGTGGAAAAAATGAAGATCCTCTCTGAGAAATCGGGGTAAGTTTTGAAAGTGATTTTTGGCATGCTTTTTCTAGAAGTATAAATTTTATTTATTTGCATAACGTTAGTTTTCTATTTTTTTCATGTATAAAATTGAAGAAATTATAATTTTTATATGGAAACTTTGAAAACAGAAAAAGCTCTTTTCTTCTTTTTCTTTAAATGTATGCCCCTCGTCTGAGATTAATGATCATCATGGCGGTTTTACATTTGGAAACCCCCGAACGAAAAAAGGATACCGAATTTTGGTCGTGCCAGTCCCTTATAATGTGTTTTCCTCGAACCCGGTCTACGGCTGCCCTCCTCAACGTTCCCCTCCGTCATCAACCGCAGAACGCGATTTTTACCATTACGAAAATATTCAAGTCTTCGCCGCTTAATCTCGAAGAGCACCTCCATCGCCGATGATGATGATGATGATGATGATGAAAACAAACAAGAGAAAAATATAATTTTTCGTTCGCGATAATTAATTTTATTTTATAATTTTTTTATCATGTTTTTTCACAGTAACACACTGAAAGCGTTAGAGTTTCCGTCGTCGGAAGAGAAACCCGTGGTAGCTAAAGAAGCGCTTAAAGAACTCGAAATTTTTTGTTCAATGTTGGATGACCCCGCGACGAAGCCTCGTTCTTTGGTAGGGTTTTTAACCCCCGATAAACTCAGTAGCAGTTCACATATTCAACTTCTCGTACGGCGACTAGCCGGTCAAAATCGGCTTTTTGCCGTCTTCGTGGACGAAGCGCATTCTTGGGCAACGTGGGCTCGTGACTTTCGTCCTCTGATGAAATGTGTTCGGCAACTGCGACGCCAGAACGTTTTCGGTGACGCTCCTCTTGTTGCCTTAACAGCAACGGCTGACGATAAGACCAAAGAAGAAATAAAGCTATTATTAGGTTTCCGGCACGAAGTTTTCTATTCCGAGGCGCTTGAATTGTTATCTGGCAAGCCACCTGGTATAAGACCAAATTTGAGGTTCGTATTCTCCATTATATACATGTTATTAAAACAGTCTGTGTCTTAATGCAATTTATTTTTAACTAGGTACAAAGTCGTAAAGACAGACCCCAAGCCAAAAAGTGAGGTAGTCGTAATGGTGAAGGACTTTATTCTCGAGAATTATGGGGCCTCGTCGCCTGGCATTGTATTTTGTTTGACAAAAGCAGACGCTAACGAAATGGCGTTGACGCTGAGGTTAGCCGATCTTCGGGCCGAAGCCTACCACTCTGATGTCAAATCGGCCGATAGAGATCGAATGCAGACACATTGGTTGGCTATCGATGACCCCTCGGTGATGATTTTATGTGCAACGTCGTGTTTCTCGATGGGGGTCGATAAGCAGGAGGTTCGATTTGTCGTCCATCTGGGCAGTCCTCGGTCGTTACCGGACTACGTACAGGAGTCCGGTAGGGCCGGTCGGAACGGGGAGCCGGCAGACAGCATCGTATTTTATGCATCAAGCGACCTCGGTCGAATTGTAAGGTAAACGTAACGTGTCATTGTTACATTCTTCATGACTTGTTAAAGTTGTTATTATTATTGTTCTAATTTATTTTTTATATTTTTTGTAGCATGTCCGATGGCTCTTCCAAACTTCCGAAAGATATTAAAAAAATTGTAGATAACAAAAAAAAAAAAAATAAGAACGGACCAACTCCAGCGATGGCGACAGAACCAGACAATTCGCTAGTCGCCTTATCGGAAAAACATCGACTGAAAGAGTACCAATGGTTCTCCAAATTGCGAAAAGACGCTGTATACAGGTGAGAGTCTTTTACGTATTCGATATTTCTTGTCACTGTGATATAAATTGAAGTCTTAATGTATTCCTTAAATTTCTGCACGCATAATTTTTTTTAATGATATAAAAGCAAAAAGTTTTTTTTTATTAAAGTGAGAGACATGATGAAACATACCGTTAGAATAGACTTTCACGTTAAGATCTTCATGCAACGGAGATCTGATGGTTTAACAAATTCTATTGTTTCTAGACTTATGCACGTATTAACCGACGTAGTTGTTTGTCGACGGGTGAATCTAAGATACGTCAAGCGATTCCAGGATTTGGGCGATTCCGACAACGTCGCCGATCTTAATGGATTGTTAGAATCCAACTGTTTTACGTCTAATCCTCTGCAGTTGCCATGCGATAACTGTTATCGCCTTAGATCATTAAAACCAGGCTTGAACGACATCAACGGCAAGGAATATGTTGTGGAAGATCGAAACGTTTCCAATGAAATGAAGAGAATTGTGATGTGCATAAACGAAATTGTACAATGCACCGTGTTGGAATCTCTATATGTAAGTACGCAGAGGAAAACATTTTAATTTTTTGCTTTAATTTGTACGTATCAGATATCTTGAAGGAAAATTAGATCAAAGGTATGGCTCCAGTCTGATATGTGGAAGATTTTGAAACCCCATAACATTATCAGATATTCCTAGTAAACTCGTCAATGGTTGGGCATAATGATCGCCGATTATTGGTGAGGACAGGGCATTTAAAAAAGAAGATTGACTCTTTGTGTATTGTTATTCTTTCAGGAGGACGAACATTTTCCAGATCCCGAAATCAGAATCCAACGGCATCAACTGGAACTTTATCAAATCATAAATGTATTTCTAAAAAACGAAACCAAGACGGTAAAATTTTTACAGTTAAATCGCCACCGGCTGTTCAACATCAGCAAACATTTCACGTCCAACGGGAAGCCTTTTTATGACGCCGAGAAGGCAGAGAGGCTTTTCCGTTGGATGTTGGACGCCGGGGTTTTGAAGGAAAAAATTGGATACCATCAGTGTAATATCAGACACTGGTGGGACGATCTTAGAACGGGAACGGATGAGTATGACTCCACCGACGTCCCGTATTATTACGTGGACGTCGGGGATCGTTACAAGAACGTCGTAGATGTCGATGCCGTCATCCCAGCCGACATATGTATTAAATTTGTTTCCGAACCAAAAAAAAAAAAAAGGCCACGAGAGGGCAGCACCGAGAGTACGGGCGAAGGAAGACATCGAACCAGGGGCAAGAGTAACGAAACCAAAAAGGGGTTAGCACAAAAACGAACAGTGGAAATCCATAACAAAGAGGTGCTGGAAGACCTCGTCGCCAGTCTTTGTGTTGAGATCTACGATCCTCTGACAAACCCGCAGGTCTTGTTAGGGAACGATGTGGTGGCTACAATTGCAGCGGTTCTACCGGTAACAAAAGAGGAATTATTAAATATCCCGAATTTTCCAGCACACTTCGTCGATAGGATAGGTGATCATATCACTGGAAAATGTCGCGAGCTTAGAAAGTTGACACGGCCGTGAGGCAGGTAGTACGAAGGGTCAACATACGTCCACATCTAAGATAAGCAAGTTCTATTTTACAACGGAAAAAAATCTGAAGACAACATACTCATCGAATACAAAAAAAAAGGTCCTTTTAAGGACCAAAGCGCATAAAACGTTATAATGGGCATAGCTTTATGTATGTAAAGTATATTATTTTTTCGCTTTACGTAACCGGCTAAAGACGATGTGAGAATCACGGGGTTTCGATGAAAAATTGACAGGAAAAAATATCGAAAACGATGTTCGATCTTTTTTCTTGTCGACCTTTTTCATATGGCATTATTTTTCACGTATTATTGAATTAGCAAATACTCAAGTCATAACTTTTTTACGTGTCGGTCAAATTTATAGTCCTTAATGCATTATTAACCAAGACCTAAAAAAGTAATGCATAGGGAACTTGTGAATGGACGAAGACCTAAAAAATAATACATTTAGGCATGTCATTAGGACTTTATTCTTCATGTATTTATCTCTTGGCGAGTTTTTATGGCGTTAGCATTTACGTATTTACGTATTTGCAAGTTCATGGGGAATTATTTTTTACGTATTGGCCTCTGCATTATCTCTAAATGTGTTATTTTTTACGTATTGGATCTCTTTGTACGTTGTTAATGCGTTATTTGTTTTTTTTTTTACGTATTGACCTATTCCCACTAAGGAAATATTTCATATTAGAAATGACGATAATAAAAGAGATCCTAAATTTTAAAAGAATTATAGAAAACGTGCAGCCACGTAGATGTCAGTGCCTCCCCTCCCCCCTCCCCCCATCGTTTCCTCCTTTTCCTAACTATCACATCCTATCTGTATTAAAGCAACTTTACAATTATAACGTGATAAAATTTGGCCCTGAAAAGGGCCTTTGAAATAGCTGATATTTAACAGCGTTGAGTATGAGTTGTTTTTTCTATGACGTGTCGAAAATTTCCCTTCCATTGTACCAAGGTCTTCGTTTGATTTTAACGGAGTAGAATTAGTTGTTTGCCTTTTTGTAACAACTGCGACAAAGCGAAACGTATTTTTCTTTTCCTCCGACCCAGTCTTCAGGATTGTCCCAGTTGACTCTGTACGAGAAGTGACTTTCTTGAGTGCATCTAAAACAACATCCACTTAATTTGTCTACTTTTTCAGACTGTCCGATTAATCGTGAGATGTCGCTGAAAGGTTCTTTGTTTTGCCCGCAGTTAAGTGAAGTGATAATGACCCTTTTTCCTGAATCACACCAGTTGATTACTCTTTCATATAGATCGGTGAAAAAATGCCCCTCGTCTATCCCGACGACGTCGTAGTTTTCAATCAGATGTTCGCATTCCTAAAAAAAAAAAAAAAAAAAAAAAGTGAAATCATTACCAACAACGTACGTCTCTTTAAATATTTTAAAAATAACTGTTAAATTCAAGAGCTAACCTGCAAGCGATTTACAGATGTAGCGCTTATCTTTTTGCCATCATGCGTTACTACAAAATTATCTGAGTATCGGTTATCCATTTTTGACTTTATGATGATACATTTTTCTGTATCGCGATGAGTTTCTATGCGTCTTATTAGCTCTGTACTTTTGCCGCTAAACATGGGTCCGATAATCGTCTCCAATCGTCCGGCCATATTGTTGATTGTGTAAAGTGTTTTGGTTTCTATCAAAATTCGATATATACTTGAAGAATCTTACTTACTGAGAGAACAAACTGTAATGACGGTTCGGATCGTAGTTACAACGCGCAACGACAAATCATTCAATACACTGCTACAACGCGCTCTATCGTTATACTCGCGAAACATAACGACCAATCAAACGTCAAACCTTTTCATTACACTATTCCGCGTAAAGTAACAATAATCCGCTTCAGTTAGTAACGTGATTTTCACAGACCGAGGCGTGCTCTTATTTTGAATAATTCGATCGGATATAATATAAAAATGAGTTTACCCGTAAAACCGAGTGTACATCAAGCTGCTGCTATAGACTACATGGAAGCCGTTGATGATTTCGTACGGTTTTTAGATTCGAACGAACATCAACCGCATAACGTTACGGTTCCTAATAACAACGGCGAGAGCAATGCATCAGAACATAATGAAACACGTTATGCCAAATATAATGAACTGAGGACAAGTTATAACCGTAGTCGGGCTGTTTTACGTCGCGTTCTACAGCTAAATCGTATCAAGCCATACAAGCTGCCTTCCGTAACAGTTCCTGAGCCGGTGATTCAGTGTACGAGTGGTGACTTGCGAAGCGAACACATAGTTGCTGAATCTGTGATCGAGGATACAAATGTTGACGTCCGAATTGAATGTATAGATGCTGAGTCGGAGGGCGTCGTGTCAGGAAAGACGTCAGATCCGAGACCTTCGATGAAGATAGACTTTGACGTTGCAATAGATACGATGTTCAGCAGTCCATCCCAATGCAGCCAAAAATCTACGTCTGATAGCAGCGAAGAATTGATAGATTTCACGACTAATGGTAACGTCGCGGTCGACGACAATAGTGAAAAATCGACTGATCTATATGATTGGGACGATGATATTCCTGTAAACCTTTCGCCGTTCGAATTTTAATTCGATCGTGTAAATAAATATTATTGGTTCATAAATAACAAATATACGTTTTCCAAAAAATTTAAGTCAGTTTTCAGTTTTTTTGAATTTAACAACTGTTTATTTTTTACCTAATAGTTCACATTATCGACTCTGACATCTGTTCAGTATTCTCTGTAATCATTTGTGTTGCAACTAAAAATAATTTGTGGATAATTCTTAGACGTAAAGACTTAAAAAAAGTGTCTTTTTTTTTTAAAATTAATTTTTCTAATTTTTTTGTAAAGTATACTAACGTATGTTGTATAATTACCACTTTATATTAGACAAAAGCACGTACGATCATATTATTATTTTCATTAAAACACACTTAGTCAATGCGATATAAATTATTTATAACTTTAAAAAACGTTTCTGCCATGTTTAGTTGGTTGGCGATCCTAAAAATATATGCTGTTAAGTGTCCATACAGATGCTCGGCATTAATAAAGTACCGGGGGGTGTTCAATCGAATATCTTGGAAAAATCTAGTAAGTTTCGGAGTGTTCATTTTACCCTTTTGAAATGTAATAAATTGAAGGCTCTTCCGTTCGGCTAATGAAACAAATTTAGGCCTTTTAGAAAGGTTCACGGTATCGAAAATTTCTGATACGACGATCGTTTCCTTTTCCAAGAACCTTTCCAGAACACCGATTAGATAATCGGATGAAAGGGCCGGCGTAGTCGTGTCAAAAAAAACCAAATCTCCATTCCGCTCTATACCTGCTATAATTGTTAAAGAACTAACAGGTTTGGTCGCCGTAACGTTGGAAGTTGACCCGCCGCAACTAAATTCTGCAATCCCAACCTCTACCACGACGTTCTGTCCTCCGATGGGTTTGCACTTCGAGGACCACCACGCACTTGTTACCTCTCGGCAGAAATTCGACCAATCAACCGCTGTTGCCGACGAAATCTTTAGTTCTTCCATTAAAAACGATTTCGAAGCTTGTGGGAGTTGCAACCACAAAAGTACGAAATGTATAGACTGTCGCAAAGTTAGTTTTGACTTGGAAAACCACGTACCATTCCTATAAACAAACACGATTAACAATACACTCGAAAAAGGTATGCGATTTGCAGTTGTATATGTCACTTACCTCGCCGAGACCTTATAATCACATCGTCGTTTAGTATCCAGAGTCGTAACGGATCGACGACAGTGAAACTGTAAAGTTTTCCTATTAAGAGATATCGATTTGTGACATCTGCCACAGATTACCGACTCCTTAATCAATTTCCGCTCAATGAGAAGATCTATTAAGCCGTCTTCGCTCAACTGTAAAAACGACTGCATTGTTTCCAACGGAGACGTTTTAGTAGAATTATCCATGATTAACAAAAAAAAAAAAAAAAAAAAAACGAAACAAATTACAATAAAATGATCCGAATCGCTGATATTTGGTTTAATTAAAGTCTCGTATATTCACTCTCTTTTAGAATTTTAGGAAAACTAAATGCTTCTTGAATTTAACCACATATAAAGCGTAGCGCTGCAGTCGATACTTGGATGTTGACGCATGGCAGATCGTTATTTACCTTTCATTTTTTATTTATTATTAGATTATTGCATTTCATGTCAAGACATGTATGTTCATGACCTTTTCGTTATAGTTCACAACCTCATGCATTTTTTTATCGTCCAAAATATATTACCATTGCTTATGGTTCATAATAAAGTACCATAAGTTATTCTTCATACTAAAGTACCAAAAGTTATGGTTCAGAATAACGTACCAACACGTTATGGTTCATAATAGAGTACCATACGTTATGGTTCAGAATTACGTACCATACGTTATGGTTCATTATAGAGTACCAAACGTTATGGTTCATAATAGAGTACCATACGTTATGGTTCATAATAGAGTACCATACGTTATGGTTCATAATAGAGTACCACCATTGTGGTTCATAATAGAGTTCCAAAAGTTATGGTTCAGAATTACGTTACATGCGTTATGGTTCATTAAAGAGTACCAAAAATTATGGTTCAGAATTACGTACCATGCCTTATGGTTCAGAATAACGTACCATACGTTATGGTTCATAATAGAATACCATACGATATGGTTCATATTAGAATACCATACGATATGGTTCATATTAGAATACCATACGATATGGTTCATATTAGAATACCATACGTTATGGTTCATAATAGAGTACCATACGTTATGGTTCATAATAGAGTACCAAACGTTATGGTTCATAATAGAGTACCATACGTTATGGTTCATAATAGAGTACCATACGTTATGGTTCATAATACAGTACCATACGTTATGGTTCATAATAGAGTACCATACGTAATGGTTCAGAATAACGTACCAAAAGTTATGGTTCAGAATAACGTACCAATACCTTATGGTTCAGAATAACGTACCATACGTTATGGTTCATAATAGAATACCATACGTTATCGTTCAGATTAACGTACCAAAACGTTATAGTTCAGAATAACGTACCAAACGTTATGGTTCATAATAGAGTGCCATACGTTATGGTTCATAATAGAGTACCATACGTTATGGTTCATAATAGAGTACCATACGTAATGGTTCAGAATAACGTACCAAAAGTTATGGTTCAGAATAACGTACCAAAAGTTATGGTTCAGAATAACGTACCAAAAGTTATGGTTCAGAATAACGTACCAAAAGTTATGGTTCAGAATAACGTACCAAAAGTTATGGTTCAGAATAACGTACCAAAAGTTATGGTTCAGAATAACGTACCAAAAGTTATGGTTCAGAATAACGTACCAAACGTTATGGTTCATAATAGAGTGCCATACGTTATGGTTCATAATAGAGTACCAAAAGTTATGGTTCATAATAGAGTACCATACGTAATGGTTCAGAATAACGTACCAAAAGTTATGGTTCAGAATAACGTACCAAAAGTTATGGTTCAGAATAACGTACCAAAAGTTATGGTTCAGAATAACGTACTAAAAGTTATGGTTCAGAATAACGTACCAAACGTTATGGTTCATAATAGAGTGCCATACGTTATGGTTCATAATAGAGTACCATACGTTATGGTTCATAATAGAGTACCATACGTAATGGTTCAGAATAACGTACCAAAAGTTATGGTTCAGAATAACGTACCAAAAGTTATGGTTCAGAATAACGTACCAAACGTTATGGTTCATAATAGAGTGCCATACGTTATGGTTCAGAATAACGTACCAAAAGTTATGGTTCAGAATAACGTACCAAAAGTTATGGTTCAGAATAACGTACCAAAAGTTATGGTTCAGAATAACGTACCAAACGTTATGGTTCATAATAGAGTGCCATACGTTATGGTTCATAATAGAGTACCAAAAGTTATAGTTCATAATAGAGTACCATACGTTATGGTTCATTATAAAATACCAAAAGTTATGGTTCATAATAGAGTACCATACGTTATGGTTCATAATAGAGTACCACACGGTATGGTTCATAATAGAGTACCACACGGTATGGTTCATAATAGAGTACCAAAAGTTATGGTTCACAATAACGTACCAATACCTTATGGTTCAGAATAACGTACCATACGTTATGGTTCATAATAGAGTACCATACCTTATGGTTCATTATAGAGTACCATACCTTATGGTTCATAATAGAGTACCAAAAGTTATGGTTCAGAACAACGTACCATACGTTATGGTTCAGAATAACGTACCATACGTTATTGCTCATAATAGAGTACCAAACGTTATTGTTCAGAATAACGTACCAAAAGTTATGGTTCAGAATAACGTACCAAAAGTTATGGTTCAGAATAACGTACCAAAAGTTATGGTTCAGAATAACGTACCAAAAGTTATGGTTCAGAATAACGTACCATACGTTATGGTTCATAATAGAATACCATACGTTATGGTTCATAATAGAGTACCATACGTTATGGTTCATAATAGAGTACCAAACGTTATGGTTTATAATAGAGTACCAAACGTTATGGTTCATAATAGAATACCATACGTTATGGTTCATAATAGAGTACCATACGTTATGGTTCATAATAAAGTACCATACGTTATGGTTCATAATAGAGTACCATACGTAATGGTTCAGAATAACGTACCAAAAGTTATGGTTCAGAATAACGTACCAATACCTTATGGTTCAGAATAACGTACCATACGTTATGGTTCATAATAGAGTACCATACGTTATCGTTCAGATTAACGTACCAAAACGTTATAGTTCAGAATAACGTACCAAACGTTATGGTTCATAATAGAGTGCCATACGTTATGGTTCATAATAGAGTACCATACGTTATGGTTCATAATAGAGTACCATACGTAATGGTTCAGAATAACGTACCAAAAGTTATGGTTCAGAATAACGTACCAAAAGTTATGGTTCAGAATAACGTACCAAAAGTTATGGTTCAGAATAACGTACCAAAAGTTATGGTTCAGAATAACGTACCAAAAGTTATGGTTCAGAATAACGTACCAAACGTTATGGTTCATAATAGAGTGCCATACGTTATGGTTCATAATAGAGTACCATACGTTATGGTTCATAATAGAGTACCATACGTAATGGTTCAGAATAACGTACCAAAAGTTATGGTTCAGAATAACGTACCAAAAGTTATGGTTCAGAATAACGTACTAAAAGTTATGGTTCAGAATAACGTACCAAACGTTATGGTTCATAATAGAGTGCCATACGTTATGGTTCATAATAGAGTACCATACGTTATGGTTCATAATAGAGTACCATACGTAATGGTTCAGAATAACGTACCAAAAGTTATGGTTCAGAATAACGTACCAAAAGTTATGGTTCAGAATAACGTACCAAACGTTATGGTTCATAATAGAGTGCCATACGTTATGGTTCAGAATAACGTACCAAAAGTTATGGTTCAGAATAACGTACCAAAAGTTATGGTTCAGAATAACGTACCAAAAGTTATGGTTCAGAATAACGTACCAAACGTTATGGTTCATAATAGAGTGCCATACGTTATGGTTCATAATAGAGTACCAAAAGTTATAGTTCATAATAGAGTACCATACGTTATGGTTCATTATAAAATACCAAAAGTTATGGTTCATAATAGAGTACCATACGTTATGGTTCATAATAGAGTACCACACGGTATGGTTCATAATAGAGTACCACACGGTATGGTTCATAATAGAGTACCAAAAGTTATGGTTCACAATAACGTACCAATACCTTATGGTTCAGAATAACGTACCATACGTTATGGTTCATAATAGAGTACCATACCTTATGGTTCATTATAGAGTACCATACCTTATGGTTCATAATAGAGTACCAAAAGTTATGGTTCAGAACAACGTACCATACGTTATGGTTCAGAATAACGTACCATACGTTATTGCTCATAATAGAGTACCAAACGTTATTGTTCAGAATAACGTACCAAAAGTTATGGTTCAGAATAACGTACCAAAAGTTATGGTTCAGAATAACGTACCAAAAGTTATGGTTCAGAATAACGTACCAAAAGTTATGGTTCAGAATAACGTACCATACGTTATGGTTCATAATAGAATACCATACGTTATGGTTCATAATAGAGTACCATACGTTATGGTTCATAATAGAGTACCAAACGTTATGGTTTATAATAGAGTACCAAACGTTATGGTTCATAATAGAATACCATACGTTATGGTTCATAATAGAGTACCATACGTTATGGTTCATAATAAAGTACCATACGTTATGGTTCATAATAGAGTACCATACGTAATGGTTCAGAATAACGTACCAAAAGTTATGGTTCAGAATAACGTACCAATACCTTATGGTTCAGAATAACGTACCATACGTTATGGTTCATAATAGAGTACCATACGTTATCGTTCAGATTAACGTACCAAAACGTTATAGTTCAGAATAACGTACCAAACGTTATGGTTCATAATAGAGTGCCATACGTTATGGTTCATAATAGAGTACCATACGTTATGGTTCATAATAGAGTACCATACGTAATGGTTCAGAATAACGTACCAAAAGTTATGGTTCAGAATAACGTACCAAAAGTTATGGTTCAGAATAACGTACCAAAAGTTATGGTTCAGAATAACGTACCAAAAGTTATGGTTCAGAATAACGTACCAAAAGTTATGGTTCAGAATAACGTACCAAAAGTTATGGTTCAGAATAACGTACCAAACGTTATGGTTCATAATAGAGTGCCATACGTTATGGTTCATAATAGAGTACCATACGTTATGGTTCATAATAGAGTACCATACGTAATGGTTCAGAATAACGTACCAAAAGTTATGGTTCAGAATAACGTACTAAAAGTTATGGTTCAGAATAACGTACCAAACGTTATGGTTCAGAATAACGTACTAAAAGTTATGGTTCAGAATAACGTACCAAACGTTATGGTTCATAATAGAGTGCCATACGTTATGGTTCATAATAGAGTACCATACGTTATGGTTCATAATAGAGTACCATACGTTATGGTTCAGAATAACGTACCAAAAGTTATGGTTCAGAATAACGTACCAATACCTTATGGTTCAGAATAACGTACCATACGTTATGGTTCATAATAGAGTACCATACGTTATGGTTCATAATAGAGTACCATACGTTATGGTTCATAATAGAGTACCATACGTAATGGTTCAGAATAACGTACCAAAAGCTATGGTTCAGAATAACGTACCAAAACGTTATAGTTCAGAATAACGTACCATACGTTATGGTTCATAATAGAGTACCAAACGTTATTGTTCATAATAGAGTACCATACGTTATGGTTGATAATAGAGTACCATACGTTATGGTTCAGAATAAGGTACCATACGTTATGGTTCATAATAGAGTACCATACGTTATCGTTCAGAATAACGTACCAAAACGTTATAGTTCAGAATGACGTACCAAAACGTTATAGTTCAGAATAACGTACCATACGTTATTGCTCATAATAGAGTACCAAACGTTATTGTTCAGAATAACGTACCAAAAGTTATGGTTCAGAATAAGGTACCATACGTTATGGTTCATAATAGAGTACCATACGTTATCGTTCAGAATAACGTACCAAAACGTTATAGTTCAGAATGACGTACCAAAACGTTATAGTTCAGAATAACGTACCATACGTTATTGCTCATAATAGAGTACCAAACGTTATTGTTCAGAATAACGTACCAAAAGTTATGGTTCAGAATAACGTACCAAAAGTTATGGTTCAGAATAACGTACCAAACGTTATGGTTCATAATAGAGTGCCATACGTTATGGTTCATAATAGAGTACCATACGTTATGGTTCATAATAGAGTACCATACGTAATGGTTCAGAATAACGTACCAAAAGTTATGGTTCAGAATAACGTACCAAAAGTTATGGTTCAGAATAACGTACCAAAAGTTATGGTTCAGAATAACGTACCAAACGTTATGGTTCATAATAGAGTGCCATACGTTATGGTTCAGAATAACGTACCAAAAGTTATGGTTCAGAATAACGTACCAAAAGTTATGGTTCAGAATAACGTACCAAAAGTTATGGTTCAGAATAACGTACCAAACGTTATGGTTCATAATAGAGTGCCATACGTTATGGTTCATAATAGAGTACCATACGTTATGGTTCATAATAGAGTACCATACGTTATGGTTCAGAATAACGTTCCATTACTAATGGTTCAGAATAAAGTACCCTTCTCTATATTTGAAAATATGGTACCCTTATGTTATAATTTAAAAAAAAGTACCGTACAAATATTATTTTAAAAAGGATTCGTATTGCGAATTCCTTGAAAATAAAACGATTCAGTAATATTAGAATAAAAGTGCAAAATTTATAAGTTTTTAGGTCAAATATGATCTGATTTGGTGATATTAGACTATTTTGAAGAAGATTTGTTTGGATTAGTTCAGGTTCCGTTATATATATATATGCAATTGCCCATCCGGTTGTGTCATGGTTTTTTCTAATCTACTTGCTCCATGTGTGCTACCAGACTAGACATAACCTAACCTAACTGGTTTGGTTCAAATTAGATCCGAATACGTAAGTGTCTTATGTAATGAAAAAAAATTGTATTACACATGATCCAATTTTTGGATTGGATTAGATCAAATAAAAAAGATTGGATTAGATTTCTTTGTACCAGTATTGGATTAGATCACATTTTGGCCCTATATAAGAGGGAAATTTAACAAGGAAAAAGGGGGATATGGGTGGGGTGAAGCACTCTAGCTCAGATTGGATCAGTTGCAAAAGTATTGGATTAGATCTAAAAGTATCGGATTAGTTCAAGAAGTATTGGATTAGTTCTAGAAGTATTGGATTAGCTCAAGAAGTATTGGATTAGTTCTAGAAGTACTGGATTAGTTCTAGATGTATTGGATTAGTTCTAGAAGTACTGGATTAGTTCTAAAAGTATTGGATTAGATGTCCGTGTACCAGATTGAATTAGATTAGTTCAGATTGAATCAATGCAGTGAATGAGCACAGGTCGAATGAGTGATGTTAATAAAATTCGAGCGTAAGCAGCTTGCGTAAGCGGAATGCGTAAGTAGCATGCGTACACTGCTTGCGCAAGCAGTATGCGTACACTGGTTGCGTATTCGGCATACGTAAACTGCTTGCGTAAGCAACATGCGTAAGCTGTATGCGTACTTTGCTTGCGTACGTTGCTTGTAAAATCAATCTATTCAAATAATGATATAACTACTAAACGATCAATTTCTAATATATTAATTAATTAGATTTAATGGTATTTGAATAAAGGTTTTTAATGGATTAACAAGACAAATAATTTATAAAGAAATAACCATTTATATAATTATAATTAAAATAATCAAAATCCTCTAATCAAAATAACCAAAATCCTCTTATTTACTGACCCGAATTCAATTTTTTACTGTCAAAATGAGAATTTAAAACTGCCGAAATAAAATATTTACTGACCTTTTAATTACTATACTGATCCAAAAAAGAAATTTTCACTGACCGAAAATTTTAAAAAATAACTGACAAAATTAAATAAAAAACTGACCCGAAAAATATTTGCCATTTTTGATCAATTAACAAGATAAATGATTAATGAACAAATAATAAGTTGAATAATTATGAATAATTAAAAAAGTTATTACTAATATATTTTTTATCATTCATAATCGATTGTCTGTTAAAGAAAAAATTTAATTCACTTCCCCATGATTTAAAAAATTTTCAAATTCTTACAAGAGACAATTCTGTGAGTCGAATACGTTTTTTACATGAGCTGTATACGCACTTTGCTTACGTACGCAGCATGCACATTAGGTTTGCGTACTTCGTTTACGTAAAGTGAATACGTACGCTACTTACGTAGACTGGATGCATACCGTGTTTACGTAGACAGCATGCGTATACTTTTTACGCAGACAGCATGCGTACACTCGTTACGTAGTCGGCATGCGTAGACTGTTTACGCAG